>CM031233.1:418304823-418872323 GCA_018340775.1 Taxus wallichiana var. yunnanensis
GACTTACGGAGCAAATGGGAGGTTAATCACTTCCACTCAAAATACTGAACTACCACAAATGTCAATCAAGGACCCAAAATCCTTAACAAAAATCGTGGGTAACAACGGATGGGGTAACCGACCAGCCCAAGAGGGTAAATGTTGTTAATACTCCATCACAAACCAACAACCAAATAAACAACTTTACCCCAATGTCAATACAATGGATTTTAACCATCCACAACAACAACAACAACAACAACGGTGAAATACCATGTAAGGGCCAAGCCAAAACTCATTTGGTTACCAAAACCAAAGACAAAACCAGAAACAACAATTCCAAAACTTTGGTCCTAATAGGCAACAGTTTGATAGGAATTTTAGTCCACAATACACACCAAACCAACAAAACGGGAATTATAACCCCAACTCTTATTGTGGTTTCCATAAAATTCATGGTCACGACACTAGAACGTGCCGTGACTACAATAAATTTATGCAACGTTTTCCAGAAGAACAAAGACAGTTCTTCTTCACAAACTGTCTTGCGATCCCGTCTCATCATCACCAAATACTCTCACAGGGGCAGTTTCCCCTCAGAATGCTCCCCTCAGGATCTTTAATGATCCGCTCCCAAATCATGATGGCAATAGGCTGAATCCAACCGGAACAAACAAAGGTGCAATAACGGAAACAATGATCATGAAGCTTTGACTTCATCAAATCCATCGATTGCTCCACAATTGGGAGCCCAACCAAGACCTAAGGTAGTTAGTTTGGTAGGATTAGACTTTGAACTACCTATCGAAGCTATAACAAGAACACGAGAGTATTTCTCTCAACCGAGCCCAAGTCATCCGCCGAGAGGCAGAGATAAGAGTCGCAAATAGTTGAAAAACCCATCGGTGCCTATGATTTAATTAGTGACCTAACAAAGACCTTTTCACACATTTCATTTTTGGACTTACTAAAGAACTCTCCCCCTCACAGAGCTACTCTTTTAGAAGCATTATGTCTAGGCCTTCTAATTCTAAGGCTAAGAAGGCCCTTCTAACTTGGACTGGTGTGATAGATCGATCAGCGAGGATGACTGCTCGAAGGCTCCAATCAATATCGAGCTCTGGCGTGATTCGATCTATGGGTTGCGGAATACGTGGAAAATGACCTGGGATTGTTTCGTGTATATCTCCTGATAAGGTCATATGGCGGATATAGTTGATTCTATGGATGATTTTCTGGCCTAGTCCAGAATTCCCTAGCTTCGTTAGCTGCTATATCTAGTAAGGACAGTTGTTCGACGATGATAGGTGGAAGTGGAGTGGACTGAAATACTAGTGTGCGTAGGCCAGTGTCTATATCTAACTGACTTGTGGATTCGTTGGGCTGTGGGACCTGTGGATCACAACCATAGACTCTTGGTTGTTGCGGTCCTGTTATGGTCATACGCGAGATCAAGTTCTAATCCCTAGTATCCAGTAATCGTACGCCTTTTTAGCTTCTACGTTTAGAACCAACAGTTGTGCGATCTTCTCAGAATACCTTACAGGCGTTCTTGCAACCTGGATTCTTAAGCTGGTATCTATATCTACGAGGGTGTCTCCAGCGTCTGGCTGTGGAACTAAAGGATCACACTCGAATGTTTGTTCTCTTTCGAGCCCTTCTACAGTCATGTGGATATTTTCTAGGGTAATCTGTAGTTTGGCTGACTTGACCAAAACGCATGTGCTTGGTCGTCTTCTATGTTTAATCCTCTTAACTGTGAGCTGATCAGTTGTAGATCTGCGGTTGTTCGGAATACTTGTATCCTGAGATTTTGGTCTATGTCAACTATTGTTGTGGCTAGGTTTGGTTGAGGCACGATTGGCTCAAATATATATTCCCTGGGCTCTTGAGGTCCCGTGATTGTCATACAAAACAAAATGTAATCTAACTGTAATGAAATAAATTCTAACTATGTGAAATAAATCTAACATATATAACCTTTATCTTTCTAAGAAATATTCTAACAATTCTAAGGAAAACAAACTATTTTAAGCGTATCTAGAAATAATAACTAAACAATAATTTAAAACAGACAAGATAACCGAGTGTGGTTATTTGCCTGTGCAATTTGTAGAATTATTCTAAATAAATAAGATAGCCTGTCTAATCTACCTGCAAGATTCTCGATCCTACCTCAGAAGTGAGGAGTGAATCATAGTTTCTCAGAAACTATCAATCCCCACAGCTTCCCTGGCAATATCGAGAATAGAATGAAATGAAATAAAGCGATTAACTACTCTATTTGATATAAATCTGACTAGAACTTTGAAATTTAAAACCTGGACTTCGCAGAACAGTGGCGAATCCGATGGTGTATGTGATCTCGTCCCCTCAGTATGATCTTCTCGTTCTTTCGTGTTCACTTGGATCCAGAAAAGCGTGTAATGCTAGCACCGATAGGAGTAGATTTTGGGACAAGGACGGCTCGAAATGCGGGCGAGAATGCGAGTAGGAGAGGGATAGCGCAAGAGTCTGAGCTTGGCTTATGCGATTCCTAGCGGGATTTTCTTTGCGAGTCATGCAACGTGAAGCGACGAACCTTTGACTATCCTATACGAAGAGCAAAACCTGCGGCTTTAATGGCTTCCTAAGCTATTTTGTTCCAAAATAAAGACACTTTTGCTTGCACTGAAGTTGGATATGTGGCTTACTAACAACGGTGAATAAAGCTAACCGGGTATCTGATGAATTGAACTAAGAACTCTAAGTCACGATAAAACAAATTTACAGCAAAAGGAATTGAGGCAAGCTTCTAACCGGATTGGATGGAGCAACACTTTGCTGCACAAGATGGAGTGCATGTGGCTTACCAACAGGTGAGCAATGCTAAACCAAGTATGAAGTAAACTATCTATCAATCCTAAGCAAGCTAACCAAAATACTAAAAACCGAAGACTCTAACAAGGAAAAATGGTGATCAAAACTCCAGCTCAAATTCTTCACACAAACTCGGCTTCGGACCAAAATTCGGACCATTTGCATGTACACAAACCATGCATTTATAGGAATTCAAACACCCAAGAATCAAAACCAAATTGAACTCCTAAACAATAAACAAAGGAAAAACACTATTCCAGGGGACCAAAAACATAAATGCATGCTCAAGTCGGCAAGGAAAGCTGGTGAAACGTGATATTTCACGCGGGTCGCGTCAAAAGGGCGTTCTGGAAAATGCGCCCAGGACCGCCGCCACTGCCGGGCGGCGGTTCTGAGGACGCCACCTGTTCGGGGCGGCGGTCACCGCCACCGCCCTGCAGGGCGGCGGTTTCGTCACTGAAGATCAAAAGGGGCAAGAAAAGAGGGAAAAAGGGGAAAACAAAGGACACGGGGGCTAAGTGGGGTATGCGGGATGTTAACGCATATCCGAAGAGCTCTTTCTGGATCCCGAACACCTTGCGAGGAGACCTGTATCATCATTGGGGCATTTATTACACCGTTCGCGATCAGATACCTTACTGATTTTGGAGTACGTACATATTGCCCCCTCGGAGAAGCGTTTTAGCCATGAAAGGGCATAAAGCGGTGGGTCAGTATGGCGATCCCGAAATGGGGGTTTAGAAGTTATACCTTACACGTCAGGTGTGTCGAAATGGCGCCATCAAAATTCCCACTACTGCAAAATGAAAAGAGATCTCAAGTGCAGATAGATATAATAATTTGAAAAATAAACGCTAAAATAACAGGGAAAGAGGACGTACCATTTGTGCGGGGATAGGAACTTACCTCCGTCAGCGCTCCAAACCTGCGAAAAAGTCATTTTAAGATGAAATAGAACAATATATATATGAAAGTGGGCCCATTTTCCTATTCATTTGCGCGAGTTGATTTGATCGATTTTGAGCTCTGGGACCCACGGTGACGGTTTCTCGCGTGAGTATAGTCGAAACGTCCGCAGTGAGATCGTGATCATGCCTCCACGTGCGGAACGCCACCCCGCGAGATCACAGGTTGGTTTTCTTCAATTTTGCATTTTCCCCCTTAATTTGAAATGGCAAATTATTTGTAATGGGGGGGTTATTTTTGAAAATGTTTGGTTCAAAAGGTCCATCTAGGGGGGGCGCCTACTGGGTAGGCTCTTTTTTTAGCTAAAATGGTCTATTTTTGCGTTTTTTGGACTTTTTAGGGTTAAAAACCCGCGCGGGTTTTCGGACCGCGACCGCCGCCCCACGGCCGGGCGGGCGGTTACTGACACCGCCGCCTCCCGATCGGGCGCGGTTCTGAGAGCCCCGCCTTTAAGGCGGCGGTTCTGAACGCCCCTCCTGCTCGGGCGGCGGTTTTGCCTGAGAATGCAAAAGAGCTTGTTTTGGAGACTTATACTTATATTTTCTTGCATTTCTATACGTTTTTATGATTCTCCCTGCATTGATTAGATACTAACTTGCTCTGTTTTGTGTGTTTTTGGGTGTATGCAGGCGAGGGAGGAGTACATTAGATGGAGCCGGGAGAGAGAGTGTGATTGGTTGCCCGGGGTATTGGATGCCCTTTCGCCAGACGAGGAGGACACGTTGCAGAGGGCCGGCATATTGCGTATATCGCGTGTGCCCCATGTCACGCCATCTAGTCACATCCTTTGTGACTTATTTTCATATTGGGATGCAGATCGGAACACTTTCCGACTGCCAGGGGTCCGCGGTGAGTGGACCATCACTTTGGAGGATGTTTACCGTATCACAGGGTCCCGATCATCGGGAGGAGGCTCACTGCCCAGAGCAGTGGGTCGAGCACGAGTGCACGGTGGGCGGGCTATATGGGGATGCGGCTATCTCCACGGGGCCGAAGAAGGGAGTGAGAGTTAGATCCATTCCTTCTTTGCCCATCCCGTATTTCGACAGAGGCCATCATGGGGATCCTTGCCTCGAGGCGATCGGGGACAAGGGAGGGGATACATTGTTATCTTCTTTGGGCCCCCATCATTGCACGAGATAGAGGGCATGGTCGGATATACGCAGGGCGCGAGATGTTTTGGGGACCACTTATCATGACTTATACGGGGTGGTCCGTTTACGGGGCAGATCTTTGAGCCACCCTACTCTAGTTATGAGTTGGGTGTATGGCGCTTCATTCCCTATGGCGAGGCGTGGAGGTGGCGAGATCCGGGGGCTGTGAGGGCAGCCGGATGGTCGGGACATGTCGGTCTCTTGAGCACCTCACCCGGCCCGATAGCTTCCCTCACCACAGTAGATATGGAGGCCACACCGTACCAGCTCATGGCCGGCATTTGGGGAGAGGAGGCTCTCACATTGATCTCTTGCTCCACCACAGGGCAGCTTATTGACCGTGTGGGACGGGTGGAGTACATCCTTTCGGCGGGGTCCCTCGGCGATTCGGCCTCCCATATGTGGGCATGCTTCCTCCGGTGGCACCGAGTCTATAGATCGATCAGGGAGGCTAGAGGGGGGCACTAGAGGCCGTGGTTGGGCAGTGGTCACTCTGGTATTCCTATTGCAGCCGGGGGATTGTTCGGGCCGAGAGGAGAGCGGGTGCGCCTCGGGCACCTTTACTTGGATTCTGCGCGGGTCCTGCTCATAGTAGCGATGATGACCTATAGATATTGACTCGATTAGGAGTCCACGGAGGGAGGAGTCGGAGGAGCGAGACGGATGATAGCGATCTGAGTGGCATGACACTCGGGGATATATGCGGCGAGAGAGGGAGGAGCGAGTGCGAGAGAGAGACTCTAGTTTCGAGAGGAGCCACTCTCTCGGGGCCGTGGTGGAGAGGGCAGTCATTTGTGGGGCGTCATGTTGCCCCTACCACGGGAGCAGCTCCACGGTCGCGCGGCATCTGCAGCGGGCGCTGGCCCTAGTGACCCATCTTGGAGGCCCGGTGACCCGAGTAAGTCATCCTCTCTCCCTTTCAGTGTTAGTTTGATTTAGGACTTGTTTTAACTGCTATCTCTCCTTATATTTGTATCTTGTATATTTTAGCCTCTTGCCTAGTTTCTAATTCGTCTTTCTTCTTTGTTTTGCAGAGACCGTCGACGAGTGGCGGGATCTAATCCGTAGGGTATGCACTGATTCTCTGATGATCCCTATGGATAAGACCCGTGCGGAGCTATCTGTAGATGCCGGGGAGCCTTCAGCAGCCGGTAGGCATACTGACGTCTTTGCTCCCGTTTGGCACGTGGCTAGGATGGTGTCGACTCTCCGTACAGAGTTGGCGGGCTATAGGACAGCCGAGCGTCTTATGAGGAGCCATTCTCGTGGTGAGACCACGGCTGCTCCTCGGGACCCTGAGCCCTCCGTCCATTCAGAGCGCCGGCGTAGCCGGAGTCCTAGGCGAGGGCGCGCACCTTCAGCGGGATCGCGTAGGGGTTGAGAGGCCACTTGGCTCCTATGCACTTTTTGTATTATAGATTCTTTTGTGTATCACGGGCTCTTTGAGCGTTTTGACCATGCCTAGTGCATGATGGCATTGTATACAAACATTGATTATTTATATATATGCATTCGTTTTTGGATCAAAACTTTGTCACTTGTGTTTCCTTTCTATTTCCAACTGCTTTGTGTATACTACGATGTATGTTTTATATGCTTTCTAGAATGTATGCAATGGAAAACAGATGATGCAAATGTTTGCTTTCTTTTTGTGTTTCATGATGCTGATACATGATATTGTAGATATATTGTGATCTTAAATCTTAGCTTTTGTTAGCAATTTGGATAACTCATGCTTGTTTTGGCAAAGTGATGAAAATAACCAGTATGATGAATAGATTAACTTGCCCCGCTCCTAACTCCACGCAACTAGTAAGATGCGAGGGCTCATCACCAAGAGCCAAGAAGGCGCAAGTTATGAAAATGGTGAAATGATAGTGATGAAAGGCAGAGGCGAAGCTTTGGCGGAACCAAATTGGAAGCTACAAGCTTACTCTACCTGAATGACTTCATAGTTTTGGGTGCAACTTGCTTTGCGGTTTATCCAGACTTAGACCCGTAGATGGCCACATAGTAGACAAAATCTGGTTTTTAGGATTTTTAACTCTCTTGGAATTTTGAGCATCTGATTCATTCGTTTTTGACTCAAAGTTTGAATAGTTTGTTTATGACCTTTTAACGTTTGCATTGTCTAGAGGACCCCCTACACTTTGCCCCATGCTACTAGTAGTAAGAAGCGTGGGTTTATCACCGTGGGCAAGGGCATAGGCGAGTAAGGGCATTTCCATCCTTTCCCAACCCTACGTCACTAGTAAGAGAGCCTTGAAGCTCATCATCGAAGGTTGGTGGGAGCAAGGAAATGTGTAAAAATAAAATTTTTTGTTTAATCACTTTTTGACTTGTCTTTTTGAGTAAAATGTCGGTATATGCTTGTTTCCAAAGAGATGTGTATATGGGATAGATGTGACACCATGAAGCTTCTAGAAGCAGGACCATAGGCAAGACACACTATCCTAAGAAGAAATCAAAGCGAGAACAAACTTGCGATCTTGGTATGGTTACCGTTAGGACTTCGTCATGTTTGATTTTATTTGATAAAAGATTCCAAGATGACTTGATGATACGAAGATGGAGAGGTATGATTAGAAAGTTTTGTGCCAAAACATCATGAGTTTGTAATGAATTACTTTGAGAATAGATTCCTTGATCACAATTTGTGTAAGAACAAGTGGACAAAATGATCCTAATCTATATGAAAATGCAATGTAGATAGTTATATAGGCGTGCTTCTTTGCTTATGCGTAAAACGCTTGAGGTGCGAGGAATTGTTGTTTCGCCAAATTCCTCACCTTCTAGCGTGCATAAGAGATAAGCACCATTCCGTAGTCCTTCATGACTCGGTATGGGCCCAACCATTTGGGCCGGAATTTCCTTCCTTCGCCGGTCTTCTTGTCGATCCGGCTGTCTAGTCTTAGAACTAGATCACCTTCATATATGTCGCGTTCATAGACCTTCTTGTTATACTGCCGGCACATTCGGTCAGCATAAGCTCTATGCCGCTGTTCAACATCTAACCTAGTTTCATCTAGGCTTTCTAGTTGGGAGAGACGTGCTTCTCTGTAAGCGTCTTCATCCAGAATCCCTTGTAGTGAAATGCGGAGACTGGGTATTTCGACCTCAAGCGGGAGAAGCCCATGCCCCCAATACTAGCGAGAAAGGAGTTGCTCCGTTGGTGTTCTTATTGAGGTTCGGTGGGCCCACAGGCCGGATATAACTTCAAGTGCCAATCCCGCTTGTTTTCTTTCACTGTTTTAAGGAGAATGGCTTTCAACGTTTTGTTTGTTGCTTCAGCCTGCCCATTGGCTTGGGGATAATACAAGGAAGCCGTATGATGGCTTATTTTGAACTTACTGCATAGTTCGCGAACTTCTTCATTTTTGAAAGAAGTTCCATTATCAGAGATAATGATTTGCGGGATACCGTACCTACAAATGATTTGATTCAAGATGAACTTAGCGATCACCGAGCCAGGTACGGTAGTAAGAGGCATAGCCTCTACCCATTTAGTAAAATACTCAGTGGCCGTGATTATAAAATTGTGGCCGTCTGTGGATGAGGGAGAGAATTTCCCTATTAAGTCTAGGCCCCATGTAGAAAAGGGCCATGGAGTAGCGATTGGTTGCAGAGCCTGTGCTGGCATGTGGATCTCGTGAGAGAATTCTTGGCACTTATGACACCTGCGTGCAAACTCTATCGCGTCATGTTCTAGAGTGGGCCAGAAATAGCCCATTCGATGTATTTTTCGAGCGGTGGCATGGCCACCGAAGTGGCCTCCACATATACCGCTGTGAGATTCATAGAGAATCTTCTTGGATTCTTCTGTGTCGACACACCTTAGAAGCATTCCATCGAATGCTTTTCGATAGAGCACCTGCTCTATGATGACATATTTAGATACGATTATGCGTAACCGCCTTCTTTGTTGCGGTGTAACTACCTCCGGGTACGTATGGTCCATGATATAATTAATGATATCAGTGTACCAAGGGCACTCAGAGATAGCAGGTCGAGTTTCGATGTAGTATACGCATTCATCTGGAAAGTCTAAATCTACTAAATCACCTCCATCTAATGGGTTGTCAGCTAACCAATCTGCGATGATTTGTCCTTTAACTGACTTCTGGTTTACAAACGTTAATTCGAACTCTCCCATTAAGGTTATAAAACGTCCAACTTTTTTGGACAAGGACCCTTGTGTGAGAAAAGTCCGTAAATGGTCCGTCTTTACCATGACCTTTGTTTCTTGATTCAGCATGTAATGTCTTAGACGTTTAGTAGCAAAGACTATGGCAAGACATTCTCGCTCTGCTTGTGTATAGCGTGTTTCATAGTCGAGCAATGTTCGGCTAATGAAATAAATTGCACGCTCTCTCTTGTCATCGTCTTCTGGGCCAACATACAGGCCAGCGAGACATCGGTAGCCCGTGAGTATAGAATTAACGGGTGATCTAACTTAGGTGGCATTAGCGTGGGTGGTGATAACAGGAAACGCTTAACTGCGCTGAAAGCTTCATTGCAATCTTCAGTCCAATCAATGCTATAGTCTTTCTTGAGTAAATTGTTGATTGGATGAGCGGCGAAAGCTTAGATCAGGATAAATCTCGGATTGCACCCGACTTTCCGAGAAATGATCTGATTCCAGATTCACTCGAGGTGGGACCATTTCGAGGACAGCCCAAATTTTGGTTGGATCAACATCGATCCCTCGTGACGATATGATGTAACCTAGGAGTTTTCCTCCTGTTACACCAAAGACACATTTCTCTGGATTTAGCGTAACTCCGTATTCTATTAAACGTGAAAGAATGATGCGGAGTACTTCGGGATGGTCACAACACTTCTTGGCCTTAGCCAACAAGTCATCTACGTAGGATTCCATGATCTTATGAATTAAATCGTGAAATATATAAGTCATAGCCCGCTGGTACGTGGCACCGGCGTTCTTGAGACCGAATGGCATAACAGCGTAGCAATAGGTTCCCCAAGGAGTTATAAAGGTGGTTTTAGCTTGATCTTGCTCGGATATTCTGATTTGATTGTATCCCGAGAATCCATCCATGAGAGACAAGAGTTCAAAACCAGCTGTTGCATCAACAATAACGTCTATGGATGGTAATGGGAAATCGTCTTTAGGACACGCTTTGTTGATGTCTCGAAAATCTATGCAGATGCGTATCTTTCCATTCTTTTTGAGAACGGGAACGATATTAGATACCCATTGGGAGTAGTCAACTGGCTTGATGAATCCTACCTGAAGGAGTTTTATTACCTCCTCTTTTACCATGAGAGCTACTTTGGGCTTCATGGGTCTTGATTTTTGTTTAATTGGCTTTGCATCTGATCTAGTGACGAGGTTGTGCACCGCAATGTGGGGTGCGACTCCTGTCATCTCTTTGTAATTAAATGCAAATGCCTTTTGATGTTCTTTGAGAACCTGAGTATGTATTTCTACTTCTTCTGGGGTTAATGAAGAACCTAGTTTCAATATCTTTGGTTCATTCTCTGTCCCAATGTTGACATCGATTGTTTCTTCGATTAAAGAGGCGTTACCCTCTTCGAACTCAGGTGGTGCTGGAGGTAAATCTATATCATCCCCATTTTCTATTGCGTATATGCTAGGTTCCCTTTGTGAGGGAAGATTTGTTACGGGATTTCCAAAGTAGGAAGATGAATGCGGAATCAGGGATAAATCTAGCGTGTGATAAGAGAGATGTAGTGCTTTGCATAGGCATTTAAGTAATCCAAAGTAGCCGCATCGTTTCCAACATGGTCTAGGGCGGTAGATTCACTACATTTGAAAGAGGATTTGTCATTGTTTTTATCAATGGTTCGTTACGAATGGATCTTGTGAAGTGAGTATCTTCTAGCTCATTGCTTGGAGTGAAGCGTGATCTTTGAGGTTCTTATTGAATCGGCGAGAAGATTTTTCTCTCGCGGGATCGCTTGATGGATATGAAGTTAAACGCCTTGCTTAAATCTAATACAGACGTTTTTGTAGAGTTGTAAATGTTCGGCTTTAGTTTCATATATTTGAAAACTTGGTTTGTTACTAATTGCGAGTCTCAGGGACTACGATGTTATCAATACCAATTCTTTTGGCTAAGGTAAGGCCAAGGAGGAGAGCTTGGTACTCAGCGCCGTTATTTGTGCATTCAAAGTTTAACTTAAAAGAGAATGGGAGGACCTTCTCCTCGGGCGAGGTAAAAATTATACTGCCCCCACTCCATATGGCATTTAGCTCCATCGAAATGGAGAGTCCAATACTTAGCCGGGAGTATAGATGTAGGGGTATCTGCTGCGTTTGCACACTCTACTTCTACCATACGAGAGATCTTACTGTTTGGAGGAACCAACACCTAGGAAAATCCCATGCCTCTTTGAATCGAATGGTAAGAACATTGGTGAATCTTGTTCTATCAACTCAACGATCTTCGCAGTAGTCCCTAATGATACTGTTTCTTTAGTTTTACCTTTAGGTGTTGGAGTTGTTTTGGCTATGCTGGTAGTTTCGAGATCCGTCGTAGGTATCAACTTTTCCTCTGGCTTTGGGTCAGAGGGTTTATTAAGTTGGTTTGTTGGAAGTTCAAATTTTGAGTGCACCCCTGGTCTTTTCTTTAAATCAGCTAGGTGCAAATCGAAAGGTTTTGGATCGCCTTTGGCTACGAATACCTTTCCCAGATGCAAGAATCTTACTTCTTGAAATAGCGTGGAAGGGATTGCCTTCATTCGATGTATCCAAGGTCGGCCGAGGATCATATTATAGTTAGTTTCCCGATCTATAATATAGAATTCAGTCAAGATGGTTTTGGGCCCTAAGGTGACCGGCAGTATTATAGTTCCTATTGAAGTGGCTTTAAGGCTATCATAGCCTCTCAAGGTATTTCGTGTAGTAGAACAGTTCGTTTCTCCATATCCAAGTTTTGGAGGAAAGAAAAGGGACTATGTTAGCTATGGCCCCGTCGTCGACCATTGCCGTTTTACATAGTTATTATAAACCCACACTTGCAAGTGTAAGGCTGGGTCACCTCGGCGTGCGATCTCAGCATCTGTGGGCATTTTACTTATTTCGAAGATGAATTCGACATCCTTGTCCGGCTGCCCCGGAGGATGGATATCAAAATCTACGTGATTTACTTGTGTTTCAGGAGGTGGAGTGATGTTAATTAGATGGCCTAGACCTAATGCTTCTAAAAGAGCAGCTCTGTGAGGGGGAGAGTTCTTTAGCAAGTCCAAGAATGAAATGTGTGAAAAGGTCTTTGTTAGGTCACTAATTAAATCATAGGCACCGATGGGTTTTTCAATTATTTGTTGACTCCTATCTATCTCTGGCAGATGACTTGGGCTCGGTTGAGAGAAATACTCTCGTGTTCTTGTTATAGCTTCGATAGGTAGTTCAACGTCTAATTCTACCAAACTAACTATCTTAGGTCTTGGTTGAGCTCCCAAGCTGTGCGCTTGTTGTGGATTTAATGAAGTCGAAGCTTCATGATCATTGTTTCCCATTATTGCACCTTTGTTTGTTCCGGTTGGATTCAGCCTATTGCTATCATGATTTGGGAGCGGATCGTTAAAGATCCTGAGGGGAGCATTCTGAGGGGAAACTGCCCCTGCGAGAGTATTTGGTGATGATGAGACGGGATCTGCCAAAAACAAGTCTGTGAAGAACTGTCTTTGTTCTTCTGGCAAACGTTGCATAAATTTATTGTAGTCACGGCACGTTCTAGTGTCGTGACCATGAATTTTATGGAAACCACAATAAGAATTGGGATTATAATTCCCGTTTTGTTGGTTTGGTGTGTATTGTGGCCTAAAATTCCGATCAAACTGTTGCCTATTAGGACCAAAGTTTTGGAATTGTTGTTTTTGGTTTTGACTTTGGTTTTGGTAACCAAATGAGTTTTGGCTTGGCCCTTGTATGGGATTTCACCGTTGTTGTTGTTGTTGTGGATGATTAAAATCCACTGTATTGACCGTTGGGGTAAAATTGTTGTTTCGTTGATTGTTTGTTTGTGACGGAGTATTAACAACATTTACCCTCTTGGGTTGGTCGGTTACCCCATCCGTTGTTACCCCACGATTTTTGTTAAGGATTTTGGGTCCTTGATTGACATTTGTGGTAGTTGTAGTATTTTGAGTGGAGGTGATTAACCTCCCATTTGCTCCGTAAGTCTTACGACCACTATCTATTGCTGCTTGATCAATTCGCAGAGCACTCTCAAGTACCTCATCATAAGTCCTTAGTGGGAACTTCTGGACTTCTTCCTTCACTTCTCTGTTTGAGAGAATGAAGGAATAAATCACATAGTTCCATCGATCCATGTTTGGAGCACTTGCTTGATGAATAAAGAAGCGTATGCGCCACCTCTGGATGAAATGGCGACATTCATTGTGTTCTTGTTTGATATGTAAGAATTCCCTGATTCCTGTTCTCAGTAGTTTGTTCATGTCGAAGGCTTTGATGAACTCTGACACGAGTTGTTTAAATGAATGTATGGAAGCCTCAGGTATTCTATAATACCAATCGAGAGCGATGCCTTCCAAGGTTTTGGGAAATATTTTAGCAACAACCCCATCCCAAGGGAGTAATTCTCGTATGGCTGTAGCGTAAGCTTTGATGTGCGCGTTTGGATCTCCCTCGCCCTTGAACTTGGGCAAATCAGGGAGAGGTCTTGGAAGCATGACGCTTCGTATGGTGAAATCTAAGGGTTCCTTTAGATATTCTGAATATGTCCCTATTGCATAGCTTTCGACCATTGATGGTGGTTGCTGCGGGAGCAATGGCGGAATGGGTTGTTGATATGGCATAACGTACGCGTTGGCAGGGGCATAAGGAGGTCCCTGCGTTGGAGCAAACATGCCGGGAGAGGAGAACATATCCCCTTGTGGTGATTTTGAATACATGTTTAAGTACGAAGGGGTATTATCCAGGAATGGATTGCTCTGTACTAGACCTGGAGGAACAGTGCTAGCGATAGTGGGTCTAGTTGGCACTTGTTGAGGAAATTGAGGAGGCATGCCTAACGTGCCTACTCCTGTGAGGAGATCTACTTGGCCAGAGTGGTATGGAGGATTGGAACTCCCCGTTTGCATGAACGGAGAATTTTGATTTGCTTGAGCAAGTTCTAACCCTCTCACTCTTTCTACTAACGTTGAAATGACTTCATTTGGTGAAGTCACGGTACTTTGCCTGAGCGGCGTTTGTTGTGTACCCTGGTGTTGTATAGGCATGTGATAGCCTGTCATGAACTGATTGCTATCTTGCCAAGTTTCTCCAAGAATATTTCCTGTAGAGGTATTTTCTTGAAAATGGGTCTCGGGTTGTGCTTGTAAACCTCCTATAGGTGGGTACATACCCCGGGAGCGTTGTTCACTCCTAGGATAAGGTATTGATTGTCCATCGTCTAAGACCAGGTATGGATCTGATTGTCTACTAATATGTGGTCTGAGTAACATTTGAGGAGATGAACCAGATTCTCCTGTAAAAGCGTCATATTGTTGGAACTGAAGGTTACTGTTTGTTGGAGTTGAGGGGTTGATCTAACTCCTCGGTTTGAAGAGACAAACTATATCTGGTTCTTGGGGTTTGAGTTGACAAGCCCGATTAGTTGAATAGTTGTCACCCCATGCTTGAGCGAGGTGATGATTCCCTATTACATTGGGCGTAGTATGCCTCAAGACCCGGGAGGGTGTCCATATGCGTCGAATCCCGACATATTCGGGGGTATATGAATACCCAGAGATAATGGAAAAGAAGCGAAGGTGAAAGAGAGAAGATGAAACTTCTCAAAGAGAAGGTGAAATAATTGTTTGATTCACGTCGGGTTCACCAATTTTGTACGTCGGAAAAGTGACAGGTGAGCGTGAGAATCAACAAGTGACTCTTCCGCGTACCCGACCTCCCGAGGTCGTGCCGAGACAGCCGGTGGGGGTAGAATATGCAGACAAACTAGTTAGGCAATCTAATGTCTTCGACACGCACTAGTGGAATTTGTGAATCTAAGGCTAAGAAGGCCCTTCTAACTTGGACTGGTGTGATAGATCGATCAGCGAGGATGACTGCTCGAAGGCTCCAATCAATATCGAGCTCTGGCGTGATTCGATCTATGGGTTGCGGAATACGTGGAAAATGACCTGGGATTGTTTCGTGTATATCTCCTGATAAGGTCATATGGCGGATATAGTTGATTCTATGGACGATTTTCTGGCCTAGTCCAGAATTCCCTAGCTTCGTTAGCCGCTATATCTAGTAAGGACAGTTGTTCGACGATGATAGGTGGAAGTGGAGTGGACTGAAATACTAGTGTGCGTAGGCCAGTGTCTATATCTAACTGACTTGTGGATTCGTTGGGCTGTGGGACCTGTGGATCACAACCATAGACTCTTGGTTGTTGCGGTCCTGTTATGGTCATACGCGAGATCAAGTTCTAATCCCTAGTATCCAGTAATCGTACGCTTTTTCAGCTTCTACGTTTAGAACCAACAGTTGTGCGATCTTCTCAGAATACCTTACAGGCGTTCTTGCAACCTGGATTCTTAAGCTGGTATCTATATCTACGAGGGTGTCTCCAGCGTCTGGCTGTGGAACTAAAGGATCACACTCGAATGTTTGTTCTCTTTCGAGCCCTTCTACAGTCATGTGGATATTTTCTAGGGTAATCTGTAGTTTGGCTGACTTGACCAAAACGCATGTGCTTGGTCGTCTTCTATGTTTAATCCTCTTAACTGTGAGCTGATCAGTTGTAGATCTGCGGTTGTTCGGAATACTTGTATCCTGAGATTTTGGTCTATGTCAACTATTGTTGTGGCTAGGTTTGGTTGAGGCACGATTGGCTCAAATATATATTCCCTGGGCTCTTGAGGTCCCGTGATTGTCATACAAAACAAAATGTAATCTAACTGTAATGAAATAAATTCTAACTATATGTGAAATAAATCTAACATATATAACCTTTATCTTTATAAGAAATATTCTAACAATTCTAAGAAAACAAACTATTTTAAGCGTATCTAGAAATAATAACTAAACAATAATTTAAAAGCAGACAAGATAACAGGTGTGGTTATTTTCATGTAATTTGTAGAATTATTCTAAATAAATAAGATAGCCTGTCTAATCTACCTGCAAGATTCTCGATCCTACCTCAGAAGTGAGGAGTGAATCATAGTTTCTCAGAAACTATCAATCCCCACAGCTTCCCTGGCAATATCGAGAATAGAATGAAATGAAATAAAGCGATTAACTACTCTATTTGATATAAATCTGACTAGAACTTTGAAATTTAAAACCTGGACTTCGCAGAACAGTGGCGAATCCGATGGTGTATGTGATCTCGTCCCCTCAGTATGATCTTCTCGTTCTTTCGTGTTCACTTGGATCCAGAAAAGCGTGTAATGCTAGCACCGATAGGAGTAGATTTTGGGACAAGGACAGCTCAGAATGCAGACCGAGAATGCGAGTAGGAGAGGGATAGCGCAAGAGTACAGAGCTTGGCTTATGCGATTCCTAGCGGGATTTTTATGCGAGTCATGCAACGTGAAGCGACCCAGAACCTTTGACTATCCTATACGAAGAGCAAAACCTGCAACTTTAATGGCTTCTAAGCTATTTTGTTCCAAAATAAAGACACTTTGCTTGCACAAGTTGGATATGTGGCTTACTAACAATGAATAAAGCTAACCGGTATCTGATGAATTGAACTAAGAACTCTAAGTCACGATAAAACAAATTACAGCAAAAGGAATTGAGAGGCAAGCTAACAGATTGGATGGAGCAACAACACTTTGCTGCACAAGATGGAGTGCACGTGGCTTACAACAGGTGAGCAATGCTAAACCAAGTATGAAGTAAACTATCTTTCGATCCTAAGCAAGCTAACCAAAATACTAAAAACCGAAGACTCTAACAAGGAAAAATGGTGATCAAAACTCCAGCTCAAATTCTTCACACAAACTCAGGCCAAAATTCGACCATTTGCATGTACACACCATGCATTTATAGGAATTCAAACACCCAAGAATCAAAACCAAATTGAACTCCTAAACAATAAACAAAGGAAAAACAACATTCGGGGGACCAAAAACATTAATGCATGCTCAAGTCGGCAAAGAAAAGCTGGTGAATCGTGATATTTCACGCGGGTCGCGTCAAAAGGGCGTTCTGGAAAATGCCCAGGACCGCCCTTGCTCTCGGGCGGCGATTCTGACCGCCCCCTGTTCGGGGCGGCGGTCACGAGGCCACCCAGGGCGGCGGTTTCGTCATTGAATCAAAGGGGCAAGAAAAGAGGGAAAAAGGGGAAAACAAAGGACACGGGGGCTAAGTGGGGTATGCGGGATGTTAACGCATATCCGAAGAGCTCTTTCTGGATCCCGAACACCTTGCGAGGAGACCTGTATCATCATTGGGGCATTTATTACACAAGTTGATACCTACAACAGATCTTGAAACTACCAAAGATAGCCAAAACAACTCCAAACCCTAAAGGTAAAACTAAAGAAACAAAGTATCATTAGGGACTACTACGAAAATCATTGAATTGATAGAACAAGATTCACCAATGTTCTTACCATTCGATTCGATAGGCATAGGATTTTCCCTAGGTGTTGGTTCCTTACCAGCAGAGGATCTCTGTATGATAGAAGTAGAGTGTGAAAACGCGGCATGCCCTAACATCTACACTCCCGGCTAAGTATTGGACTCTCCATTTTGATGGAGCTAAATGTCGTTATGGAGCGGGGCGGGTATAATTCTTACTTCTCCCGAGGAGAAGGTCCTACCATTCTCTTTTAAGTTAAAATTTGAATGCAAAAACAACAGGAGCTGAGTACGAAGCCCTCCTTCTTGGCCTCACCTTAGCCGAAGGATTGGTATTGATAACATCGAGTCTTGGGAGACTCGCAATTAGTAACAAACCAAGTTCTTTGAAGTATATGAAACTAAAGCCGAACATTTATAACTCTACAAAAACACCTTGTATTAGATTTAAGCAAGGTGTTTAACTTCATATCCATTGAAGCGATCTCGCGAGAGAAAAATCTTCTTTCCGATTCAATAGCAACCTCGGCATCACGTTTTACTCCAAGCAATGAGCTAGAAGATACTCACTTCACAGTATCCATTCATGACGAACCATTAATAAAAACAATGACAAATCCTCTTTTAAGTGAAAGTGAATCTACCGTCCTAGACCATGTTGGAAATGATGCGGCTACTTTGGATTATTTAAATGCCTATGTAGCATTACATCTCTCCTATCACATGCTAGATTTATCCCTGATCCCACATTCGTCTCCCTACTTCGGAAATCCCGTAACGGATCTTCCCTCACAAAGGGAACCTAACATATACGCAATAGAAAATGGGGATGATTTAGATTTACCTCCAGCACCACCTGAGTTTGAAGAGGGTAACACCTCTTTAATCGAAGAAACAATCGATGTCAACATTGGGACAAAAGATGAACCAAGAATATTGAAACTAGGTTCTTCGTTGACACGAGAAGAAGTGGAAATACATACTCAGGTTCTCAAAGAACATCAGAAGGTGTTTGCATTTAATTACAAGGAGATGGCGGGATTCACACCCCACATTGCTGTACACAACCTCGTCACTAGATCGGATGCAAAGCCAATCAAACAAAAATCAAGACCCATGAAGCCCAAAGTAGCTCTCATGGTAAAAGAGGAGGTAATAAAACTCCTTCAGGTAGGATTCATCAAGCCAGTAGACTACTCCCAATGGGTATCTAATATCATTCCCATTCTCAAGAAGAACGGAAAGATACGCATTTGCATAGATTTCCGAGACATCAACAAAGTGTGTCCTAAAGACGATTTCCCATTACCATCCATAGATGTTATTGTTGATGCAACAGCTGGTTTTGAACTCTTGTCTCTCATGGATGGATTCTCGGGATACAACCAAATCAGAATATCCGAGCAAGATCAAGCTAAAACCACGTTCATAACTCCTTGGGGAACCTATTGCTATGTTGTCATGCCTTTCGGTCTCAAAAACGCTGGTGCTACATACCAGCGGGCTATGACTTATATATTTCACGATTTAATTCATAAAATCATGGAATCCTATGTAGATGACTTGTTGGCTAAGGCCAAGAAGCGTTGTGACCATCCCGAAGTACTCCGCGTCATTCTTTCACGTTTAATAGAATACGGAGTTACGCTAAATCCAGAGAAATGCGTCTTTGGTGTAACAGGAGGAAAGCTCCTAGGTTACATCATATCGTCACGAGGGATCGATGTTGATCCAACCAAAATTCGGGCTATCCTCGAAATGGTCCCACCTTCGAGTGAATCTGGAATCAGATCATTTCTCGGGAAGCTGGGTGCAATCCGGAGATTCATCCCGGACTTAAGCTTCGCTATTCATCCAATCAACAATTTACTCAAGAAAGACTATAGCATTGATTGGACCGAAGACTGCAACGAAGCTTTCAACACAGTTAAATGTTTCTTGCTGTCGTCACCACCTACGCTAATGCCACCTAAGCTGGATCACCCGTTAATCCTATATTCGCGAGCTACCAATGTCTCGCTGGCCTGTATGTTGGCCCAAGAAGACGATGACAAGAGAGAACGTGTGATTTATTTCATTAGCCGAACACTGCTCGACTATGAAACATGCTATACACAAGCAGAGTGAGAATGCCTTGCCATAGTCTTTACTACTAAACGCCTAAGACATTACATGCTTTGAATCAAGAAACGAAGGTCATGGTAAAGATGGACCATTTATGGACTTTTCTCACACAAGGGTCCTTGTCCAAAAATCGGCCGTTTTATAACCTTAATGGGAGAGTTCGAATTAACATTTGTAAACCAAAAGTCGGTTAAAGGACAAATCATCGCAGATTGGTTAGCTGACAACCCATTAGACGGAGGTGATCTAGTAGATTTGGATTTTCCAGATGAATGTGTATACTACATCGAAACTCGACCTGCTATCTCTGAGTGCCCTTGGTACACTGATATCATTAATTATATCATGGACCATACGTACCCGGATGCAGTTACACCGCAACAAAGAAGGTGATTACGCATAATCGTAGCCAAATATGTCATTATAGAGCAGGTGCTCTATCGAAAAGCATTTGATGGAATGCTCTTAAGGTGTGTCGACACAGAAGAGTCCAAGAGGATTCTCCATGAATCCCACAGCGGTATATGTGGAGGCCACTTCAGTGGCCATGCCACTGCTCGAAAAATACATCGAATGGGCTATTTCTGGCCCACTCTAGAACATGACGTGATAGAGTTTGCACGCAGGTGTCATAAGTGCCAAGAATTCTCTCATGAGATCCACATGCCAGCACAAGCTCTACAACCAATCGCTACTCCATGGCCCTTTTCTACATGGGGCCTAGACTTAATAGGGAAATTCTCTCCCTCATCCACAGACGGCCACAATTTTATAATCACGGCCACTGAATATTTTACCAAATGGGTGGAGGCCATGCCTCTTACTACTGTACCTGGTTCTGTAATCGCTAAGTTCATTTTAAATCAAATCATTTGCAGGTACGGTATCCCACAAATCATTATCTCAGATAATGGAACTTCTTTCAAGAATGAAGAAGTTCATGAACTATGCAACAAATTTAAAATAAGCCATCATACGGCTTCCTTGTATTATCCCCAAGCCAATGGGCAGGCTGAAGCAACAAACAAAACGCTGAAAGCCATTCTCCTTAAAACGGTGAAAGAAAACAAGTGAGATTGGCATTTGAAGTTATATCCGGCCTTGTGGGCCCACCGAACCTCAATAAGAACACCAACAGGAGCAACTCCTTTCTCGCTAGTATTTGGGGCAGAAGCAGTTCTCCCGCTTGAGGTCGAAATACCCAGTCTCCGCATTTCACTACAAGGGATTCTGGATGAAGACGCTTACAGAGAAGCACGTCTTTCCCAATTAGAAAGCCTAGATGAAATTAGGTTAGATGCTGAACAACGACATAGAGCTTATGCTGACCGAATGTGCCAGTAGTACAACAAGAAGGTCTATGAACGCGATATATACGAAGGTGATCTAGTTCTAAGACTAGACAGCCGGATCGACAAGAAGACCGGCGAAGGAAGGAAATTCCGGCCCAAATGGTTGGGCCCATACCGAGTCACGAAGGACTACGGAAATGGTGCATACCTCTTATGCATGCTAGAAGGTGAGGAATTTGGTGAAACAGTCAATTCCCTGCACCTCAAGCATTTCTACGCATAAGCAGCTAGCACTACCTATATAACTATCTACATTGCATCTTCATATAGATTTAGATCATTTTGTCCACTTGTTCTTACACAAATTGTGATCAAGGAATCTATTCTCAAAGTAATTCATTACAAACTCATGATGTTGTTGGCACAAAACTTTCTAATCATATCTCTCCATTTTCACGATATCATCAATCACTTCAGAATCTTTTATCAAATAAAATCAAACATGATGAAGTCTTAACGGTAACCATACCAAGATCTGCAAATTTGTTCTCGCTTTGATTTCTTCTTAGGATTGGTGTCTTGCCTATGGTCCTGCATTCTAGAAGCTTCATGGTGTCACATCTATCCCATATACAAATCTCTTTGGAAACAAGCATATACTAACATTTTACTCAAAAAGACAAGTCAAGAAGTGATTAAACAGAAAATTTTATTTTTACACATTTCCTTGCCCCACCAACCTTCGGTGATGAGCTTACGTCTCTTACTAGTGACGTAGGGTTGGGAAAGGATGGAAATGCCCTTACTCACCTATGCCTTGCCCACGGTGATAAACCCATGCTTCTTACAGGTAGCATGGGGCAAAGTGTAGGGGGTCCTCTAGACAAAGTAAACGTTGAAAGGTCATAAACAAACAATTCAAACTTTGAGTCAAAAATGAATGAATCAGATTTTCAAAATTCTAAGAAGAGTTAAAAATCCTAAAAACCCAGATTTTGTCTACTATGTGGCCATCTACGGGTCTAAGTCTGGATAAACCACAAAGCAAGTTGCATCCAAAACTATGAAGTCGTTCAGGTAGAGTAAGCTTGTAGTTTTCAATTTGGTTCCACCAAAGCTTCATCAGTCTTTCATCACTATCGTTTCACCATATCTCATAAACTTGCGCCCTTCTTGGCTCTTGGTGATGAGCCCTCACATCTTACTAGTTGCGTGGAGTTAGGAGTGGGGCAAGTTAATCTGTTCATCATACTGGTTATTTTCATCACTTTGCCAAAACAAACATGAGGTATCCAAATTGCTCACAGAAGCTAAGATTTAAGATCACAATATATCTACAATATCATGTATCAGCATCATGAAACACAAAAAGAAAGCAAGCATTTGCATCATCTATTTTTCATTGCATACATTCTAGAAAGCATATAAAACACACATCGTAGTATACACAAGGAAGCTGGAAACAGAAAGGGAAAACACGAGTGACAAAGTTTTGATCCAAAAACGAATGCATATATATAAATAATCAATGTTTATATACAATTCCATCATGCTCTAGGCGTGGTCAAAATGCTCAAAGAGCCCGTGATATACAAAAGAATCTATAGTACAAAATACAAGGGCCAAGTCACCTCTCAACCCCTACGCGACCCCTCCGAGGGTGCGCGCCCTCGCCTAGGACTCCGGCTATGCCGGCGCTCTGAATGCACGGAGGGCTCAGGGTCTCGAGGAGCAGCCGTGGTCTCCCCATGAGAATGGCTCCTCATAAGACGCTCGGCTATCCTATAGCCCGCCAACTCTGTACGGAGAGTCGACACCATCCTAGCCACGTGCCAAATGGGAGCGAAGACGTCGGTATGCCTACCGGCTGCTGAGGGCTCCCGGCATCTACGAGATAGCTCCGCACGGTCTTATCCATAGGGATCATCAGAGAATCAGTGCATACCCTACGGATTAGATCCCGCCACTTGTCAACAGTCTCTGTAAAACAAAGAAGAAAAATGAATTAGAAGCTAGGCAAGAGACTAAAAGATACAATATCAAAACGTAAGGAGAGATAGCAATTAAAAATCCTAAATTAAAAAAACATTGAAAACATGAGAGGATAACTTACTCGGATCACCGGGCCTCCAAGATGGGTCGCCCAGGACCAAGACCGCCGCCGTAGATGCCGGCTGCCGGCCGAGGGGTTGCTCTGTAGTAGGGGCAACATGACGTCCCGCAACGGACTCGTCCTCTCCACCACGGCCCTGAGAGAGTGGCTCCTCTGAAACTAGAGTCTCTCTCTCTGCACTCTGCTCGGCCCTCTCTGCCTGTAAAATATCCTGAGTGTCATGCCACTCAGGATCGCTATCATCTGTCTGCTCCTCCGACCCTCCCTCTGTAAGCTCCTCAGAATCGGAGTCGATATCTATAGGGTCATCGCTGCTATGAGCAGGACCCGCGGCAATCTGAAGCAAAGGTGCCCGAGGCGCACCAGCTCTCCCTCTGGCCCGAACAATCCCCCTGGCTACAATAGGAATACCAGGAGTGACCACTGTCCAACCACGGCCTCTAGGCCCCCCTCTAGCCTCGCGGACTGATCTATAAACCGGTGCCACTGGAGGAAGCATGCCCACATATGGGAGGCCGAACTGCTGAGGAACCCTGCCGAAAGGATGTACCTCTACTCGTCCCACACGGTCAATAAGCTGCCCTGTGGTGGAGCAAGAGATCAGTGTAAGAGTCTCCTCTCCCCATATACCAGCCATAAGCTGGTACGGTGTGGCCTCCATGTCTGCTGTAGTAAGCGAGGCAACTGGCTGGTGAGGTGCTCTAAGCACCGACATATCTGACCATCTGGCCGCCCTCACACCCCCAGGATCTGCCACCTCCATGCCTCTGCCATAGGGAATGAAGCGCTCATACACCCAACTCATAACTAGAGTAGGGTGACTCAAAGACTATCCCTGTAGATGGACCACCCTGTATAAGTCATGGTAGGTGGTCCCTAGAATATCTACACCCCACGCATATATCTAGCCATGCCCCTCTATCTGAGCAATGATGGGGGTCCAGCAGTATAGTAAAGTATCCCCTCCCTTGTCCCCGATCAGCCTCGAGGAAAGGATCCCCATGATAGCCTGTCGAAATATGGGGATGGGCAAAGAAGGAATGGATCTAACTCTCACTCCCTTCTTCGGCCCCGTGGAGATAGCTGCATCCCCCATGTAACCTGCCCACTGTGCAATCTGTGCTCGGGACCCTGCTGTCTCCAGTGTGAGTCTCCTCCCGATGATCGGGACCCCCAGGATACGGTAAACATCCTCCAAAGTAATCGTCCACTCACCGCGGACCCCTGGCAGTCGGAAAGTGTTCCGATCTGCATCCCAATAAGAAAACAAGTCACAAAGGATGTGACTAGATGGTGCGACATGAGGCACGCGCGATATACGCAGTATGCCGGCCCTCTGCAATGTGTCCTCCTCATCTGGTGAGAGGGCATCCAATACCCCGGGCAACCAATCACACTCCCTCTCTCGACTCCATCTGATGTACTCCTCTCTCGCCTGCATACACCCAAAAACACAAAAAAAAGAGCAAGTTAGCATCTAATCAATGCCGAGAGAGTCGTAAAAACATATAGAAATGATAAAAATACAAGTGCAATGTCTAAAGCAAGCTCCTTTTGCTTTCTGTGAAAAACCACCGCCCGGTAGGGAGGTGGTTCTGTAACCACCGCCTTTAAGGTGGCAGTCATGTAACCACCGCCCTAGGTAGGGTGGCGGTCGTGTAACCGCCGCCGCTAGGCCAGGCGGAGGTCACGGTCCGAAAACCCGCGGGTTTTTAAACCTAAAAAGCCCAAAATGAGCAAAAAATGACCTTTTTAACTAAAAACAAAGCCTACCCAGTAGGCGCCCCCCCTAGGTGGACCTTTTGAACCTAACATTTTCAAAAATAACCCCCCCATTACAAAGAATTTGCCATTTCAAATTTGAAGGGGGAAAAATGCAAAATTAAAGAAAACCGACCTGTGATCTCGCGGGGTGGCGTTCCGCACGTGGGGGCATGATCGCTATCTCGCTCCGACGTTTTGACTCTATTCACGCAAGAAACCATCACCGTGGGTCCCAGAGCTCAAAATCAATCGAATCGACTCGCGCAAATGAATAGGAAAATGGGCCCACTTTCATATATATATCGTTCTGTTTCGTTTTAAAATGGCTTTTTCGCAGGTTCGGAGCGCTGTTGGAGGTAAGTTTCTATCCCCGCACAAATGGTACGTTCTCTTTCCCTGTTATTTTAGTGTTTGTTTTCCAAATTATTGTATCTATCTGCACTTGAGTTCTCTTTTCATTTTGCAGGTAGCGGGAATTTTGGAATGGCGTCATTTCAACACACGGACGTGTAAGGTATAACTTCTAACTCCCCATTTCGGGACGGCCATACTCGGACCCACCATTTTATGCCTCTTCATGGCTAAAACGCTTCTCCGAGGGGGCAATATGTACGTACCCAAAATTGTAAGGTATTGTATCGCGGAACAGTGTAACAAGTTCCCAATGATGATACAGGTCTCCTCGCAAGGTGTTCGGGATCCGGAAAAGCCCTCGGAGTATGCGTTAACATCCCGCATGCCCCGCTTAGCCCCCACACCCTTTGTTTTCCCTTTTTTCCTCTTTCCTTGGCCTCTTGACCTTCAGTGACGAAACCGCCACCCTGCAGGGCGGCGGTCTCGTGACCACCGCCACGAACAAGGCGGCGGTCTCAGACCGCCACCACTGAACAGGTGGCGGTCCCAGTAACCACCTCCTCGCTCGAGCGCGATCCTGTGCGTGTTTTCCAAAATGCTCTTTTGTGCGCGACTCGCATGAAATATCACGTTTTACTAGATTTTCTTTGCCGACTTGAGCATGCATTAATGTTTTTGGTCCCCTGGAACAGTGTTTTTCCTTTGTTTATTGTTTAGGAGTTCAATTTGGTTTTGGTTTTTGAGAGTTGGAATTCCTATAAATGCATGGTTTGTGTACATGCAAATGGTCTGATTTTGGAGGAGAATTTGGTCCGAGTTTTGGGTGAAGAATTTGAGTGGAGATTTTGGTCACCATTTTTCCTTGTTAGAGTCTTCGATTTTTAGTGTTTTAGTTAGCTTGCTTAGGATTGATAAGCATAGCTTATTTCATACTTGGTCGATGTTGCTCAAATTTGTTGGTAAGCCACGACCCATCTTGTGTAGGCGATACTATTGTTCCATCCATTCCGATTAGAAGCTTTCCTCCGAATTCCTCTTTCTTTATAGATTTGTTTTACCGTGACTTAGAGTTCTTAGTTCAATTCATTATATACACGGTTAGCTTTACTCAAATGTTGGTAAGCCACATATCCAACTTGTGCAAGAAGTGTCTTTATTTTGGAACAAAATAGCTTAGAAGCCATTAAAGTTATAGGTTTTGCTCTTCACATAGGATAGTCGCAGGTTCGGTGCTTCATGTTTGCATAACTCGCGGTAAAATCCCGCTAGGAATCACATAAGCCAAGCTCATGCTCTTACACTATCCCTCTCCTACTCGCATTCTCGCCTACATTACGAGTTGTCCTTGTCCCAAAATCTACTCCTATCGGTGCTAGCATTACACGCTTTTCTGGATCCAAGTGAACATGAAAGAACGAGAAGATCATACTGAGGGGACGAGATCACATACACCATCGGATTCGCCACTGTTCTGCGAAGTCCAGGTTTTAAATTTCAAATTTCTAGTTAGATTTATATCAAATAGAGTAGTTAATCACTTTATTTCATTTCATTCTATTCTCGATATTGCCAGGGAAGCTGTGGGGATTGATAGTTTATGAGAAACTATGATTCACTCCTCACTTCTGAGGTAGGATCGAGAATCTTGCAGGTAGATTAAATGCAGCTAGTTTATTTAGAATAATTCTACAAATCGCACAGGCAAATAACCACACTCGGTTATCTTGTCTGTTTTAAATTATTGTTTAGTTATTATTTCTAGATACGCTTAAAATAGTTTGTTTTTCTTAGAATTGTTAGAATATTTCTTAGAAAGATAAAGGTTATATATGTTAGATTTATTTCACGTAGTTAGAATTTATTTCATTACAGTTAGATTACATTTTGTTTCGTATGACAATCACGGGACCTCAAGAGCCCAGGGAATATATATTTGAGCCAATCGTGCCTCAACCAAACCTCGTCACAGCGATAGTTGACATAGACCAAAATCTCAGGATACAAGTATTCCAAACAACCACAGATTTACAACTGATCAGTTCATAGTTAAGAGGATTAAACATAGAAGACGACCAAGCACATACATTTTGGTCAAGTCAGCCAAACTACAGATTACCCTAGAAAACATCCACATGACTGTAGAAGGGCTCGAAAGAGAACAAACATTCGGGTGCGATCCTCTAGTTCCACAGCCAGACGCTGGAGACACCCTCGTAGATATAGATACCAGCTTAAGAATCCAGGTTGCGAGAACGCCTGTAAGGTATTCTGAGAGGATCACACAACTGTTGGTTCTAAACGTAGAAGCTGAAAAGGCATATGATTACTGGATACTAGGGATTAGAACTTGATCTCACGTATGACCATAACAGGACCGCAACAACCAAGAATCTATGGTTGCGATCCACAGATCCCACAACCCAACGAATCCACAAGTCAGTTAGATATAGACACTAACCTACGCACCTTGGTATTCAGGTCCACTCCACTTCCACCTATCATCATCGAACAACTGTCCTTACTAGATATAGCGGCTAACAAAGCTAGGGAATTTTGGACTAGGCCAGAAAATCATCCGTAGAATCGATTGTATTCATCATCCACTATATGACCTTATCAGGAGATATACACGAAACAATCCCAGGTCATTTTCCACGTATTCCGCAACCCATAGATTGAATCACGCCAGAGCTCGATATTGATTGGAGCCTTCGAGCAGTCATCCTCGCTGATCGATCTATCACACCAGTCCAAGTTAGAAGGGCCTTCTTTGCCTTAGATTCACAAATTCCACTAGTGCGTGTCGAAGACATTAGACTGCCTAACTAGTTTGTCTGCATATTCCATCCCCACCGGCTATCTCGGCACGACCTCGGGAGGTCGGGTACGCGGAAGAGTTACTTGTTGATTCTCACGCTCACCTGTCGCTTTTCCGACGTACATGGCTCCTCCTGTGGCGTAGGAATTCTAGTACTTAACATGTGATGTGGGCGGCATTCCATTGTATGGTGATCTTTGAATAGGAGGTTAATAATAGGGGACCGACATAGAGGGCATGTATCTAGAATGGGTGATAGACGAGAGAGGGGGTTGTTGATAGTATGTGTATATAGGTGAGATGGTCATAGTGAATCTAGTAGTGATTGGGGGCAATGTTTGTGGGATGGAGAGGACAAGATTCTAGAATGGAGTAGGGGTCAATTAGCAACACCATGGGTGGTTGTGTTATAATGGGTATTCATGAGACAATGTGTGCGAGAAGGGGTTATGGCCAGGTTGATCAATGAGGGGACAATAGATACTATAGGTGTGACTATTACTATAAATACAGTGGTCATAGCGGAGTGCGGGTCCTAGTTTGTGAAACCACTAGGGATGAAGCAAGTGAAGGTAACACCACATTAGTAGGGGCTGATGTAGAAGTGGGAATAAGGGCATGAGAGATGGATACATGCATGCCATATATCAACTGACCTAAGGAGTCCTGGGTGGAAGAGTGGGAAAGGTGGAACTTTAAACCCGCAGATTTGATCAAGGAGTCGTGCAAATTCCTCCTCACTTATGAAAATGGTGGTAGGTATGGTTGGATCCATGGGTAATAGGAAAGAGGGTGGTGAAGGACTAGGTGGGAGTGGTTGATGGCTTATGTGAAATTTAAGAGCGTTAACTTGATTGTGAGTCAACACCATGTGAATGAATGTATATCAGTTGATGTTGTATCCTACAAGTGACACAAGGAGTAGTGAGAATGAATAAAATAGGTTTCTATAGGTGGATTTGGGTAATATATTAGTTGATATTTAGTACAGGGTAATCGATGCCGATTAAGGATGACTGATTCCAGGTTTAGGGGTAATGTAGAGGTCGGTTCTTATGAGACAAGAATAGTTTTACCGACTTAGGTAAAGACTGGTGACAATTAGATGAATAAGTTGTATGATGAAATTTTATCAAATCCTAGAGAGTACAGAGACTCATAGGAACTCTGATAGCAAAGAAAATGAAATAAGGGTTCTTTAGGAAATTTAACCCAAAAGAACAAAAAAATGATGTCGGCCAGGTAGGTAACGATGTCGGTTACCATGAATTTTTCCATAAATGTAGAAAAATGGATTGTTGTGAATTTTAGTGAGATGAATAATGAACCCAGAGGTCTAGAGATGATGTAATGAAGCCATAACACACTCAAAAGAAGTCATAATACTCCAATTGTGATTGTGGAGTGTGTAAGGTAATAAAATGAAAAAAATGGAGAAGCGTATCCTCACACCTCAAAACACATGTCAATCAAACACTAAAAACATGTACCTAACAAGTGATTTTTAATGTGTTGAGCTTATGCTATTTAGAATATTGACTCATGAATTTAGAATAGAATTTTTGGTGAGGAAGGCTTCCTATAAAGAAGGATATCTAAAAGGAGAAGTTTCGGTATGTTATGGCGAGCGGGCCATCCTATGAGATAATGAATCGACAAAGGTAATGAGCTAGGGAGTACCTACCAATCTGATCGTGTGAGTACAAACATGTGTTCCTAGGTAAGATGTTGTTTAAGAAAGATGTGTATATTTCAATTTTGTGTAGTTTAGTAAGAGAGAGATAATGTGCTTTCTACGATTCTTTGTGTCAACCATTAGTTGGGCATGACTTCTAACATATATGTTGCCCTCATTTTAATGTGAGCTAAATGTAAAAAATCTGAATGTAATGCAACCGATTTTAATCCCAAATCGAAAATATTACGTTTGATGAAGCAAGTGATGAATAGGAGAAGGTATGCTCTTTCACTAAATGCAAAAAGAAAGAAAGAAGAATGATTCCTTTTAAAATGAACCAAGAGAAATGTTTCTTTTAGAGCAATTACAAAGAAGAGAGGTATCTAGTGAAAAAAATTACTATGTCAGCCTTTTAAAGGGAAATAAACACACAAATTTTTCCTAGAAATGAAGCAAATGCAAGAAAACCCCGATGTGTCCCACCGGATGTGCCAAAATGTTTCACCATTTTCTTTATGTTTTTAATGATGAAATAGATAGGGTTATGGGCTATGAGGAATACACATCAAATGGGTTGGTTGTAGGTTGATGAGCACATTTTGACTTCTTGACCCAATGCCAATTATGAGAGATTCCTTTTGGCTAGGAGGAACTACCTGTAATAGAAAACAAGACCACAAAAGAGAAGTTAAATGATATATAATGATCTTTTGCCTAACGTATGCTAGTTAAGGGAAGTGTGATACTTCCTATATGGATGTCAATCCACTGTTTACAACAAATTAATGCGAGAAATAATTAAAGTCTTGTTGTAGTTGATATGATTTAGGTATCTCATTCAAGTACAATAAGAAAATCCAATCACAACAGGCTAGGTTATAGTTGGACCTAAAGGATGATATTATTTGTCAAGGTAATGGGAATAGTCGTGGTCTCGATTCTTAGTTGTTTAGGAAAATTGGTAAGAGGTTGTTTTCTCTATTCTTAGGTAGGGTATAAAATATAGAGACCAACATCGGTCCTGCAGTATGACCGATGATGGACTATACAAAATTGACGATGGTTATGGGTAACCAACATCGGTAAGGTTCGGGTGTATGAAACTCAAAGAGATCCAATTACAAGCTTTGATCTAGGATTTGATAGAGATGGTAGGGTGGATTTGGAGGTTTATAGAAGTCTTGGGTGTATTCAGGGATGAATAGAAGGTGAGGAAATGTGATTTAATGGTGTGGGTAAGGAAATGGTTAGGTTACATGTTGGTAAGAAATAATAGAATGAGCACAAAACTGTAGATTAATAACGGGAATAACAAAAGCTACTAACTAATATAACAATGTTGGTTAGGGATACACTTATGGTGATGAAGACTAGATGGCTGAATGGTGCTTATATTTTCTTAGAAGGATGGTATTTGGGACCGTAGCAGTGAATTACGGAATGCTTATTTAAGTGTAATGCTTCGGATTTGTCTTGGTGCTCACTTTGTGAATGTCTAGATGTGTGAAAGGATGTTGGTTCTACTTGCATGCATCTTTGATCTCTCTCCACCGGTCTAAAATGTTCTAACCTCTTAAAACATGTTACTAAGGTGAATAAATGGTAACCAAAGATAGTTCCATCTTAACTCGGCATCAGTTTAGGTCTAACCGACATCGGTTAAGGAGGGATTCCCTAGGTTTACTAAAATGGGTAGATGTTTTTAATTTCTTGGGCCAAGTTGGTTTATTGTCGCGAGAAAAACATAATATTTCATTATAATGAGTAAGAATGTGGTTAGAGAAATATTAGGCATGTGCTTTTAGGGTTAGACCAAATCTTATCTCATTAAGGAAAGTAAGACTTAGTTGTAGTTAGTTATGGGAACATGCCAAGAATAGGTCTAGGGTGAGATGGTTGGGTGAGGTGTCTAGGTGAGGTGGGAACTAGGTCAATTAAGACAATTAAATAATGAAAGTTGTGAGGATGAGGATTAATTTAATTAAAATAATTAAATTAATATTAATGTGGGGTGAAAGGGGCCATGGTTAGGTGCCCATGTTTAAGTTGGTTATCCGATCAGGGGCTAAGGGGAATGTGACCAAATTTAGGTGTCTACACACTCATATTTTTGAAATATGCACAAGTACACCAAAATAGAGGGACCAAGAAAAAATACTTGAGGAATGGAGGAACTAGAAAAGAACACACACCAAGGAAAAAGAATAATATCAGGCTACCTTGGGAAAAAATTTCATCTAGTGATGAAGAATGGGACTTTAAGTCATCACTTGGTTGTCTCGAGGATGAGACAACATTTGAATTTGGGGGATGATGTTGATAGGGATATTCATTATGTTTTGAAATAATCTTCATAATAAATAGAACCCATGAGATGAAGCAAGGAGTCACGATAAAGGAAGAAATATACTGAATCCTAGAGGAATTCGTGAAGGATTAGAGAAATACGTTGGTAAAATAATGAATCCAAGGGTAAAAGAGTGAAGTCATGGGTAAAAGAGCAAATTCGCGGGTAAAAGGAAAAAGTTGTCAAACATTGAAATAAGTCACGAGATACTCTAGGAATCCACAAAAGTCAATAAAGTGTTGTGGAACAAAGACAAAGAAAAGATAGAATAAGGTACAAAATTGATTGATGAGGCCATAAATTACCATTTTTTTCCTTCTAAGTTAACTTTGGAAGTGGATTTAAGTGTAATCTAGGAACTTATAATTTATTTAAGATAGAGTATAGGATATATATCTTATTCATTCTTTAGAAATATTTTTTTATCTATCTTGTTGACTAATCCTATTGATTTTTTGAGAAAAAATGAAAATTCTTATGTATGCAAGCCACAAAGGAAAGATAATGCTAGTATTAGGAAAAGTGGAATTGATCATGAATAGTACATTTAAAATTAAATCTGATTTCATATTCATATTCCTCTCAAAAAATTATGCAAGCTCAAAAAAATTCATCTCAATCTGAGGTCGCATGGAACCCACAAAGTTAGCTCAAAAAAATGTTTGAAGTTAGTTGCGGAACTCGTAAAGTTAGTATAGGAACTCACAGAGTTAGTTCGGAAATCAAAGAGTTAGTTACGGAACATATAGGTTTAGTTCCAAAACTCACAGGTTTAGTTTCAGAACTCATAGATTTAGTTCCAGAACTTATATCAATTGAATGATAGTTAGTTCCAGAAATTTTAATTTGTGGACAAATCGGATTTAGTTCTAGAACTTGGATAAAAGGAATGAAAACTTTAGTTCTGGAACTTGCATAAATGGAATTATAGTTTTTGAGAGATTGTGAAAACTCAGATATTCCAATGGGAAATCTAAAAGAGTTTTTTTTTCATAGCAATGTGTTTAACAAAACCTCATTCAGATTTTCTATAGGTTTTACCAATGAAGAGAGATCTAACTTTTAGTGAAATGCAGTTCAAGGATAAATGTATCAAACGAGAAATAAAAGTTCCATAAATAGAAATAGAAAAAGTCAAATGGAAACTATGATAGAGGTTTTTGTTCATAGAAATGTGTTTAACAAAAACCTCTTTCAGATTTTCTACAGGTTTTACCAATGAAGAGAGATCTAAATTTTAGTGAGTTGCAGTCTGAGGAAAAGTGTATCACACAAGAACTAAAAGTTCCATAAATAGAAACAGAAAAGTCAAATCAAAAATATAAGAGAGGTTTTTGTTCATAGAAATGTGTTTTTAAAAAATTGTATTCATATTTTCTATAGGTTTTACCAATGAAGAGATATCTAACTTTTAGTGAGAATCATTATGAGGAAACATGTATCGAGGCAGCACTAAAAGTTCCATAAACGAAACAAAAATTCAAATGAAAAATCTAAGAGAGTTTTTTTATAGCAATGTGTTTAAAAAAACCTCATTCATATTTGTTCTGAGTTTTACCAATCAAGATAAATCTAACTTTTAGTGAAGTGCATCTAAGGAAAAATGTATCGAAAAGCGTCAAAAGTTTCTGATCGAAAAAACGAAGTCAAATGGAAAATCTAAGAAAGGTATTTGGTCAAAATCATATTTTAAGGAAAAACCTCCTTCCAATAATGTATATTTTGAGGGATTGTGAAAACTCGAGATTCCAATTGGAAATATGAGAGGGTTTTATTTTATGGCAATGTGTGTAACAAAAAAACCTCATTCAAATTTGTTACAACTTTTACGAATGAAGAGAGATCTAACTTTTAGTGAGCTACGATCTGAGGAAAAGTGTATCGACAACACTAAAAGCTCCATAAATAGAAACAGAGAAAAGTAAATAGGAAAATCTGAGAGAGGTTTTTACTCATAGAAATGTGTTTAACAAAAACCTCATTCATATTTTCTACAAGTTTTACCAATGAAGAGAGATGTAACTTATAGTGAGCTACAATCCGAGGAAAAGTGTATCAAACGAGCACTAAAAGTTCTATAAAAAAATAATAGAAAAGTCAAATAAAAAATATAAGAGATTTTTTTCTAATAGCAATGATTTTAACAAAACCCTCATTCATATTTATTACAGTCTTACCAATGAACATATATCTAACTTTTAGTGAGTCAGTAGTCTAAGAAAACGTGTATCAAATGAGCACTATAAGTTCCATAAATAGAAACAAAAAATTCAAATGGAAAATATGAGAGAGGTTTTTGTTCATAGATTTTTTTTAACAAAAACCTCATTCATATTTGGTACATATTTTAGCAATCAAGAGAAATCTAAATTTTAGTGAAGTGAATTCCAAGGAAAAAGCGTATCAAACAAACGTCAAAAGTTCCACAATAAAAAACAACAAATTCAAATGGAAAATCTGGGAAAGGTATTTTGTGAAAATCATATTTTGAGGAAAAACCTTCTTCCAATAATGTAGAAGAATAAAATAATTAGGATTATTATTACCAAAAGCAAGTAGAAGATTTGGGAGCAAATCTTCCTAAAATAAGCAAGATAAGATTTGACTCAATAATATATCTCTATACATATTTTGTGGAGATGAAGTTTTTATTTTTAGGATTGGAATAAGGATAAGATCAGATTGTATTTCCTAAAATAAGGATTTGGTTGGATGCATTGATTATAAATACAACCTTCGACACTAAGTTATGTAATTTTTCTTTCTCCCAAGAAATAAAGATCTATTCTTTCCTCTTAAATATTATATAATTTTAAAATCGGAAGTATGATTTAAATCCTTTTCCAAGAAATGAAGCTGGACACTCATTTCAAAGAAGATGGATCTGTGTATTTATATTTATGTTTATTCATATGTTTGTAATTCATTTTTTTGTATTGTTTTTATTTTTGTATTGTGAAAATTCAGTCTTTTGTGAACTTGCATGTGTTTCGTTTAATTATGTTTATTTCCAATTCAAGTAATTTCAATTTATGAAAGTGTGTTTAAATTTATACAAGTGTGTTTAAATTCCTTCAAGTTTGATTTCCTTCATGCAAGTGTGATTTATTTTATGCAAACTTTATTTCTGCAAGTGTGCCTTTATTTATGCAAGTGTGGCTTTCATTTTCTGCAAGTTTGATTTATTTTATGCAAGTTTGGTTTGTGTTTAAAGGAGTTGTTTTTCAAGATCTTCTTCTCTTAATGCATACATCCATCAAAAACTAGCCCAGGATTTAAATTATTAATGGTAAGGATTGATGACCCTCATCATTTTGGCATCATTGCCGGGGACACGGTGTTATTGGGACATTGAGAGTTCTCTAAAAGAATATTCTAGTGACAGTAGAGTACCTTTCAATAAATTCTATGATAGGAGGCATTTGGTAAGTAATTTCTTTAGACTTCTATTTCCTACAAGTAGATTAAAATTTCTTTTTAGCAATTAAGAGTATTATATTGTAAATATCTCCCCACAAACTAACTTTGTGTATAAAAAATATGACTGTGATGTTTGATCAAGAAAGTATATAATGGTATGAACAAAGAATTCGAATCTGGAAATGGTAGAGTATGATATTTAATCTAGAAGTATGTCTAGTTGATGAAATATCATATGTCATTCTTTATAACCACCACCATTTCCCCTTATATCAACTAACAACTTAGTGATCTTATTACACATAACCTTAGTAAAAACTAGCTTATCTAGTTTGTAATAATGAAGTGGTAGAATTTCTAGTTAACTACATCCATATTCAGGGATTTCATTAGAGCCAAAATAAAAACTCACTCATAATAAATCCACTCATCTAAATTAGTTTTCATCCCATAATAAAATTCAATCCCTGAACCATATCCATTAGAAAAATTTGTTTTCATGTCTTTCAATTTCTTCATTTTTGTATATGCTTGTATAACATTAAGAAGCAATTATTGTGAATATCAAGGAATTTTTTTGCATACGAACATCTGATGACTAGATCTATAAGAATTTCTAGAGTTGTTTTTATACCAGCATGTAGATTTTGGAGCACCAACAATATCAACTAAGGAGCATGTAGATTTTGGAGGGACCCACGGATACCTCCACTCTGTTTTTAACAACTCTCCATCTCTTGAGATCACTAATCTGGGATTTAAAGAGTACCATGGTGATTCTGATAATGTATAATTCAAGTTGGTCTTTGAAGACTTAGAAATTTTCTACACAATTTTTGGAATCTTCCTGGAGTTACCAAGTATGCAAAAATATTATTATTAGATCTCAGATATTGCTTCTTATTTTACACAAGTTGTACTTTGATGAATATAGTACGATGGTGGATCAATTTTTTCTCTAATCCTTCTCATGTTATCATCTCAAAAAAAAATTAAAAATGAAATAAAAAAGCTTTGGTTGGAAAACCAGCTTGCTAGCCAATCAAAGGAAAAACAATAAAAATTAAAATCAAAAAGCTTTAATTGGAAAACTAGCTTGCTAGCTACCAAAGGTAAAAAAACCTTTGATTGGAAAACTAACTTGCTAGCCAATCAAAGAAAAAAAAAAAAGTCTCTTCTTCAAAGGAAATCAATAGTTACCTGGTGGCTTTCTTCTCGGCAATATTTGATCATGTTAACAATAGGATGACAATGACAACTAGAGGTATGATCAAGTTATTTTATTCTACTATTTTATTTTGAACATTTCTTATAAGTTTTTTTATTACAGCTAGATCCAATTTTAAATATTTCCAAGGAAGGCAATATAAAATTCATATCTCCCCTACTTATATGAAAAATATGTGCACCTCTTTGCAATCAAACTTTTGGAGTCTAATTTATGGGCAGTCATAAATAAAAAATATGCATAAGGTTAGGTGTGTGAGAGAAGGAGAAGCATGAGATATGCATTTTGATTTTAAATATGAGACACAATAAAAGGAGATCTACACAAGAACTTACTGTAAAATAAAAGAGATAAAAAGTAGCAGAAATGCACACAAAAATATGCTATAAAATAAAAGAGATCAAGAGCAGTAGAAGGAGATCCACACAAGAACCTGTTGTAAAATAAAAAAGATCAAAAATAGGAGAAGGATATCCACACAAGAATCTGTTTTAAAAGAAAAAAAAATATCAAAAGTAATGTAAGGAGATCCACACAAGAACCTATTGTAGAAGAAAGAAATCAAAAGAAGCGAAGGAGATCCACATAAGAACTTGTTGTAAAAGAAATAAATCAAAAGCAACAAAAAGAAATCCACACAAGAACCTACTGTAAAATAAAAGAGATCAAAAGTAGCAGAAGGAGATCCACACAAGAACCTATTGTAAAAGAAAAGAATATAAAAAGCAACAGAAGGAGATCCACACAAGAACCTATTGTAAAAGAAAGAAATCAAAAGTAGTAGAAGGAGATCCACACAAGAACATGTTGTAAAATAAATAAATCAAAAGTAACGAAGGAGATCCACACAAGAACTTGTTGTAAAAGAAAAAATATCAAAAGTAACATAAGGAGATCCACACAAGAACCTAGTTGTAAAAGAAAGAAATAAAAACAACAGAAGGAGATCCACAAGAATGTGTCCTTAATAAGGAGAAGAATCTAAGAAGAGGAGATAATAATGTGATGTATGAGGACATGTATAAGATTAAGCTGTGGGGCAATGATGAGGCCATAAATTGGCCATAAATTACCATTATTTTGTCCTTCCAAGTTACCTTTGGAAGTGGATTTAATTATAATCTAGGAATTTATAGTTTTCTTAAGATAGAGTATATGATATATATCTTGTTCATTCTTGAAAAATCTATTGTTATCTATCTTGTTAACTAATCCTATTGATTATTTTGGAAAATATGTAAAGTCTTATGTATGCAGCCATAAAGGAAAGATAATGCTAGTGTTGAGAAAAGTGGAATTGATCATGAACAGTATATTTAAAATCAAATCTAATTTCATACTCAGATTTCTCTCAAAAATCATGTAAGTTCCAAAAAGAATTATCTCAATCCGAGGTCGCATGCAAAAGTTATAGTTATTTTAAATTAGCTTTGAAACTCGCAGAGTTAGTTAAAGAACTCACGAGTTAGTTCCGAACTAGCGAGTTTATTTCCGAAACTCACGGGTTCGATTCTGAACTTGCATTTTAGTTCGAGAACTTATATCAATTGACTAATAGTTATTTCTGAAACATTTAGTTTATGGAGAAATCAGATTTAGTTCCAAAACTTGCAAATTTAGTTCGAACTTGCATAAAAGGAATGACAACTTTTATCCGAACTTGCATCAACGAATGATAGTTTTGATGGATTGTGAAAACTCGAGATTCTAATGGAAAATATGAGAGAGTTTTTTTCATAACAATGATTTTTAACAAAAACCTCATTTAGATTTGCTATAGGTTTTACCAATGAAGAGAGATCTAACTTTTAGTGCGCTGCAAGTGCAAAAAATGTATCAAACGAGCACTAAAAGCTCCATAAAAAGAAACAAAAATGTAAAATGGAAAATTAGAGAGAATATTTTGTTCATAGAATTGTGTTTAATAAAAACCTCATTCGGTTTTCTACGAGTTTTACTAATGAAGAGATATCTAACTTTTAGTGAGTTGTAGTCCGAGGAAAAGTGTATCGACGAGCACTAAAAGTTCCATAAACAAAATAGAAAATTCAAATAAACAATTTGAGAGAGGTTTTTTTTTATAGAAATGTTTTTAACAAAAACATTATTCATATTTGTTACAGTCTTACCAATGAAGAGAGATCTAACTTTTAGTGAGCTATAGTCCGAGAAAACGTGTATCGATTTAGCACTAAAAGTTCCATAAATAGAAACAGAAAATTTAAATGGAAAATATGAGAGAAGTTTTGTTCATAGAAATGTGCTTAACAAAAACTCATTCATATTTGCTACAAGTTTTACCAATCAATATAAATCTAAATTTTAGTGAAGTGCATTATGAGGAAAAAGCATATCGGACATGCGTCAAAAGTTCCACAATAAAAACAACAAAGTCAAATGGAAAATCAGGGAAAGGTCTTTGTTCAAAATCATATTTTTAGAAAAACCTCCTTCCAATAATGTAGAATAATAAAATCATTAGGATTCTTATTACAAAAAAGTAAGGAGAAGATTTGGGAGCAAATCTTCATAAAACAAGCAAGATAAGATTTGACTTCAATAATATATCTCTCTCCATATTTTGTGGAAATGGAGATCTTAGTTGTTAGGATTGGAATAAGTATAAGATCAAATTTTATTTCCTAAAATAAGGATTTGGTTGGATGCATGAATTATAAATGTAACCTTTCACACTGAGATATGTAATTTTTCTTTCTCCCAAGAAAAAAAGATCTATTGTTTCCTCTCAAATATATTGTAGTTTTAAAATTGGAAGTATGATTTAAATCGGAAGTATGATTTAAATACTCTTCCAAGAAATGAGTTGGCCACTCATTTCAAGGAATATGGATATGTGTATTTATGTTTATGTTTATTCATTTGTCTGTAATTCATTTTGTTGTATTGTTTTTATTTTTGTATTGTGAAAATTCAGTCTATTGTGAACCTGTAGGTGTTTCATTTAATTATGTTTATTTCCAATTCAAAAAATTTCAATTTATGTAAGTGTGTTTAAATTATTGCAAGTTTTATTTCCTTCATGCAAGTGTGATTTATTTTATGTAAACTTTATTTCTACAAGTGTGCCTTTATTTCTGCAAGTGTGGCTTTCAATTTCTACAAGTGTGATTTATTTTATGCAAGTTTGGTTTGTGTTTAAAGGAGTTGCTTTCCAAGATATTTTTCTCTTAATGCATACATTCATCAGACACCAACCTTGGATTGATATTATTAATTGTGAGGATTGATGACCGTCATCACTCATAGAGGCATAACAAATTTATTCATATTACGAGGTTGTTTTAGGATGTTCACAACATCTATATAAGAATTATAATATACCACAGAAGTGAGGAACATATTAGAATGATAATAATGAAGAATATATATTACTTTACACAAGTAAAATGTATAAATACCATGATATATGTGTAAATATCCACTAATTAGTAGTTAAGAATGTAAATTAGTGTTAATGAATGGTTACCATGGGTCATTATCAGTGAAAAAACAAATTTTTCCTCTTATAGGCTATATAATGATTTCAAATGAGGGAAAAAAGGATATCACGATAATGATTATGAAGAGATGAAAAAAACATGAAGAATAAAGAGAGGAATTAATGTGAGAAGTGAGGGAGATGAATATAATTGATTTAAACATGTATTTTTGAATTTTATGTCAATGTGATCAATATATATGTGATGTGTGTGATTTGAAGCATTAATGTGTGGAGTGTTATGTGTTTTTGATAAAATATAAATAATTATTTTATAAGAGATATCTACCCTTTTGTGTGATGTTAGCTCTAGCTAGTAAAATGAACTACTTAACCCTTACACTATTGTTAAGGCTTAAGGTCAACATACCAGATATAGATAGGGGTTTAATATAGATATAGAGTTAGATTATAATTGAAACCCAAATATATAGAGAGGGGCCCTATATATAAATTGGTATATGAACCTCCCTCCACATATATGGATTTTTTATTACATATATAATATAGTTGGGATGTTGCTATTCGTGAGGTTAGCTATATATATAGGTGGGGGTTGGGGGACGAAATGGGTACATCTACAACTATAGAATGGAAATACATGGATATTGAAAGATGTGAGGCATGTGCCAAGCCTCAAGATAAATCTAATTTCTGTAGGGAAATTAGGAGAATATGGATGCATGGTTACATTCACAACCAATTCTTGGAAATTTTTCAAGGGAGCCCTTATTGTAGAAAGAGACAAGAAGGTAGGGACATTGTATTTTTCTACCTATGTTACTGATTCCTTTTCTGTGCTCTCTACTTTAGATTCATATGTAAACATGTGGTATTATCGGCTAGGCCATATGAGTGAAAAATGAATGCATATCTTAAAGGAAAAGGGTAAGTTATCAGATTTGAAACATGTAGATCTTGATTTCTATGAGCATTGTATATTTGGAAAGAAGAAGAAAGTGAGATTTGTTAAGGTTGGAGAAATAAAGAAGGAGAATCAATTGGATCTTGTTCGTACATATGTATAGGGGCTAGCTCGGGTATCTTCTCTTGGAGGATCCCAATACTACATGAATTTCATTGATGATGCCACAAGAAAGGTATGGGTATTTTATATTAAGCATAAATATGATTTTTTTGAGAATTTTAAAAGATGAAAATACCTTTTCAAAAATAAAACAAATTTTAAATTAAAGTTTCTTAGATCTTACAATGGTGGTGAGTACTACATAAATGTTTTCAATGATTATTGTTCGAGTGAATGGAATACAAAAAGAAAGAGCGGTTACTAAAAATCCATAGGAGAATGGATTTTCAAAATAATGAACAAAAAAATCATGGAACGCGCTACTAGCATGAGATTACAAGCCAATTTACCTTCAAATTTTTAGGCATAAGAAGTAGATACAACAATATACTTGATTAACCATAGGCCTTCAAGTGCACTTGGATGGTGGAATAGTAGAAGAAGCATGGGCTAGAAAATAGGTAGATCTTTCTATTCTTATATTATTTGGTTAAGATTCTTTTGTGCATGTTGTTAAGGAAAATAAGAATAAATTGGATACTAAATCGAAGAGATACACTTTCTTTGGTTATGGCTTGTGTGGTTTCAGATTCTAGTTTTGGGATTTAGAAGATATTAATATTGTCTAGAGCCATAATATTGATTGAAATGAAAAGATAATGTACATGGATCTAGTTTTGGTACCAAATAATGAATCGGATGAAGAGTTTGTTGAAAAATATGCATTCTTGGATTTAAAATTAAAATCCACAGACACCGACATCGATTAGGGTGACCGGTGTTGGTTAGAGGAGAACTTGCGTCGGTTGGGTGAACCAATTCAGTAATGAAGGGAACCAAAATTGGGTATAGGTGACTGGATTGAGCCCCGGCACCCCAAATCTCAGTGAGAAGGTCACAAAGGGTAAGTAGACCTCCAGAAAGATTTACTCCTTCATTATCTTATTTTTTATTGATTTTTAATGGTGAACCAATTTTTTTGAAGAATCAATGTAGTAGGATATCCACATGTAGTGGGAGCATGGTATGCATGAGAAGGTGGACTCCTTGGAAAATAATAAAATATGGGGTTTAGTCAAGTTTTCAACGGTAAGATGACATTCTTTGAACAAGTGGGTTTACATGATTAAGGAGGAAGAGGGTGGAAATAAAACATACATAATAAGGATTTTAGTAAAATTATTTGCATAAAAGAACATATTTACTTTAGTGAGATATTTTATCTTATAGTTAAGATGAATTCTATACGTATTGTTCTAAGTTTAGTTTGCATCAAAAAAATTACATTTAGAAAAACTTGATGTTAAGATGACTTTCCTTCATGGTTATTTGTAAGAAGAGATTTATATACAATAGCCACTTAGGTATGAATTCAAGGGTAAAGGTAAACTTGTGTGTAGGTTGAAAATGATCTTGTATGGGCTCAAGAAATCTCCAAGGAAATTGTATATGAGATTTGATAGTTTCATGCATGATTATGGTTATATGAGATGTGGATTTGATCATTGTGCTTATTTCTAGAAGCTTAAAAATGAGGGCTATTTTTTTTTTGTTAATGTATGTGGATGATATGCTTATTACATGATCTAGTATAAAGGTTATTGGTGATATTTAAGAAAGGTTATCTCACACATTTGCAATGAAGGATTTGAGAGTTTTAAAGAACATCCTTGGCATGCAAATTTATAGAGATATGAACAACAATAAATTGTATTTATCTCAGAACATTATATCAATAAGGTATTGGAAAGATTTAAAATACATGATGTAAATACTATAAGTACACCTATGGTTAGACACTTCAAATTGAGCACATATCGGATCCCTACATCACATGAGGAGGTTGAGTACATGGCGCTAGTTTCATACACTTCAGAAGTTGGGATCTTGATGTATGTTATGGTTTTTACCAGACTAGACATTACATAGGCGAAAGTGGGAGTTGTGAGTATATATATGGCCAATCCAGGTAAAGAATAATGGAAAGGAGTCCAATGGATTCTCTAGGTATTTGAGAGTGACATCTTGCGTATGTAGTTATACTATAGAGGGTCGATACTTCTTTATGTGTATATGTGGATTCAAACATGGCTGGTGATTTGGATTGTAGGAGAATCACCACTATATATGTATTCATAGTAGGTGGGATGATAGTTAATTAAATTTTAAGATTACAAAAGGTTGTGGCCTTATCTACTATAGAAGCTAAGTATGTTATAGCTACCAAGGCTAGAAAAGAGATGATTTAGATGAGAAGATTCATGGAAGAGTTGGGAAAGGAGCATGAGGATTACAAGTTATACAATGATGGTAAAAGTGTGATTCATTTGAAAAAGGACTTAGCATTTCATTCTATAATGAAACACATTCAATTGAGATATCACTTCATATAGCGGGTGTTAGAGGATGGTGAGCTGAAGTTGTAAAAATTCATATTAATGATAACCCTATGGATATACTAATGAATTCGTTGGAAAAGGAGAAGATGGAGATTCACTCCAATTCTTTTTGTATTAAAGTTTGAGAATTGAAGAGGAAGAAACAAGCCAAGGGAAAAGGATTCAAGGATGGAGTTGTATGTGTAGTGAAGTAATTTATCTCCAAGTGGGATATTTTTGAGTTGTGGAGCTTGATTGCTTCATAGTAGCATGGTTTACTAGCTTGCTAGATTATACAATAACCAACGTCAATCTACGACCATCATTGGTAACCCAGGGACCAGTATTGGTTAGATAAGGATGAAATGACATCTTTTAATGATAACCTCCATTAGTTAGGGCTAACTAGCATCAGTTACCTATGCATGGAACTTTATATTTAAGTCACGGGAATTAGATCTAATCTATTTTGTAAATTTTATCTAATGGTTGTAAACTCATAGCTAAGGTGCCCTAAGTTTGTATATGTATAAAGTCATGAGAATTAGGGTTTATAATGTGGTGAATTGCATTTGTTGAATGTAAGTTTCCTTGGAGAGAAAGAAAGAGTAGCTGGTGAGGAGAAAGCATTATACATCCTGAGAGGTGTGGAAGACTGTAGATCTTCATTGTATTTCTTGTATAAAGCACTAAATAATAATATTGGTCGTTTCTTGGTGGATGTAGCCAACACTAGGTGAACCACGTTATATCTAGTGTTATTTTTCTCTCTTATTTATTTATCTTTTGGTTGAATTTTGTTTTTATTTCTTGTATGCTTTAATTGATTATAGATTTGGATAACACTAGTTTATGGTTTAATCCCAACACATTCATCAAATCAGGCTAGTGAGAATTATAGTAATAATTCCCATGTTCACAAGAGGTCCATGTTGTCTTTGACACCATTCCTGTCTCTTCTACTCAAGTGCCTTCCATCCCTTCTGTTGACAAGATCCTTGTGTAATCTCCTCTACTCATAGAAGATATTATTCCTTCTACTCCTCTACCCATAGAGGATCCCCTCACATCTAAACCATCATCTATAGAAGAACTTACCTCACCTATGTACCTACTCACTGTAGATCCTATCATACCAATTTCCATACTCATGGAGGAACCTACTACATCTACATCTTTACCTATAACTGAACCTATCCTACTCGCTCTTCTACCCAAGGGGAAGCTAACCTTATCTACTCTTCTACCCCAAAAATTATATATCATGCATTTTTCCATCTCCTAAGCCCATAGAGGAGCCATTAATATCCTCCCTTCCTATAAGTAAAGCTTCCCCCAAGATCTTCCAAGATCTAAGGTCAAAGAATATAATGGTGTCCAAATTTTTTGTAGCTTTTGTACCGTCAGTAAAATATGTCTGACAAACAAAACATGAAAAAACACATATAAAATGACCAAACATGTGTTTTTAAGAGGATATAAATACAAAGGTGCAGGGTATCCATAATTTACCTTATTTTTAAAAAAATTATAATATTTTGAAATATTTATTTACTGATCAGATATTAAAATATTTTTCCCACCAAGTAGGACACACTTAAATACTTTGACCCTCCAGTTAATCTTCTCATGTCACTTTTACCAACTCGAATCCAAGGAAGCAACCTTTTTAGTGTCGTTAAACTCATATTTTTTGATAGGTGTCACAACTTGCTCATCATTTACCAAGCCAAATATTTTCTCACATTTGGTAGATCATTTAGAGTATGTTGATCACTCCATGCTTTGGGGCCCCTGCGACTCCTAATATTTACTCAAATGCAAATGTCGCCCATAGATACCTCCACCATCTATCTGAAGGTATTCCAGTCAACCAAGACCATGAAACCTAAACCATTTATAACCACTACTTCATCGGTATCACTTTTATCTCAATCTTCACTTGCATCTAAATCTTCATCAACAGCTAAACCTTCAACTAAACCCACCACTACATTGGGGGTCCATCCTATGCCTAGTTTGCAACATCCTATGATCAAGTTATACCTAACTAATAAATAACCACCTTTCATGAAATCAACTCCCACATCTAGGAAGAAACCACATTCTCCTAGGAATTATTCGCCTCACCTTTTCCATCGATCTTATGCCCACATTCATCAACCTTAGTGAAGTAACCACTTCACCAAGGAAATTCTAACATGTGACAACCCACATCCACACCCTCATCACTTTATTTGCCAACACATTTACCTCTTCAACGAAACAAACCCCAAGTATGGCGGGTAACACCCACAGCTTCATTGTCATCACATCCTCAACATGCACTAACGCTCTTATCTTCATCACTACTTCAGCCCAAACCCACACCTTTAACTTCTTTACATTTTTAGTTCACACCTATGCCTTCACCTTCATTTCCATTTTTAAACACATCATCTACATTATCCACACTTACTCATCTAAATTTTTCCCCTGGGTGATTAACGAAAGTCAATTTAATCCCCTAGGTGATTTTTAGAAATTTTGAAAAGATGTTATCTTCTGGTAGTATTGGGAAGGCTTATTGTTGGCCTTCCCAGGACTGGATCAACCATCTTGGAGTGGAACGGAAGGGCCAAATTAAACATAGAGGTGAATTGAAGACATTAGAACATCATGGAAATGATTTTGGAAGTTTTGGGGAAGTTTTGAAAGACTTGGAGTAGTATGAGTAAAAAAAGGTTCACAAGCCTAAGTAGTACACAAGCCTAAAATAGTTTTGGGCTTCAGAAAAAGATTCCAACATCTCTGAATAGAGTTAGGAGAAAAAAAACATCTCCAGAAATAGGATTCCAATACGTACATGGTGGTGACATTATATTTTTAAAAACACCTTGGCACATCAGGTCTGAAGGAAGTTTATCCGAGGCACACATGGAGTACCAAATGAAAATTACATTTTTTTAGGGATAAAATGGATGAATAAATACATGATACCCCCACCATTGCGTTCAAAATGCAATTTACATTAAGGACCATGTAAAATTTCACCAATAAATTCTAGTTGGAGCTTAAGTTGTCATCATTCCAAGTTACCCTCTTAGAGACTGTTCGGGAGTTAGGCAATTTTGGAGAGGACACATGTCAACAAAAGGAGCTCAGGTGTGATTTGATGTCCCCGACATCCTTGAGGTCAGGTACACCAGCCTTGGAAAAAATTTCCCTTCCCCCATGTGACCTCTGGGACCCTCATGTGACCTTAATACTTGACATTTCATCCCCCAATTGCTTGCGGAGCTTCAATCCCCTAATGCTGGATCAAGTGCCACACATGTCGGGCTAAGGCGCACTATGAAAACCGATATCCCTCATTTCCTTTGAAGTGAGGGACATAAAACCTAAAAAAATTTCCTAGACCCTATAGGAGACCTCTGGTCACCCATATGACCAGTTTCCTACCCCTACGTGTTTGCCAAGCCTTTTTCCTCAAATCCCCTACCATCGATTAAGTGCCATGTGTTGTCACCAGCACACCTGTGAAAATTGATGTCCCTCACATCCATTTGAGGTGAGGGATGTCAGGGATATAAAAATGTACCCAACCCCTTGATGTGCATTTTTTGAAAATTTTAAATCGAACACATAGCCATTATCTCCCCCATTCCTTCTACACAACTTCATACCTTTCCATGGCTCTGTTCATGATTTTCCAGACACTCGATCCACCATAGTTTCTCTGAATCAGCTCCAAAATGGCCAGCAAAAACCATCAAATTCATAGTAATACACAGGTGTTAGGGAAATATTGATCAAAAGTGTTGAATAAATGAAGAATGAGGAGAAAATTAATATTTTTTACCAGATAACCATGAAGTCACCCAATACAAAAATTTTCTCATCTTGCAAGATACAAGTTGGATTGAGGTTCCATATTTTGCAGACTTCCACATTTTTCAAGATGATCAAGATGCAACAAATGGGAGGTCAAATGGTGCCCTGAAACATTTGTTCCAAAAATCCTCATTTCGTGCACTGACTCACATTTGTTAGATTTTCCAAAAATCTGATGGTCTGATCAAGATAAAAACTTGCACACAAGCTCAAAATATTAAATATCACAATGGAGTTTTTTTCATGTCAAAGTTGGGTGGAAATTTCAAAAGTTATTAATGGGCATTCTAGTGTGAACAAACTATGTGAAATTTGGAGGGTGTGATCGTAACGTTAAGAAGAGTATAAAAAAGTATGTTCTATCGCAAATCAAGCACTAGAAACATACTTTCTAAAAGTAGTAAGTTTTCCTATACATACTTGCTATATTTGGTAATTCATCATCAAAAGTAGCTGAGACAAAGGAAATGAGCATTGAAGATCACAAGGGAGCTAGAATGAGTGTTCAGAGAAGAAAATAATGGAAATGACCACTTACTAAAAATAGTAAGTCCCTTATATGGGTGCTTACTAAAAATAGTAAGTCACCCCAAGAAGTGGTCAAAGAAAAGGTAGTGTGCGTAGGATTGAATGAATATTTTCATCACATCTAGATGATCATGAAGATGGAAAATAAACCTCTCCCTAAAAATAGTAATCCTTCCATCTGGACACTTACTATAAATAGCAGGTTGTTCTAAAAGAGCAAGTCCGACACAATGATACATAGAGGGATGATCATCCCGGGAATTAGACAATAGTTTTTGACACTCGCTACATAGTTTAGGTCATAGGTATATCATATGTAGGATGGGAGTTGCGGTTATCAGTGGAACAGTTCACTCAAATAGGCAAATGATTCATGAGCTCATTTGAAGGAGTTTCACAATGTGCAAGGAGTTTGAAGACTCGTAGTTTCACTACACTTGGAGCTTTCCACCACCGAGGATTAATGGACTTCATCGGGAAGAAATTTCCTTTTCTTCTTCTCTCTCTCTTTCTCTCTCCTCTTCCCCCTTAACTTTCTCTCGCTTTCCGATATTCTGATTTTGTGTTGGGATTTGCACTTTTTGATATACCTTTAAGTCACCTAAAAGTTACTTTAGAAACATAATTTAAATTAAGTCAACTTGATTTTATAAAAGGGAATTAAATATTTGGTAGGAATATGAATAGTCTAAAGTTGGAAATAAGGCATATGGATGGTCATGAGGAAGATGAGGAGTCAATTCTACTCTGTAAATTATAACACCATTCCCATTTCAAAGGGTTGGTCTTTAATTTTTTAAGCTCAAGAGTGTATTCTACCTTGAGAGAAAAAAGGAGATAGCCAAATTCTTCCTTCTCCCTCCCTTCTCAATTTCCTCCATTTCTCCACTATGTAAAACTTTTGTTTGAGAAATTAATACAAGAAAAAGGATTTTCTATATTTCTTTGACTAAGATATTTCTTGATACTTTGTGTTCATCAAATTGCATTTGGTCTTAATGATGCGTGCAAAGTTGTTTTCTTCTCATAAATACATGTGATGATACTTATGACTAGTATCTATAGGAATCTAATTTCCTACCTACAAAATTAGTTCTCCTAACTCTTTTCTCACTCCCCTTTCCCTCTCTACAGAAAAATTCCTCTCTTGCAGGTATCTGCAAGCTTTATCACAGGGTCAGTGGAGTGTCCCTCTTGGATCCCCGGTCGAAAGTCCACCACATAACTCCACATTTTCTCATGCATGCATATATGGTAGGTACACCAGTTAAGTACAGGGACTTAGATTCCTAGAGCATTGGCAAGAAATCCACAAGTTTCTCCACTTGTAAAATTTTCTCACCAACACTATACTTTCTACATTTCCTCCTACCACTATCTTCACTATATCTCTACTCTCATTGTGGTAAACTCGTCCACTTTCATATTTTGTATTCCCTTCTACTTCTTACACTAGAACAACACCTTTACCTAGGATGGTGTAACCTAAGCCCAAAACCACACTTCCTACCAAATAATCAGCTTAAACCTAATCAACATCCAATTCAAACTTAAGCCACACTCCTTTCACATAAGGTCACCGATATCTCTATCCTAACCCACTCTCACTTCTCATTACGATCCCTTGACAAGGTATTACACTAACATCCTTGCCAAGTTGTTAGAAACCTCTTCCATGACATTTCTACCTCTCGGGTTTTACAATCCACTCAAACCTAAACCAAGGGCTTTAAGATACCAAGATTTATGCCTATCATCATGTGTCGTGACATGATGTTGAAAATTAAAAGGCCCTTAAAAAAATATTCCTATTAAGTTATGTTCTCTAGAAGAACTCTTGGAGGAGGATGATGTTTTGGATGATAATCCCATTTCACCTTCACCTATAGTTACGAAACCTCATCCACTATCAATTTAGTGGCCTCCACTTCCACCTCCACAACCCTCTTTTCCTCCTCCAACATTTGATAATATTATGGTTCGAATTAGAGAGCTAGCTTGATCCCCTCCAAAATTTGAGTGTGCCCTACTAATTTTCTAATGATTTTATCCCACACTAGGTTTTTCCCCTACCACTATACCTTTTTCGATACATCCCCATCCTTTCCTTAGATCAATATGGTTTGATTTGCCACTCAAGTATAAATAAAATAGGGAAATGGGAAGACATGCAATCCATCTATTACACCATTACCTAACATCCCATCTACACCTACCCATAAGGTAACCATCTTTGGGCTAGCTTATCTAATTTCGACATAGTCGCAATTTATGTCATGATCAAACAACTTCACATATCACCCCTCAAAATGTATTTGTACAACCTCATCCAAACCTATAAATCTCATCATCAGCCCTCATTCAAGTCCTTTAATCCATCAAGGTCCCACCTATTGACCCCACTCCTATTTTTTCCATATTCACCCCTCATCATATGGGTGTTATTACTACTCCAATTAAAATCTCGATTACCACTATCACTCAAAAAATATCTACCATCATTTTCTCTAACTCAAAGATCACTCCTCAACATTCAAGATCTTGATCTTGTCCTCTTCATATTTTTCCATTTCAAGGATACTCATGTTAGATGGATTATGATCGATGGGGGTGCAAGTATTAAAATTATTTCTTCCGTATGTATGAAAAATTCACATCCTGCTAATTACATGCATAATAACCTAGTTATGATTCACTCTTTCAATGATGTTTTGACTACTACCCTCGGCACCATCATCCTCCACATCCTTGTGGCTCCCCACACTATTTCTCAATTGTTCTATGTTCTCAAAGGGTATTTCTAATATAACATACTACTTCGCTAACCTTGGATCCACTCCATGGGGTGTGTACCTTTGACTCTTCACCATTCCATCAAGTTTTAATATGAAGGACACCCTTACACTATTCAAATAGACCCTTCACCTTTTAAAACATGTAACATGTTGTATGGACCCAATTTTGTCCTTATTCTAGTTAAGGAATCTAATACTTCCACTATGTCATCTACTACCATTGTCGCCGCCTTCTACCACTTCCGCTTCGTCTTTAACCATTTATACTTTATTTTATACCACTACTTCTTCTACCACATTTGCTACTACATATTTTTCAACTAGCCCACCTCTTCCTATTTCTGCCACAACATCCAAAGTTAACATGTCTACCAACCCTTCTTCTCAAAATTGGAATAGATCATCTATTCCCACCACCAAAGCACTAACTTTTGACCATTTAGAAGGTGCTTTTAATGCCTTATCCTGGGGGAGTATCACCTTTACAACATCAACATGTTCCAAAATCCTCAAGAGTATGGAAACCATAAACAACACCTACATTATGAAAATCATATAAGAGAAACATTTCCATAAGGTCCTCCTCACCTTCATACCAACTTTAAATTTGGAGCACTTGATACTTCTTCCTCTTCACCCCGACAACCCACTTAAACACAATCTTTTTCCTCTGAATTTTTACCACACCAACCGTGACTTTTCCCACACCTTTATTTATGGTTGTGCTTATAAATGTTTTGGATTTTGTCTTTATGGAAAATCTCATCACACATTTATTCCTTACACTACCCGCAAAAATAAAGATCGATGTGGTATTAGATTTTCTCGAACCACCTTATCCTACAAAGGCTAGATTCTACCTCATAAAGAAAGATAAACCTTATTTACCTTCAATAACCTCATCACCTTATTCACCTGGTATACCATCTTAACCCATACAAAGTGCATGAATATAGAATCCATCCCTCCTAAAAAAAAAATCATGAACACAATTTTCTTAAGGCCTCGACCTATCACCATGATGGAGAGGATCCATCTTCCCTTTTGTTCATTTATCCTTAAATTATTTATGATGATACACCATCTATAAATGTCATTCAATGTCAAGATGATGATTCCATTCTCACCTATCTAGGTGTGAAGGATTCTTTCACTAGTCATTACCTTCTAAGACAAAAACCATACTTAATGAATCAACTATCAAGATCACATTCACACTCGGGATGACCCCGGTATCCTAAATATAGGCCAATCTTTAGATTCTAATGAACATGAATCCTTCACCTCTTTCCTATTAGATTGTAGTAATGATTTTTCTTGGTCTTACACCGATATTCTTGATATCGACCCAAATATTATGGTTCACAAGATTTTCACTATTTATAATGCCAAACCTATGAAACGAGAAGTTGTGAAAAATACATCCACGTATTTCCCTTATTTTCAAAGAAGAAATCCAATGTGTTCTTTCCGTTTCTTTCATTTTACCTATTGACTATCCACAATGGATTTATAACATTGTTCATGTCGCCAAAGCTATAGGGGACTCCACATTCGCATGGATTTCCATGACCTTAACCTCACCTTCCATAAGGATGACTTTCTTGTACCTATAATTAACCAACTTGTTGATCTTACATCTGGCCATGAGATGATATCTCTTATGGATGGATTATTGGGTTATAAGCTAATATTACTCGCATCAGAAGATGTACACAAAACCACATTCATCACCCCTTATGGGAATTTTTATATCGAGTCATGCCCTTTGTCTTGAAAAATGTTGGTTCCACTTATCAAAGATACCATGACCTATATCTTTGATAACATCATGCATCAAATACTAGAGGATTACATGGATGACCTTCTCTATAAGTCTAAAAGTCAAGATGAGCACTGGGTGTTCTCAAAATCATTTTTGATTTCTTCATCAAGTATTACATTCTCCTTCAAAAAATAAGTATTTCTTCACCATTATCTCGGGAAAATTCTTGGTTTCATCATTTCTTGGTGAGGAATTAAATTCAATCCTACCAAAATCAAGACTATTTTGGAGATGCCTCCATGAACTAACCTAAAATAACTCTGTAGTTTGTAAGGAAAATTACAATCTATTTGATGTTTCATTTCCCAAATTTCTGATAGATGTCACCCTTTTCATCATCTCCTTAAAAAGGATGTTTCCTTCAAATGGGTGGTGAGTTTCACAAGTCCTTTGAAGTGTTGAAGAAATATCTTCTTCAACCACCCATTCTCATCCCACCACAAGATGACAAACCTTTCTACCTATAAATTTCAGCTACTGACCATTCCTTGGGTGCCATGCTTACTCATCATGGTGAGAAACATAGGGAGAAAGAGGATTATTAAATTAAGTTTACACTTTTAGATTAAGATTCTAGGTACACAAATGTTGAAAATATTTATTTATCCCTTGTTTTTGTTGCCACTAAACTTTGCCTACTACTTAATCGAAAAAATCATCATCACTAACACCGATCCTCTCATTACATGTATGTTAAGCCCTACAAAAACAAAGTACCTCACGTTGGCTCATGCTTCTTGCAGACCTAGAACTAGAGTTCATTTATCAAAAGTCCCTTAAAGGAAAAACCATTGTAGACTAGCTAATGAGACACTCCTCTTCCTAGACAACAACCCACAAATTCTGATTTTCCCGATGAATCTATCTAAACTATGTCACTAAATCACACCTTTTATCATATGATCATGTTATTTGATGGTTCTAAATGTCAACGTGGGGAGTTGTAGGGGTTATCCTCATTCCCCTAGTGGTGAGCATACGCCTTTATCTTTCAAACTTTATTTTTATTGTACCAATAACATGGTGAATACGAAATAATCGGGTTAGGTGTCTCTAAACCGCTAATAATATCTTAGGTGATTTTGAACTAGTTATGAAACAATTTAATGTCTTATACAAGTGTTGTAATAAAATCTGTCAAAAATATAAGCATTACATCGATGTGTTATAGGCACCGGACACGCTTCATTTACAGAGATAGGGCGGGGCCCTATTACGCAGCACAAGGTCCACTTTTATTGGGGGAGGGTGTATAGGTGGGGAAGAGAGTGATGGATCCTCCCTAGGTTATAGTGATGGATAGGTATAAATATGGTGTGGCCAAGGGTAGGTACTATCAAGATAAGTTATTGGATGCTAGTCTTCAAGTGATATCATACACCGTTCACATGGTCCAACATAGGTAGCTATACAGGGGACCAACACAGAATAAATAGTGGGATAGGGTCCTATTTAACATGTATAAGCACCGAGATATGGTTTCATTTTATAGATAGCATGGTAGGGACCACTATTATAGGCACAATGTCCACTTGTATTAAGGGATGGTCCACGGTGTGGGTGAGAGTGATGGATCTTCAATGGTTCTAAATTTCAATGTGGGGGAGGTGAAGGGGTTATCCTCATTCCCCTTAGTGATGATCATATGCCTTTATCTTTCAAACTTGATTTTTATCATACCAATAACATGTTTACCTATGAAGCACTTGTGTTACGTCTCTAAAACTACCATTAATATCTTTAGTGATTACGAACTAGTTGTGAACCAAGTTAATGGCTTATACAATTTTGCATATAAAAATCCTTCAAAAATATAAGCATTACGTTGACATGTTTTTGACTACCTTTGACAATTATGACATTCAAACTGTTCCACGATCCACTAACAAATTAATGGATACCATAGCTTACCTCATGTCAAAAATACCCACTTCACCTTCAGATTAAAAAATATTTGTCACAAGACAACGATTACAATGCCCTTATTATATATTTCATAATGTAAATTTTGTGGGATGATTCAAAATCGACCTACACAACATTTGGTATAAGTAGTATGTTGACTACCTCTCCCTTTCAATCCTACCTCCAGATCTCACTCATAATGGTAAGTGATCCTTCCTCCAAAAGGTCTCTCATCATGTCATTATGGGGGTCTTCTTTAGAAGCATGGAATTGATGGTATCTTCTTATGATGCCTTACTAGTTCTAAAATTCTCGTACACTATAAAATAAATCCATGACGGGATTTGTGGAGGACATTTCCATGGTCACACAGCTTGCCAAACTTATTTTTCACCTCAGCTATTATTGGCCAAACCTTAACCAAGACTATTGCAACTAAGTCAAACATTGTGTGTAGTGTACGCAACATGTTCATCTTCACCACACACCAATTCACACCTTATAAGTTGCCAAGGACTTTAGACTTTCTTCCAATGGGGTTTAGATCTCATTAAAGAGATTAACCCTCATTCTTCTTAATGTCATAAATGGATCATCACAACAATTAAATACTATACCAAATGGCTCAAATTTGTCACTCTCATTTCTATAAAAGATGAGAAAATATGTTAATTCATCAACCATCACATCATTTCTCACTTTGGTGTTCCTCATCACCTCATCAAAGATATTAGATTTGTTTCAAACAAAACCCTACAAAAACATTGTGATAACTTGTTTATTCAACTTAGTTTCTCTTCACCATATTACCCTCAAATAAATGGATAAGTTGAATAAACTAAAAACCCCTCAATAAAATTCTCATAACAGGTGGTTGATGATACGAGTAAGGATTGGTGCACACATATTCCTTTCACCTTACGAGCTTATTGCACCAGAATTCACACCTCAACCGCTACCACACTTTTCTCTTTGTTTTATGGAATTGAAGATGTGTTACCTCTTGAAGTTAAAATTCCCTCTCTTCGTATCTCACTTAAAACTATTCTTAATGATGATGACTTTCGATAAGTCTGTTTGGCATAACTTGATATTTTAGATGAACTTCATTTAAATGATCTCAACTATCTTCAAATATACCAAAAATGTATTAAAAATTCTTATGACAAATGGGTACATGAGTGAACTATCAAGGTCGAGAGAATTTTCCTTAACAAAATTGAACATGTAACTAAAGATGAGAAAAGCAAATGGGGATATTTTCCTCCTAATTTTCTTGGATCCTATATCGTCACACATACTTATGGATTAGGTGCTTATTGTTTAGCTTATCAAGAGGGTAAACCTAAACCCCTTAATGCATTACATCTCCAACCATTCTACTATTGAATCAAGTGTTACATCACCTCTTGTCTATTACATGCTTATCCCTTGAGAAACCTTCTCCTCCCACATACCCCTTTTAAGGACCAACAAATAAACAATAATTGTTTCAATATCCATCACCATTTAAACTTATCTTTAATATGTGTACCATGGCTCTACTCATGGTATGATTCTCATGGATACTTCTCCTTATTTTCGGGATGGAATACCATTGTATTTCATCACTTAAAACCTCTCTTTCATAGTTAACCTTTCCATGCTATGGTTTTTACCTTCATAAAAGAAGCCTATAATCCTTTATAGTCTTGTCGATGACTTAAAAGTATAATAAAAAGAAAACATTATTCGTTATTCAAATTCAACTCCTTAATTCAAACTTCTTGTAAATATATGAATCCCTCAAAAGGACATATATATTTCTATCTAGCTACTATAAATAGACTGCTCTTATGAATGACATCTATAAAACGTTACCCCTATTATACATAGTCTATCTAAAAGAATATTACTTCTACGTAAACATAAATAATAACAATATTCTGATGTTTCCTACATTTATCAACTTTATGAAGACCTCAAGGAGACATTCAATTCATCCCAAATATACTTCTTGCATCAATCAATCTATAAAACAAAAGAAAAAAGAAAATTAAAAAAAAATACAATTTTTTTGTCATGGACTTTCTTAGTCTGGTTTTGGGTATCTTACGAAAGAGAATTATGTCCCACAATGAGGTTACACTAGAAATACCACTCCACCTCACCTTCATTCCTTTCTCTTCTTATATCCACTCAAGGGACGTGGCACACATGTGACACTTCATGATCATGGCAATTCTTCCATCCCTAAAAATTTAAATTATGCAATACTTTTAGGGGCTTAAGTTTATCATCCTATCTATGGTATGTTCATAATGGTTCTTACCACTTAAGGAGCATTCATGCCTCTTTTACCATTCACCCCTTTGTTCACTTATTGATTCTTCTACACATGAAAAGATCTTCAAAGCTTAGTTTCTAGGATTTCATATCCTTTTACCTACATCTACATTCATCCTCTCCTTTAATCAAATCACCTAAACACAACCATGCCTAAACAACCTAGACACAACCATGCCTAAATAACTCGGATGCAACCATTCCTAATCAACTTAAACATAACCATGCCTAACTTATGATGCCCATTTAATCATACATAACCTCAACCAAATAGCCTACCTCATCTTATTCTTCCCTATTCTATGGGAGAACTACATCATCCTGAAACCCCTTTTATCGGGGATATGTAGGAAGCACTCCAAGGAAATGGGGCCCTTGGAGGTTATCTTGGCCATTATTTTCCCCAACCATTTTTCCCCACTAAAAAATATCCTATATAGTTCATTTCCATTCCCACAAACACTTGGAAATTATGATGTAACAAATCATACGTCAACCATACATCACAACATCAACCAAATCATGCCCGAATCATTTAATTTCCATCAAAACAATAACTTAGAAATCAATACATTTTCATCTCATGTCATAACAAGATTGATAGAAATCACACCTAAATAACTAATTTTCATGACATCAATATAATGGAAATACAATTCAAACATATATCATCGAAACGATCCATACCCAAACAATTTTAAATTTCTATCACAAAAACACTTAGAAATTTTAACTCAATCATGCCTAAACCATATATTTTTTCATGATGTCAACGCAATGACATTCTATAGTGACCCCACCATGCCTAGATCTAACTCCACCATGCGTACACTTTGGACTCTATCATACTTACATCTAACTTAACCATGCCTCATCATCTAGTTTCCATAATATTAACAAATTAGAAATTAAACCGTAATAACAATACAAGGAAATAAAACCATTCATCATCTCTCAATCTCATTAGAAACTATATAAATGGTGGGTCTCATATCAATACATGTATAAACATATATGAATAAATAAAAATATCTCAAAAACTCTCATGTACAATCTCACATCTTTGACACACAAGATGATATATATGTCAAAAATAAAAATACAATATCATCTCTATCTCAACCATATGAAGGGTTGACACCTCTCTTGCTCTCACCAGTACCCTCATCTTGTTCTTGTCTCTACCCACTCATCATCTCACTATTATCCTCTAGCCCTAGTCTCTATCCGCTCACCACTTCTCTCTCACCCCGCATGTGTGTCTAATAGATCTTGGAGCTACTAGTGGAATGGGCATGTGCTCTAGTCCTCTTTTTCACTTCCATCACATCACTTGAAGACCATCATCTAATAACTTATCCTAATAGTACTTGGCCTTGGCCACAACATCTTTATACCTATCCATCACTATAACCTAGGGAGGAGCCATCACTCTCATCCCCACTGTGGACCCTCCCCTAATACAAGTGGACCCTATGCTTGTAATAGTGGTCCATACTCTTCTATCTATAAAATGAGACCAGGTCTCGGTGCGTGTACTGTCTAATAGGATCATGTCCCACTATTTGTACCTATGTTGGTCCCTGTATATTTACCTATGCATATAATGCAACAACTTTGTGTGTGTAATGTGGTTGGGCGCCCCTGTAATGTGACTATATGGGCCTTTAAACCTATCACATGTGCCTCTAACATTGTTACCTATCCCCATCTACTACCGGTGCTTGTGCAAGAGCTTGAGCCTATAAGCTAGCCACATGCCCCTAAGGGTGGCCACATGTGCCTATGTTTGTGTGAGATGTAACTATAGTGAAGTAGAATGTTTGTATAGTGTGTCCCTCTGCACTATTACTATGGCCAAGTCTAGATGTCCTAGCCTTGATGGTACTTCATGTACCTGTGCTATCCACCAGCTCCTATATTTATCAAATGACACTTCCATCATCAAATTTTCCATCCATCTCCCTCTCCTCCTACCCTAATAGACCTGTTGGATGTGGTATAGATAACAATTTCTCGACATCGTCTCTACTGGTACTAAGGAAATGGTTGAGGCACATCTTTCTCTAGCCCAAAATAGTGTCAAAATATATCCACTAGAATCATCTCATGCTCACCAAAGACATCTCACCTATATCCACCTACCTGATTGTAAAGTCATGATCTCCTGTGTCATACATCTATAAGTAGGAAAATCCACATACGAACATCATAATAAATCCATCACATATAACCCTCTAACTACTTCCTGTAATAGGTGACATTATGTGCTACCTCCTCTACCCACGGATGACCCCGTACTACTACCCATATCATGTATCCAACTCTAGTAACTCCATGATTCCAATCTTCTATCAAAAGTCCCTAGGGGTGCATAATCACTATGTTCTCATATGCCCAACAATGTAGTAAATATATATAATAGATACCATACAACCACACCCTCCGATAGGCCCATATATCTCTCAGTACAACTATACTAAGTATGTTAGTGTCCATATAAAGTAAACCTACTCCTTAATCATGTCCTATAAAACCCCTATTAGTGCTCGGGCAAATTTGTCACCTCTAAATGCAGGAGTGTGAATCATCTTATTGATACCGTAATCAATACCACTAACCTTGTATATTAAGGATGTGTAGCATACATAGCTCCATAGACGTGTAAAATTCCCATTTTAAGACTTTAGAAACATGAGATTTTTTTAAAATAATGTTCTCTGTTCTAAATAAAGCATTATTTAGAACAAACATTCTAAGCCAATAAAATTCAAATAGATAACCATATGCATTGTAAATGACTTGATGATCCACTGATCTATTCATTTCATAACTTGGTATTTTACCGATGTATTTATGTTATATTAGGTATTGAATACATATTGTATACTTTGTATACTTGGTATTCCTACCCTACACCAAGTAATGAGTGATTTGTTTAAAGAACATATATGAATATTTGTTACCAATATTCATCGATATCACGTTGATTTAAACTCAAAGACATAGGACAATGCAACTGGCAGCTTTTTGATACTTTGGCCAAAGTTTTACAACATACTATTTATGTCACTATTCCTAGATAACATACTCGTCATATTGGAATACGTCCTTCACCTCACTCCTCTATTATCATGATTGGTATTTATTGACTACTTTTAGTCCACTTGTCTCAGGTTTAACCCTAGCCCTACTTAGAAACATAAATTATTATAGGAAGACGCTCACTATGGCTTAGGTTAAATGGGCATACTCGATTGACGTAAGTCAACTGGATGTACCAAGGTACCTTGAGCCATTAGAAGATACTTCCTATCCTAAATATGCCACTAACTCTACCTAGAGAGAAACTAAGTTCAAGTCCAATTTTTGTGTAGATCTAGATTATTAATGCGGAAGGGTGTTGCCACATGTCATATACAATGTTGTATTCTCAAGAAGACCCAAGATCTTCTTAAAACTACCTCATCAAAATGTACATACCCCAAGGAGATCATTAATGAATTATTTATTTGGATTATGTCTTGATTACACCAACGTTGCTAAACCCTAATCCAAAACTCTATAAGTGCTTTCCAAAATTTGTTTCATTTAGTCTATGAATAACTTCATTAACTTATGATTTCTTTTTAATGTTCATTTTCACAGTTTAACCAACATTAACCAAAACAAGACAACATTATCATAAGTTTCCTTAAAATGTAATTCAACTTTCGGAAGGTTTAGTAACCGCATAAATCCAACTAAAGTAGACTTCATACAAAATGAAGTCTAATGATTATTAATCATATCTCCAAACCTTTTAGATTTACATTCAATTAAGAGAGAGAAAGAGTCTTCCTCTACATGATTAAGTATTAGGGTATATCATTCCCAATATCCATATTTCTTAATGCATGTTCATTATGCATCACATTATTATGTTAAATTGTTTAGATAAAACACATCATATTATGCAACTCAACAAGTTGCTTCATTATAAGGGAAATTGAACTAATTCCCATTATCCATCTTATCAAAGATAACAAGATAAGCATATCATAATATAAATAATATCAACAAGATGGAACTTTCATCTTCTTTATAAAAGTATGAGATAATTTACACAACCAATGCAAATAAATCACAACTCACAATTCATCCTTACAACTTATAAAATTTACAAGACTATGCACTTTAGTGACACTTGCATAACAATATCCTTCAATCTATAAAGTATAGAACTTTTCTTTTATAATTCAATAGAAGAATGAATCAGAATTATTTAATAAGAATTAGACATATATCAACCAATGCATCATATAAGTTTTTTCCTTCTTCTATCACTTACGTCATCCATCTACAAAAATTACTAGCGGGGTCGGTTTCAATTAATCGAGCATGATAAACACTAAGCATTAAAATGAAGTGCATTCCACTAAGTATTTCATTACGTAAACACTACTTTAATGAGACAATTAAAACATCATACAATAAGCATAAATGATATCAAATAGAAGAGAAGTACAATTGATGCAAAATCACAGCACCCCTGGATGCAAATCAGGTTTCTAAGTTGATCTTCAGGCATCCAGTGTGATTACACAACATTGAATCCTTTCTCCAAGTGTGGGACTTGCAAGAATGAGAAAGGAATCTCCAGAGAAGGCTGGTTCCTATTCCTCTATTCAGATGCACACGAAAAATGCAGAGGGTTCACTCAAAGTCTAATCTAATCTACCAAGGAGACAGGGTAAGGAGATGCATAAAAATAAACCTAAGCTAACAGAGGTGATGCACCGAGGAATGAAGAACATCTATCTTGCCAATAAACACAGACCATTCAAATGTGATGCAAGATCATGCACAGATAACAAAATTTGTAATGAAAGACCAGGAGGAAGCAAATGAACACAGAGAGGGTTGAGAATCATCCACAGACATGCATTACTTGCTCCAAAGATCGATATAATACACTACAAAATTCCAAGAGGTAGAGTCGCATTACAGTTCCAAATGGGGAGGTTCGAACTCCACAAATTCACCTGATAAAGGGGAGAAGGGAGGAGCAAAACAGAAAATGTCTGACCTTTTTAAAGAAGCCCCTCTTACAATATATAGGAAGAATGAGAGAGGGAAGAGAGAGGAAAGTCAGATCTACCCCAACCACTTCTAGGTCGCATTTAGTTCATCTCATCATGGCAGAAATGGTGAATCCTGGCAAAACGGCGGACTGTCTAGCAGAAACGGTGAACTGTCTGTTGTATTAAAGCTGGTTGTTGAACGTCATTTCTGTCTATTATTACGTGCCAGAGGTGTTTCTCAATTTTCTCTCTCTAAACTAAACCAAAATGAAATATTGACCCTAGAATCATGCATAGAATTTCACCAGCTTTCCATTGATGTAAAGAACGCGAAAATCCGAGCTCTGGATCAAAAGATATGATCGTTTGAAGATTTAGGGCAAAAACAAATAAAAAACGGATTTTGAAATTTTTCCCGCTCTCGCTACTAGGATGACACGTGTCAAGCAGCGATTGGCTGCAAAATTATCTCTCCTCTGCTTTCACCTGGGTTTTCTTTAAAAACTTTGACCTTTTTTGTGATTTTCCACTTTTCCCGTGCTCCCGCCACTGAGGACGCATGGCATGCATTGATTGGAGGACAGGGGCACGGGGTCTTCTTTTACTTTTAGCTTTTTGGCTAAAACTTGGCCAAATTTTCTAACTCCTCCCCGAGCTCTACGCTTCCTTGTTCCATTGGACACATGTCCAATTCCTATTGGCTTGGGCCAGCGCTTCAAACCTCTCTCTTTGAACTTTGGACGTTTTTCCTTGTGACACGTGGCGTTACCTGATTCGACCTCGGCCTTGCCAAATTTTCACGTCCCTCGCGTCCCTCTGTCCCGGCTGTCCCAGTGCTGTCTGGGACAAAAAATTCTGATCCGCCCGATTCGGGCTTCTCTGTCCCTCTTTCGGCCGATGACGCGTGGCGTAATGTGATTGGCTCTCGGTTCCTTCGGCTATCCGCGTCTCGCGCGTACTTTTGGCCCGGATGTCCCTGTACGAAAGTCCTCTGTTTCGGCCGAACCGGCCAGTTCACGTCCTTCACGTTCTCATGGCCCAAATGTCCGAACTTGCTTAGTGCGAAAGTTCTCCTTTTCGGCCGATCCGGTGGTTCGCGTCCTTCGCATTCTCACGGCCCAAATGTCCCAACTGTGCCACTCAGCAGTTAGTCGATTTTCTTCTCCTTCGGCTGAACCGGCTTTCCGCGTCTCTCGCGTCCCTCTGTCCCGGCTGTCCCTTTGCTCTGCAGACTGCCTGGCGGTCTTTCGGCCGATTCACGCCCAGATGTCCCAACTGTTCCAAGGGCCGCCTGGACCAGGACTTAGCCAATTTTCATGATTTTTTCTGCCCCAAGCTTGTTTTTAGCATTTCTTCCATTTCTTAGAACTTGCTCTTTTCTTCTTGGACAAGAGGGTTGGAAAGAGGCTGAGGGGACCCCAGAAACATGATTTTGGGCCCTGAATCAATCTGTTATCAAAATTACCTGGGGGGAATTTTTGACAACAGTTTGGCGACTCAGCGGGGCCACCTGCCTGCTAGGTAGAAGATCAGTGGCCTTTTAACAATCCATTGGGCATGGAGTAATAATCCTGAAGCCAATTTGATCTCTGATCCCGACCCTGATACCGCAACTCATCTTTGAGAGCACTCTGAACTGTAGAAATTCAACCTGAGAGTGACAAAACCTGTGCCAAAGCACTTAGGGAAAAAGAAACCTAACTACAACAAGACAATGTGCACACGCACTTAGAGGGATTGAAATCTAGGCTAATATTTACAAGGGTAAACCTTTTCCTTTTAGTAGCAATGTTTAAGATAAATTCCGTTAACTGGAATCGGGAGTTCTTCTCCATCCAATGCAGACAATTGGAAGGCATTACCACTCTTACATCTCGTGACCATGTAGGGGCCACTCCAAATGGCGTCAAACTTGGAATGCCTTCCAGGTTTCGCCCGATCTGCATCCCACTTCAGAACTAGGTCCCCTTCCTGGAAGGTCCTCGCTCCTGCCTTCTTGTCAAACCATCTTTTTACTAAGGCCTGATCCTTTTCAATCATCAGGGCTGCATGTTCTCTTATTTCTTCCAATTCCATCAACTCTGCGTACCTGGTCTCCATTGGTTTGAACTCAGACAACTCCAACTGCTTCATGAGCTCCAATGCTGGCAACTCAAGTGATATGGGCAAGATTGCCTCTCTTCCATAGACAAGCCTGAATGGAGAGTTACCTGTAGATCTCTTGGGAGTTATCCTATCAGCCCATAATGCTGATTTTAGCTTGGTATGCCATGTCCTTTGGTTTTCATCCAGAGTCCTTCTGATGATCCTTAGCAACTTTTTGTTCGTGGACTCTGCCTGTCCATTACCCTGTGGGTAATAATTTGAAGAGGTGCTCAAATAGATTCCATTCTTGACAGCCCATTCTGTAATCTTTGAACCTATGAATGCTAATGCATTATCTGATATGATAGTGGCGCACACCGAACCTGGTTACTATTTCTTCATAAAAGTCTAGTATGTTAGACTCACTTGCCTCTTTGAGTGCCACTGCTTCGGTCCACTTGGTGAAATAGTCCGTTGCTGTGAGTATCCACTTGTGACCTTGACTCGAATTGGGATTGATGACTCCAATGAAGTCCAGTCCCCATTGCATGAATGGATGATCCACTGAAATCGGACGAAGGGGCAGAGCTGTTAACCTTCCTTTTCCTGTGAAGAATGCACATTTCTTGCATTTCTTAACCCATGAGTAGCAATCATTGAATACAGTAGGCCAATAGTAACCAACTTTCATGATTTTGAGAGCTGTTACTCATGGGGCAAAGTGGCCTCCTGCCTCCCCGTCATGGAACTCGTATAAGATCCTCTCAACTTGACCTGTTCCAATGCATCTTAATAGAACACCATGGATGTCTTTCTTGAACAAGATACCATTAATGAGTACATACGGGATAGCTTGTAATCTAAAGTATCTCCTCTTCGCCTTGCTCATTTCTGGAGGGCACAGGCCCGTCTGTAGGAAATGTATCATATTCTGAGTCCAACAGGGAGTGGGCACATCATCATTTTCCTATTCTTGACCATCCTGTAGTAGCAGGACAACGTCTTCTTCACCTTCTGAGCCGTCTGGTTGTTTGGAAGCGAGCTGCTCACACAAACCTTTGCCATGAACCAGTTTGGTTACTCTGATTTCAATATCATATTCCATCACCCGAGTGATCCAACCTACCCTTTTCTCATTTAAATCCTTGTTTAGGAGAAAGTCCTTGACACCAGCATGAGACACCAGCAGCTGAACCTTATTGTTTGAGACCAAATGTCTGAACTTCTTCAAGCTCCTGATGACAGCAAGGACGTGCTTTTCAATGAAAGAGTACCTAGTTTCGTATTCCTCCAAGCCTTGACTGAAGAAAGCAACTGGTTGTTCTAATCCTTCCTTGTTTTGTTGTGCCAGGATTGCAGAAATTGTATCTCCACCACCAAAGGCGTATAGCATGAAACCCTTGGAGAAGTCTGGATTGACGAGAGTGGGGGCTTGAGATATAGCCTCTTTGATTGCCTCAAAACTTTCTTTGCCTTCAGATGTCCACTTAAATGCCATGCTCTTTTTTAACATCAGCGTTATTGGCTTTACGAGAGCTGCAAAGTTTGGAACAAACCTGCGGACAAAATTGATCCTTCCCAAGAAGCTTTGAAGAGCCTTCTTGTGACTTGGCAATGGAAATGCTCGAATTGCTTCAACTCTTTCTGGGTCAATCGTCAATCCCTCTTTTGAAACAATATGGCCTAGAAGTTTCCCCTCATGAGCCATGAATATGCATTTTTTGGGATTCAATGATACCCCAAATCTTCTACACCTCTGAAATACCTGCTTCAGATGGAAGAGGTGATCCACTACATTTTTGGAGAATACAGTGATGTCATCAAGATATATCAGAACTATTTTATTGATCAACCCCTTGAATGCCATATCCATTTCCCTTTGGAAAGTTGCTCCAGCATTTGACAGTCCAAATGGCATCTTCTTGTAGGCATATGTGCCCCATTTGGTGGTGAAAGCCATCTTGAACTGGTCTTCCTCCTTCACCATGATCTGATTGTAGCCTGAGTAGCCATCAAGTAGTGAAAACCTCTCGAGCCAGCCACAACTTGCAATATTTTCTCCATGGAAGGGAGTGGGTAATGGTCCTTGAGAGAGGCTCTATTCAAGTCTCTGAAGTCAACACACAATCTGATCTCCCCACTCTTCTTTCTGACTGGAACTAAGTTGGCAACCCAACTAGAATGCTTGATTGGGAATATGATCCTTGACTCAATCAGCTTGTCCAACTCTTTTCTCATGAGAGGCTCCATGTGTGGGTTGACTGGTCTTTGTTTCTACCTGACAGGCTTAGTATTTGGATCCAATTCAATGGTATGCTGAGCTAAGTTGGGATTGAAACCTTTCAAGTCTTCATAGCTCCAAGAAAACACGTCAGGGAACTCTTGACACAGCTGTATGAACTCATACCTTTCTTGTTCAGTTGTCATCTTTCCAATTTGCAATGGTTTGCTCTCTTCTACCAAGATGGATACTGAATCCTCTCTCTTGACCTGAATGTTTGCTTTCTCCTTTCTAAACTGATCATTGGGGTTAAAAATGGACTCTAAAGTGATAAGTCCCTTGGGCAGCTTGTTAGTTCTCAGCTGTACCACTTGGTCGCCATACTGTTGTTCCAATTTTTCTTGATTCTTGGCTGAGAACTCGGCTTCTTCTTGCAAGAAATGGATGATTTGCTGGTCATTCTCAAATACTTGCCAACTGACATTGTTATCTGGCACTGAAGGCCTCACAATCACGTGGATGTTTGGTAGTACCTTGTCTTGTTGAATACTTTCCACAATGTCAAAGGCTGCCCCAACTCACGCGAGCCTCACCAAAGAGCTTGATTCTCTTTCCTAGGAATGGATTTGATGCCAAAACCTTCAAAATATTCCATGAGGTCCCACACCTCGTTCTCTTGTAGCACTTGAGTAGATCATTCTTGGCAGCATGTTGTCCCTTAACCTGATTTACAATCAATTCACTATCACCAAAGACTTGCAAGTTCTTTATTTTCTTCTTGATTGCCCAATGCATCCCTTGCACCAAGGCTTCATATTCAGCAGTGTTATTGGAGCATGCAAACTGGAATCTAAAAGCTGAATAGTACTTTATTCCTTGAGGTGAAACAAGCATGGCTCCACCTCCTGCACCTTGCCTACTCCTTGATCCATCAAAAAACAGCTGCCATACCTCATTGTTATCTTTGTGGTTTGGCTTGGTGATGCTAGGAATGGGCTGATTTTCTTCGTGTATGCAATAGACTCCCAGCTCAGATTCTTCCACTTCTTGATAAGGATCAAATGCATGTACCTTGTTTTCCCATTCATCCAGAGTTAGATCCGGGATGCTTCCAACCTTGGTGTCAGCCTCATCGGTGCTTGGGTGGTCTTCTTGATCAAATGCTGAGCAATTGGCATTAATCTGACTTGGAGTGTAAGGCTCAATATGGAAGTTTGCAATAGGTTCTGACCTAATTGTAGCCTTAGTTCCATACCTCATTCTGAACAGCATGTGTGACCAATCAATGACAAATATCCCCCAATCTTGGCTGTGAAGTCCCTTGACAAACATAGGGCAAAGAGTGGTGGAAGGTCTATGACCGATACATCTTGTAAAACAACAACATTTGGACACGCATGCAAGGTAAGGCTCAAGTTTTTAACTACTCCAACTATTGCTACCGCTGTCCCATCTAGCTGCACTACCCCTTTGGATATTGTTTCATACTAGAGCCCTAGCTGATCAGCTATTTGTTTAGGCATTACTGAGCTACTTGCCCCGAGTCTATCATGCAATTGTGCACTAGCTGATTTCCAATGATCAATGAAACATAGAAGGGAGGGGGTTTCAACATTTTACCTTGCTGTCCTCCATGATTTCCCTTAGGCTGGGCAGCATTCGTAAGCACTTTGTCTTGCATTTGCTGATTCGAAGTTGTCCAGTCCTTCATGGCAGCTTGCAGCAGATCTCTTTGGCCTGGGATAGATAGGGATTCCCACATTGATATATTGACGTTTGTCTTCTTCATCTGATCAATGATACTGAATGGAGATGAAGTATCCCTCTGTTGTCCCTTGGCCTGCACATTCATTCCTTGCACATGGGCAGCAACAACTGGCATTTGGGTTGGCCTAGGGGCTGTTTTAGGTGCCCCTTGCATGTTTGGAACTACATTTTGTTTCCCAGCGGCTTGTGGAGTGGTAGAGGGTTGTGAATTACTTGGGGCTAATGGCTGTTCTTCACCCAAATTTCTCCTCTTTGACCTTGTGTTGGCTGCAACACTTTGAGAGGGTATTTGATTCATGCCACAAAAATCCTCTGCTTGCCAATTCACCAATGCGGTGTCATTTGGGGCTGATTGCTGTTGGAATGTTTCTTGTTGTTGGCTGCTTTCTTGACTGCTCTCACCCTCCACACCAGTAGTTGTCACCATTAGTGCTTGATTCAAAGCACCATTGAAGCACATGGATTGGTTATGAGGCTCATTACATGGAAAACACCAATCATACTCCTGGGAAATGTTGTTTTGTGTTGGTACCAATGCCTTAGAGGCAGATATGGCATTTGGATTATAGGGCTGAAATGGTCTATTGGCAGGAGGCCTTGTTTGATTCATATTTGCAGCAGGATTAGGTGGCCTTTGTGGTTGGTATGGCTGCCTAATAGGCTGAGCTTGAGGTTGATAAGAAGGTCTAAAACCTTGGGCCTGCTGCCTCTTGAGAGTAACCAGCTCATTGCCTAGGTTTTGCAATTGCTTCATGACTTCTTGAAGCTCATTTGGGGCACTTGGAGATGAAGTGGAAGCTTCATTTGAACTCTAATTTCTAGGAGTGGGAGAAGGAGCCAAATTAGGTGCTTGACTAGTGTTTGGACTCTCTAAACTTGGAAACAATGGCATGGGAGGTCTAGGGGCAAGTTTTCCAGCTTGATCAGACAATTTTCAGCCCTAATGGCAATGCTATAAGCCATAGGGATAGTTATGCCTCCCATGGACTGAATCAACATAGAAATATCAGAATTTAGAGCTTTGAGATAGTAGAGAAAAGCACCTTCTATTGTTGGCCTGACTGTCATTGGAATTCTCTCCCAAGTCTTTTGAAATCTGAAGTTGAAATCGGTCAGCTACTCATTGGGAGCTCTCTTGATGGTTGTCAGCTGCTCCAAAAGAGACAAGTTGTCTCCCTTTTCTCCAAATTGCTCATGAAGTGCTATACATAGCTGATTCCAATTTGTGATAGAACCAGCTCCAAGGCTTCTAAACCATTGCAATGCTTTACCCTTGAATGAAGATGCCAGCAACTTGACAGCCACTTGCATTTCATTGATTTCATGGATCACACAAAGGTTAGCAATATCTTTAACATGATCACCTGGAGTAGTCTGATTTTCTCCAGTGAAGTAGGGAATGTTCTTCAAGGCTGCAATAGGGACTGGATGTTGTGCATTGAGGGCAAGTGGGCTGCTGCCTGTGAAGTTGACGTAGGGATTGTTTTGAGCCATTCTGATTGGTCTTAAAACCCTTGTTGACTGAATGAAAGGCCTACCAGGTGGAGGAGTTGAGAGAGTTCTGTTTGGTGGAGATGGAGACCTTTGAATCCTTCTTCCTCTTTGCCTTCTTCTTGGAGATAATTGCAGGTATTCAAACAACACTTCTTCTTCTCCAACTCTTGACCTTGTGATTCTTCTCATAAGTTTTCAGGACTGATTGTTGAAGCCAGTTGATTCTTCCCCTTGGAGTCGCCAGATATGCAAATAATAGCTCTTTTCAAGAAAGAAAATTGCAGTAGATGCACATCAACTTTGCTGCAATAAAAATGAGACCTCTAGTGTCCCACCGGGCATGCCAAAACTGTTGATGCAAAATCACAACACCCCTGGATGCAAATCAGGTTTCTAAGTTGATCTTCAGGCATCCAGTGTGATTGCACAACATTGAATCCTTTCTCCAAGTGTGGGACTTGCAAGAATGAGAAAGGAATCTCCAGAGAAGGCTGGTTCCTATTCCTCTGTTCAGATGCACACGAAAAATGCAGAGGGTTCACTCAAAGTCTAATCTAATCTACCAAGGAGACAGGGTAAGGAGATGCATAAAAAATAAACCTACGCTAATAGAGGTGATGCACCGAGGAATGAAGAACATCTATCTTGCCAATAAACATAGACCATTCAAATGTGATGCAAGATCATGCACAGATAACAAAATTTGTAATGAAAGACCAGGAGGAAGCAAATGAACACAGAGAGGGTTGAGAATCATCCACAGACATGCATTACTTGCTCCAAGGGTCGATACAATACACTACAAAATGCCAAGAGGTAGAGTTGCATTACAGTTCCAAATGGGGAGGTTCGAACTCCACAAATTCACCTGATAAAGGGGAGAAGGGAGGAGCAAAACAGAAAATGTCTGACCTTTTGAAAGAAGCCCCTCTTATAATATATAGGAAGAATGAGAGAGGGAAGAGAGAGGAAATTCAGATCTACCCAAACCACTTCTACATCGCATTTAGTTCATCTCATCATGGCAGAAATGGTGAATTCTTAGAAAACGGACTATCTAAGCAAAACGGTGAATTGTTTGTTGTATTAAAGTCGGTTGTTGAACGCATTTCTACCTATTATTACGTGCGAGAGTTTCTCAATTTTCTCTCTCCAAACTGAACCAAAATGCAATATTGACCCCAGAATCATGCAGAGAATTTCACCAGCTTTCCATTTATGTAAAGAACGTGAAAATCCGAGCTCTGGATCAAAAGATATGATCGTTTCAAGATTTAGGGCAAAAAACGGCCCAAAAACGGATTTTGAAATTTTTCCCGTGCTTTGCTACTAAGATGATACGTGTCAAGAGCTGATTGGGTGCGTGATTCTCTCTCCTCTACTCACCCATGGGTTTTCTTTGAAAACTTTGACCTTTTTTGTGATTTTCCACTTTTCCCGCGCTCCCGCCACTGAGGACGCGTGGCATGCATTGATTGGAGGATAGGGGCGCGGGGTCTTCTTTTACTTTTAGCTTTTTGGCTGAAACTTGGCCAAATTTTCTAACTCCTCCCCGAGCTCTACGCTTCCTTGTTCCATTGGACACGTGTCCAATTCCTATTGGCTCGGGCCAGCGCTTCAAACCTCTCTCTTTGAACTTTGGACGTTTTTCCTTGTGACACGTGGCGTTACTCCGATTCGTCCCTCGCCTCGCCGATTTTCACATCCCTCATGTCCCTCTCGTCCCCGGCTGTCCCAAGATTGGGGACAAAAACTTCCGATCCACCCGATTCGGGCTTCTCTGTCCCTCTTTCGGCCGATGACGCATGGCATAATGTGATTGGCTCTCGCCTTCCTTCGCTATCCGCGCCTCTCGTGCATTACTTTTGGCCCGATGTCCCCGCACGAAAAGTCCTCTGTTTTGGCCAAACCGGCCGGTTCACATCCTTCGCGTTCTCATGGCCCAAATGTCCCAAACTACTTAGTGCGAAAGTTCTCCTTTTCAGCCGATCCGGGTGGTTCGCGTCCTTCGCATTCTCACGGCCCAAATGTCCCAACTGTGCCGCTCAGCAGTTAGTCAATTTTCTTCTCCTTCGGCTGAACCAGCTTTCCGCGTCTCTCGCATCCCTCTGTCCCAGCTGTCCCTTTGCTCTGCAGACTACCTGGTGGTCTTTTGGCCGATTCGCACCCAGATGTCCCAACTGTTCCAAGGGCCGCCTGGACCAGGACTTAGCCAATTTTCATGATTTTTTTCGCCCCAAGCTTGTTTTTAGCATTTCTTCCATTTCTTAGAACTTGCTCTTTTCTTCTTGGACAAGAGGGTTGGAAAGAGGCTGAGGGGACCCCAGAAACATGATTTTGGGCCCTGAATCAATCTGTTATCAAAATTACCTTGGGGGGGAATTTTTGACAACAAGTACATTAATAAATCTAGATCATATTTTAAGAGAGAAGTAGAATACAAATAACAATATCTACCTAAGAACTTACATTTCTATTGATCCTACCAAAATCTTGTAAACAAACAATAGATCCTACCATCCCATTATTTCATAATTCTATCCTAATAGAATACCACATTTATCTTCTCTATGAGAGAAAAGAAGTGTAAATAACATGGTTCATTCTAGGATTATTTATCTATATCCTAAGCAAGAATAAGAAGAACCATTATTTACCATGCCCAAACCTATAACATCTGAAAAATAGACTACATTAATAACATGAGTTACATGTTCCTTTCTAGGTAACAATCTTGCACATTCAACATTAGAATATACATTAAAACAAAATTCCATAACAATACAAGAAGGTATAGAAAATCATAATAGTCCAACTACAATTCCAATTCCAACTCTTCATGTTAGAAGTTATCAATCAAAGATCAGAAATCAATGTTCACAAACAAAGTAGCCCCGAAGAGGCATTAATCTCTACTCAAGTTCTTCACAAAAGATAAAGCGTATAAGAGACAAACCTACTCCTATCCATATAAACTAGGCAAGACTAGATAACATCACTCGAACCCACAAGTATCAATTTACTTAACAATAGAACCTTCTTGGCTACTAGCTCCCTACATTATTTCACAATGATTCAAAAAGGTAGACTAACCGGTCATGAGAAATCACCATCTCGAAAGAGACTCGAGTATAGAGAAGTTCAAATAATGAGCTTATCCAAGGACAAAGGAATGGTAACTCAAATAAGGAAATAACCAATGATAAATCATTTTGTTCTATCAACAAAGAAGTTCCAGCTTCCAAACCAATTCATGATGAAGCATACTACGACTCCAAACCATATATTGTTCTCAAATGAATATGAATATATATAATTTCTTTCTCAAAAAGAAGCCAAAGACTCAATAACTTTATTAGTTGAGAATAACATCCCAAACAACAACTTATCAAGTTTAGAATTACCCATGAACCCAAAAATAAAGACTCAAAAAGTTTTCACCACTTAATACAAAAAGAAAATAGTTCATGATTCAAAAACTAAGCACAAAACAACAAAATGGAGAAATTATCCTTCCTGAATAGTTTCGATTAATCCGAGGTTAATAACCCAACCTAGTCCAATGCATAAGAACCGAAAATTCAAAAAAACTTCACCACTATAAATTACGACAGAGGTGACTTGGTTCAAAACATTACCATCAACCCAACACATGGGTTTCATCCAAACAATAGGAAAGAACACTTCCTTCTATCCCCACGAAAAACCATCTCAAGAAGTCGATAAATTAATACAATGAAGTTCAACATTCCTTTAGCGATGATGTTACCGGGCCCAAATTTCAAAGAGATTTCAAAAAAATTAAACAAGCTTTCACCCAGTTTCTTGGTGAGTAAGTTTCTAAAATAAAGAGTTATAAGCTAAATATTTTAATAAAAGAATAACCCAATATAAAAATGCCGAATGAATCGAATATATGGACCTAAATATAAGGTAATAACACTCAAGTGTTAAATCGGTGTTCGATGTCAAAACCAAGCTTCACGCAAAATGTTCGAACTTCAAAAGTAAGATAATGCGAATACATTGCCAAAATATGAAATCCAAGCAACAGTTTAGCATTGCATAAGTTTTCCAAACACTTTGGTTCTAATAAAGACGAAGCTCTAACACAAATTTAATCAAAACACAAAGTACCAACACAAGTTTACCTCCAAATCTGCAACCCAAAAGCAAAATCAAACAGAACTAAAGTTTTCCCCTAAGCTCAGATCCATATATTTTCATGACAGTCAATTAAAAGATCAAAAACTTTGAATACAAGATCCAGAGTGCAAAAATAGGGATATAGAAACAAGTTTTGCATACCTTTTTCACTTGCATGTAGGTCATAAAACTTGCATAGAAATCCTGTTTCCAAAACAACACTATATAGCCATAGTTTCATATCAAACACAAGGATTCAAAAAACCCAGCAAGAAAAATAACTAGAAAGGCATGAAAACATGAATCTCATGAGAGAAGAGTTGTTCTAATGAATCATTTATAAGAATGCAAATAATTTTAATAGTTAGAGCCTATCATGCCTAATAGTGCTTCCACCAAATCGAAGGAGACTTCCACCAAACTTCCAACTCTTTTTCTCCTCCACGAAAGATCAAAAATCAAACTTATTTTCCTCCTACGCCTCATATACTTTCCTTCAATCAAAAATAGGCCGAAGAAACCAAAAATATCTTTGAAGTGAAGGTCAAACTACTGGTTCGAAGAACTAGTTAGCTCCATGCAAAGAAAAATCCACCATGCATGCAAAACCAAATGACCTCCTACAAACCCACCTTCTAAGTTTCCAAGACAGTTTACACACAAAGACCGAGGCTCATAAATTCCATAAATTTCATTCATTCCAAAATTCCCACTTATCTTTCATTACCACCACCTCCTAAATCTGCAATTTCCAGCTCAATACAAAAATAAAATTCCATCTATTAGTGGAGCTTCCACGTAATCCTCCACCAAGTCTACTAGCCCCTGCCAAATCTAGCAGTACTTCCTTCATTTAAACCCTTTCAACTCAATTAAATGCCATTGGAACTATTTCCTTGTGACATGCGACCCCTTAGGTTCCCTTAATAGTTTAGGATAGATTCAAATAGAACTTAGGTTAGTTTAACAATTACCAACATAGGTCTTAAAACATTTTCCATTAGAATTCCCACCTTAGGTTAAGTTCAATTCATAACTCTTTAGTATTATGTAATAGATAAAGTAGCCTAGTATTACTTTAGTAACCCCTCTCTTATCCATTTAGCACAATACTTAGGTTAGGTCTCTAACCCAACAAATAGAATAAGATACTTAGGTTAGAACAAAATTCAAATAAGTAAACATAGCTAAGACATCGCTGTTCTTACCTAGCTTAGGTTACCGTTAGGATAATCCATAGGTTTTAGGACTCTGTATTCATCCTCAATGAATTTAATTTTGCTTAAGTCCTTATATTCATGCCAAGATCAATCACCAAAGACCCAAGCAAAAACATATAGCTAAACGAAAAACAAGTTCAAATAAGACCAAGAATTAGTATCATACAAAGTTTAGTCTTCTATGTCCCTTAAACTACTGAATGTCAATTTATCATTCAGTCTATGAAGAGGATTTGAAACATTCCTTGGATCACTATAATTAATCCAAGGATGAGTCGGAAGAAGAAATAAGTCTACAACTCTTAAAGCCAAATTACAACCTCTCCTTCCAAAGTGAAAATGAATTCTTGACAACCATATAATTTCAGTCTAATTATTTTTAAGAATATAAAATATTTATCGTTATCAAGCATGATCTCCAATAGTCAAAAGAATACATCTTTATCCCGAAAATCACATGTCAACACTTGAATGCAAAAGAGAATTATATCAGGTTGTCGAGGGTATTACATGCTTCCCTCCTAAAAAGAATCATCATCCCAATTATTATCTCATTTTTTTAATGGATTACATCAAGGAAAAATCATCTTATTCACTTTTCTTACCATATGTCAAAAACATATCAGCATTATTAAGTTCTAGAAATCAACATTTACAGAGTTGTTTATTCAAAATAAATAAATATCTGCCCAAAACTAGCATACTTATTGTATTATAAAGATAAAATCACACGTTTTTATTAATCGACAGAATCAATCCTTTTCAAATAGATAAGGAAAAGTAGTTTTCATATCCTCAAGGTTTTCCCAAGTTGTACTTTCTTCATTAAACTGGTCCCATTAGACCTTGCATTGACTTATCTCATGATTTCTTAAATTTAACTAGTGAGTTTCAAGCACTCGTATGGGTTTAACAATGATTATTCCCGGTCTTGGACTGCGAAGGAATTCTAATTTAACACAAGTGATAAATTTGAAATGTATTTCTTAAGCAAAGAAATATGGAAAACATCATGCATTCATGACAAAGCAGGAGGTAATGCTAAACGATAAGGTATAGGGTTGATTACTTCAACTATCTCAAAAGTTCCCACATAATGAGGTGATAACTTAGCAGCCTTGCCAAAAGTTAAAGAACTCTTTTTCGGTTTAACCCGATGAAAGACTTTCTCAAAGTTCAAATTTTCTATCAACCCTCTTTAAGTCAGCATAATTCTTTTGTCTATCTATTGCTTCTTTCAAACGTTCACAAATCAATTTAACTTGTTCCATTTCAAAGTAAGAATTTTAGGTCCAATTACCTTTGTATCCTCCATGCTAACCCAACTAACAGGGGTTCTCCATTTTCTTCTCGTATAATGCCTCAAAAGGTTCCATCTTCAGAGAAGCATGATATGTATTATTGTATGCAAATTCAACTAATGGAAGGTACTCTTCCCACTTATATTGTTGATCCATGAAATACATCCTTAACATATCTTCTAAAACTTGATTTACTCTTTCGGTCTATCCATCTGCTTTCTGGATGATACATAGAACTCGAAATGCGCTTTAGTCCCTAGAGCTGCAATAAACATTTGCCAAAATCTTGACATCATTCTAGGATCTCTATCCAAAATGATTAATTCAAGTACTCCATGTAATCTGAAAATTTCATGTACAAATCTTTTAATCAAAATAGGAGAATCATCCTTCGATTCCTACTAGTAAAATGTGTTACCTTTGTTAGTTTATCCACAACTACTAAAATAACATCATATTTATTTCTTAGTAACCCTTGTACAAAATCCATGTTTATTACTTTCCACTTGTCTTGTGGTATGCTACGAGGATACAAAAACTAACCGGGTGCATATGTTCCGATTTAACATGTTGGCACTCAAGACAATTTGTCACAAAATCTATAACATCCTTTTTCATCCCTTTCCAAAAATATTGTTGTTTTATATCAACTAGCATTTTTGTAATTCCAGTGTGTCTGGAAAAGGTGAATTATGAAATTTTGCTAACAATTTCTTTCTCAAATCATTTAGCGAAGGTATATAGACTTTGTTTTCAAACCGTAAAATTCCTTTGTTATCAAAGTGAAAATCTTTGTACTTTAAATCATATGAATCTTCAGCAAGCACTACTTTTACTTGCTGAAAGTAAGAGTCATATTTCATAACACTTTTTACTTCATCCTTAAACTAAGTTCTTAACATTATAAGAGTAGAAATGTGCTTCCTATGAATTAGAGCATCAGCCACTCTATTTTCTTTACCCTTAATATAACTGATGTCAAAATCATATTGAGATAAAAACTATAACCACCTTCATTGTCTTGCATTAAGATTTGGTTGAGTGAAAATATACTTCAGTCCAAGGTGATCAATTTTCAATTCAAAAGGTTTACCAAGCAGGTAATGTCTCCAAACTTGTAGTGCATGAATAATGGTAGCAAGCTCTAAATCATGTGGAGCATAATTCAACTCATGTAACTTTAGTTTTCTACTTTCATAAGCTATGACATGACCATTTTGTAACAAAATACCTCCTAGAACTTCACTAGATGCATCAATTACCACCATAAAATCTCCATTAGGATCTGGTACTGCAAGAATAGGTGCTGAAGTTAATTGTTCCTTCAAGGTTTTGAATGCAATTTCACATTTCTCACTCCAAACAAAATTTTTATCTTTCTTCTGTAAGGAAGTTATTGGGGTAGCTACCTTAGAAAAATCTTTTACAAATTTCCTATAGAAGCTTGGGTAAAAGTCCCATGAAGCTTCTAACTTCATCTACATTATTAGTTGCAAGCCACTCTATTATAGCTACAATTTTTGAAGGATCTACAAAAATTCCATTCTTACTTATTACATGTCCCAAATAGTGTACTTCCATGTCATAGAAAGAACATTTAGACAGCTTACCAAATAACCGCCTCTTTCTTAATATTCCCAAAACTATCTTCAAATGCACATGGTGTTCCTCAATAATTTTTGAATATATGAGAATGTCATCCAAGAATATGAGCACAATTTTTTCCAAGTATTCTTAAAAGATATTGTTCATTAAATTCATAAATGCTATAGGTGCATTAGTTAGTCCAAAAGTTAAAACTGTGAACTCATAATGTTCATACCTTATTCTGAAAGTTGTTTTATGAATATCCTCATCCTTAATTTGTAATTGATGATATCCAGATTGAAGATATATCTTAGAATATACCAATGCTCCACGCATCTGATAAAATAAATCATCAATCCTAGGGAGTGGGTATCTATTCTTGATTGTTGCTTTGTTTAACATTCTATAATCAATGCACAATCTAAGGGTTCCATCCTTCTTTTCACAAAAATTATAGGTGCTCCCAAGGTGAAACACTTGGTCTAATCAAGCCTTGAGACAAATTTTCATGCAACCGAGCCTTAAGCTATACTAATTTTGTAGTAGTCATTCAATACGGTCTCTAGAAATAGGTTCGCTTCTAGGATTGATCTCAATTGTGAAGTCAAACTCCTTTTCGATGGAAGACCTAACAATTTTTCCAGAAATATGTCACTAAAGTCTCATAGTAGTGGATATCATTGCATAACATCGTTGTTCTCTTCTCGTTGATTCAGTAATTTTTACTTCATATAAGGTGCATCCTTTATTTTTGCCTTTTTAATTTTCATAGGTGACATTTTTCTAACAAAGATCTCACATTTCACACCCTAAATATCATTTGTTTTCTACAAGTCATCTAAACAACTAATGTTTTTTTCAAATAGTCCACTTTAGCCTTATGTTCTAGTAATAAATTAACACCTATGATTACATCATAAGACCCCAAATGTGCAACATAAAGATCAACCTCATTGGAAAAGTTTGGTAAATCAAGGAATGCTCCAAAAAGACACATACTAACCATATGAACAACATTGTTCCCATACTGTACAGTCCATGTTTTATCCATGTTTCCATCTTTTCTCTTCATTTTTGATGGTAATTTACTAGAAATAAAAAATTCAGTAGCTCCGGTATCAAAAATAATACTTATAGGTAAGCTAAATAACTTACCTAGAACTTCAATGGGTGTGGCCTGTTTCTTAGCCTGCTTGTCAACTACTGTAGCATATAGCTTGTGCTATTGATTATGATCATCCTTCTTCAGAGGACATTGATTCATGTAATGATCTTTTCCACAATTATAAAACCTCCTATAGGTCCCTTCCTAGGCTCGGGTTTATTTCTAGCCTTAGAGTTATCATTCTGACCCCCATAGGACTTCTATCTATTATTATTGTTCTTAGCAAAGTTATTCCGTGCATTACCAACAAACTTGTTTGTTACTACTTTCTTGTTTGTATTAGATGAAAAATTACTTTTCATTCCAAATTTCTTCCATGGTCCTTTCTTAGGTGCAAGAGATGATGAAGAGGAGTTGGGATTTTTCTTCCTTACTTCCTCCTTATGAGTAGAAATTACCTTTAATTTCTGTTCTGCCTTATGGATTTTTCAACAACCCTTCCATCGTGGTTGGGATGTGAACATCCACCTCTCCCCTATAATGAGATTCAATCCCATGATGAATTTTTGTATCCTGAACTTCTCATCAGTTTGGTACTTGAGGTACATACTTAAGGAGTTTTGTAAATCACTCCCAGTACTCAGTTATAGTTAGCTTTCCTTGAGCTAAGTTCTAGAATTCAGTCATTTTCTGATCATAGTAGAGTTGTGGCAGCCATCGTTGCCTAAAGTAACCTTTAAATTGGTCCCATGTGATATTAGCTTCATCAATGTTCAATTCATCCTTACAGTTGTCCCACCATGAAGATGATTCGTGAGAAAGCTGATATGCTCCCCATATTGCCTTTGTTTCTTTTGAGAAATTCCTTATTGTAAATTATTTCTCCATTTCACTGAGCCAATTCTTAGCCCCATCTCCTAATGTGGTGCCATCAAACTTGGGTGGACTTATCCTTTTTATATCATTAGCGAGTTCAAATTTAAATTTCCTAGCCTTTTTGTTCTCAGTGCCGAACATGTATGTTAACATTATTATTATCAACACCCACATTGGTGTTCTCCCTGAGGTGGCTGATTATTATTATTGGATTCTTCTTATTCCTCCTCATTTCCCATTACTCATTGTTTAAGTACAGCCAAATGATCTCTTATGTCCAACAGGGCAGCAAGGATCTCATCAAGTTTCGGTTGTTGTTTCTCCTTCCTCGTGCAAAGGGTTATTTGCTACATTTCCTCTTGTTCTAACCATTTTTTGCTATAAGAAAATTTAAGTTTCATCAGATTATGGACACAATAGGTCCAAGAGTGTAACCTTCACTCTAATACCAATATTTAACATTCCCATTTTAACACTTTAGAAATAAGGGAATTTTAAAAAAAAAATAATATTCTCTCGTTCTAAATAAAGCATTATTTAGAACAAACATTCCATGCAAATCAAATTCAAATAGATAACCATATGCAGTTGTAAATGACTTGGTGATCCACCGATATATTAATTTCATAACTCGGTATTCTACCGATCTATTTATGTTATCTTAGGTATTTAATACATATTTTATACTTCGTATACTTTGTTTTCATACCCTACACAAGGTAATGAGTGATTTGTTTAAAGAAAATATCTCGACTATTTGTTACCAATATTCATCGATATCACATTGATTTAAACTCATGACATAGGACAATACAACTAGCACTTGCGATACTTTGGCGAGTTTTACAACATACTATGTATGTCACTATTCCTAGACGACAAACTCATCATATTGGAATACATCCTTCACCTCAATCCTCTATTATCATGATTGGTCTTTACTTACTACTGTCAGTCCACTTGTCTCATTTTTAACCATAGACCTAGTTAGAAATATAAATTATTATAGGAAGATTCTCACTATGGCTTAGGGTAAAAGGGCATACTCGGTTGACCTAAGTAAATCGGATGTGCCAAGGTATCATGAGCCATTGGAAGCTACTTACTATCCTATATATGCCACCAACTTGACCTAGAGAGAAACTAAGTTTAAATCCAAGTTTGTGTGTAGATCTAGATGATCAATGTGGAAGGGTGTTGTCACATGTCATCTACAATTCTATATTCTTGAGAAGACCCAAGTCTTATCAAAATTACAGCCCTGTAGTTGGCGTGTGCCAACATCCTATAGAAACTACCTCATCGAGATGTACATACCCCAAGGAGATCATTAATGAATTATTAATTTGGATTATGTCTTGATTACAACAACCCTGCTAAACCCTAATCCAACACTCCATAAGTTCTTTCCTAAATTTGTTTCATTTAGTCCATGAAGAAATTCCTTAACTTATGATTGCTTTTTAATGTTCGTTTTCACGGTTTAACCAACAGTTAACCAAAACAAGATAGTGTTATCATAAGTTTCTTTAAAATGTAATTCAACTTTCAGGAAGGTTTAACAACCGCATAAATCCAACTAAAGTAGACTTCATACAAAATGAAGTCTAATGAATATTAATCATATCTCCAAACCTTTTTTATTTACATTCAATTAAGAGAGAGAAAGAGTCTTCCTCGACATGATTAAGTATAAGGGTATATCATTCCCAATATCCATATTTCTTAAGGCATGTTCATTATGCATCACATTATTATGTTAAATTGTGTAGATAAAACACGTGATATTATGTAACTCAACAAGTTGCTTCATTAGAAGGGAAATTGAACAAATTCCCATTATTTATCTTATCAAAGATAATAATATAAGCATATCATAATATAAAGAATATTAACAAGATGGAACTTTCTTCTTCTTTATAAAAGTACGAGAAAATTTACAAAACCAATGCAAATAAATCACAACTTGCAATTCATCCTTACAACTTTTAGAATTTTCAAGACTATGCACTTTAGGCATACTTTGCATAACAACGACCTTCCATCTATAAAGTATACAACTTTTCTTTTACAATTCAACAAAATAATGAATTATAATTCTTTAATAAGAATTAGACATATATCTCGCCAATGCATCATATAATTTTTTTCCTTCTTATATCACTTACGTCGTCCATCTACAAAAATTGCTAGCATGGGTCAGTTAAATGAAGTGAGCATGATAAGCACTAAGAATTAAAACTAAGTGCATTCCACTAATTGTTTCATTAAAGAAACACTTCTTTAATGAGATAATTAAAACATCATACAATAAGCATAAGTGATATCAAACATAAAATAAGTACATTAATAAATCTAGATCAACTTTTAAGAGAGAAGCAAAATATAAATAACAATATCTACCTAAGAACTTAAAGTTCTATTGATTCTATCAATAGCTTGTAAACAAACAATAGATCCTATCATCCCATTATTTCATAATTCTATCCTAATAGAATACCACATTTATCTTCTCTATGAGAAAAAAGAAGTGTAAACAACATGATTCATTCTATGATTATTCATCTATATCCTAACAAATAATAAGAAGAACCATTATGTACCATGCCCGAACCTATAACATTTGAAAAATAGACTGGATTAATAACATGAGTTACTTTTTACTTTCCGGGTAATAATCTTGCACATTCAACATTAAAATATACATCAAAACAAAATTCCATAATAATAAATGAAGGTATAGAAAATCGAATAGTTCAACTACAATTCCAATCCCAACTCTTCATACTAGAAGTTAACAATCAAAGATCAGAAATCAATGTTCACAAAGTAGATCCATAGAGGAGTTAATCTCTACTCAAGTTCATCACAAAAACATAAAAAGTACAAGAGACAAGCCTATTCCTATCCATATAAACTAGACAAGCCTAGTCAACAATAGTCAAACCCATAAGTATCAATTTACTTAATAACATAAACTTCTTGCTACTAGCTTCATACATTATTTCAATAATGATTCAAATAAGGTAGACCAACAGGTCATGAGAAATCACCATCTCAAAAGAGAATCAAGTATAGAGAAGTTCAAACAATGAGCTTATCCAAGGACAGAGGAATGGTAACTCAAATAAGGAAAGAACCAATGATAAATCATTCCATTCTACTAAATAAAGAAGTTCCAGTTTCAAACCAATTCAGGATGAAAGCATACTGCAGACCCAAACCATATATTGATCTCAAAATAATATATATATATATATATATATTTATTTCTCAAAAATAAGCCAAAGATTCAATCACTGTATCAGTTGAGAATAACATCCCAAATAGTAACCTATCAAGTTCAGAATTACCCACGAACCCAAAACTGAAGACTCACAAAGGCTTCACCACTTAATACAAAAGTAAACAGTTCATGATTCAAAGAACTAAGCACAAAATAGTAGAACAGAGAAAGTATCCTTCCTAAATAGTTTTAGTGTCCAAGGTTAATAACCCAATCCATTCCAATGCAAAAGAAACATAAATTCAAAACAAAACTTCACCACCATAAATTTGCAATAGAGGTGACTTGGTTCAAAACATTACGGTCAACCCAAAACGTGGGTTTCCTCCAAACAGAGGGGAAAATAACACTTCCTTCTATCCCCACACCAATACCATCTCAAGAAGTTGATACAGTAATACACATAAGCTCAACATTCCTTTAGGCATGACATTACTAGTTCCAAATCTTAAAGATATTTTAAACAACTTAAACAAGCTTTCACCCAGTTTCCTGGTGAGTAAGTTTCTCAAATAAAGAGTTATAAGCTAAATATTTTAATAAAAGAATAACCCAATACAAAAATGCTAGAACATAATAAAATATATTGACCCAAATATAAACTCATAACACTCAAGTGTTAAATCAGCGTTTAGTGTCGAACCCAAGCATCACATAAAACGTTCAAAACTTCACAAGTAAGATAATGTGAATACATTGCCAAAATACAAACTCCAAGCAACAGGTTCAGCAAAGGCATAAGTTTTACAAACATTGGTTCCAAACAAAATGAAGCTCTAACACAAATTTAATCAAAATACAAAGTACTAATACAAGTTTACCTCAAAATTTGTAAGCCAAAAGAAAAATAAAATAAAACACAAGTTTTCCCCTAAGCTTAGATCCATATATTTTCATGACAGTTAGTTTGAAGCTTGAAAACTTCAAATACAAGATCCAAAGTGCAAAAACAGAGATACAAAAACAAGTTTGTAATACCATTTTCACTTGCATATAGGTCATAAAACGTGCATAGAAAGCCGCTTTCCAAAACAACACTATATAGCCATAGTTTCATATCAAACACACAAGGATTCAAAAAACCCAGCAAGAAAAATAACCAGACAGGAATGAAAACATGAATCTCATGAGAGAAGAGTTATTCCAATGAATCATTTAGAAGAACGCAATGAATTTTAATAGGTAGATCCAATCATGACCGATAATGCTTCCACCAAATCGAAGGATACTTAGAGCCGAGCTTCCAACTCTTTTTCTCCTCCACGAAAGATCAACAATTAAAATTATTTTCCTCCTACACCTCATATACTTTCCTTCGATCAAAAATAGGCCAAAGAAACCAAAAATAGCTTTGAAGTGAAGGTCAAACTACTGGTTCGAAGAACCAGTTAGCTCCATGCAGAGAAAAATCTGCCATGCATGTAAAACCAAATGACCTCCTACAAACCCACCTTCTAAGTTTCTAAGACAGTTTGCACACAAAGACCGAGGCTCATAAATGCCATAAATTCCATTCATTCCAAAATTCCCACTTATCTTTCCTTGCCACCACCTCCTAAATCGACGAATGTCAATTCAATACAAAAATACAATTCCATCTGTTAGTGGAGCTTCCACGTAAGCCTCCACCAAGTCTACTAGCCCCTACCAAATCTGGTAGTACTTCCTTCATTTAAACCCTTTCAACTCAATTAAATTCCATTAGAACCATCGCCCTTGTGACATGTGACCCCTTAGGTTCCCTTAATAGTTTAGGATATATTCAAATAGAACTTAGGTTAGTTTAACAATTACCAACATAGGTCTTAAAACATTTTCCATTAGAATTCCCACCTTAGGTTAGGTTCAATTCATAACCCTTTAGTATTAGGTAATAGCTAAAATAGCCTAGTATTACTTTAGTAACCCTTCTCTTATCCATTTAGCACAATGCTTAGGTTAGGTCACCAACCCAACAAATAGAATAAGAGGCTTAGGTTAGAACATAATTCAAATAAGTAAACATAGCTAGGACATAGTTGTTCTTACCTAACCTAGGTTACTGTTAGGATAATCCATAGGTTTTAGGACTCTGTATTTATCCTAAATAAATTAAATTTTGTTTTAAGTCCTTATAGTCCTACCAAGATCAATCACCAAAACCCAAGCACAAACATACAAATAATCGAAAACAAGTTCAAATAAGACCAAGAATTAGTATCATACAAAGTTTAGCCTTATATGTCCCTTAAACTTCTAAATGTCAATTTATCATTCAGTTTATGAAGAGGATTTGAAACATTCCTTGGATCACTAGAATTGATCCAAGGATGAGTCAGAAGAAGAAATAAGTCTGCAACTCTTAAATCCAAATTACAACTCCTCCTTCCAAAGTGAAAATGAATTCTTGACAACCATATAATTTCAGCCTAATGATTTTTAAGAACAGAAAATATTTATCCTTATCAAGCATGATCTCAAACAAATAAAAGAATACATCTTTATCCCGAAAATCACATATCAACACTTGAATGAAAAATAGGACTATATCAGTTGTCAAGGGTTTTATAATATGATGTTAGTGTTGTGTTTAGTCAAATCACTTAATTCCTCCCCAAATACTGCAATCATAGGATTAACCACTCATAAGATGAAATCTGATTTATGGGATCCCCCACAATCTGTATCCATAGAATCATGTACACATCCTCTAGCATGATATTCATCTCTCTCGATAGGTAGATGGAAAGTATTGGTCATTATATCCAATCTATCAATGAGTGAGACTATCAAACTATCATCTCGAATGATATGTTTATACCACCTCATGTTGACAATCCCAACATCTCGAATATGGTCCCACTCATCCTCAATGACATTATCTTGCATTTGTACCAATAATAAGTGGTACCTTACCCTACATAGTTAACTAGTGGCGTGCCCGCATTATTACCAATTAAACTTGTCAATCACTTAGCTCATTTCAATCATAAATTCACACATAACCAGTCCCATCCCACCCACACTTTTCCTATGCCTATCTATTTTCTAATTAATTCACTCACCTACTATTTATTCTATCTTACCTACCCACTTTCACATATTTTGGTTTACTTTATCCTTCCTTCATTGGCTTGACACAGTTCACACCTACAACCTGACTATTCATACCTACATTTCACCCTAAACCCTACCTAATTCTATCATTTTATCCACCTACTCTGCTTTTTCACTACCTTCTCACTTCATGGTTTATCTTACCCTTTCCTTTTTCTCGTATTTTAGTCACCAAACTTACATTTTGGGACTTGGTCACTTTTTATAGTGACTAACACCGGTTAGTCACTCGATCGGTGATCTTGGTCACCTATTTTACCCACTCGACGTCAACGATGGCTGATTAGCGTCGATCACTAGTTCGGCCAAGGTGAACCCCACACCTCTAGTTTTCTAAAATTAAAAAAACAACCTAAAAACCTACCCAAAACCCTCAACTCCCTACCCCCATTCATTTTCCAATCTATTTAGCCTACATTTCCCCTATACCTAATTTCATCAATTTTTACCCAAATTTCCAAACCAAAATTAAAACCTAATTCTTTCATTTTTTACCTTAATTTTAATTCACTAAACACAAATTGGGAGTGAGCCTACCTCTACCTAATGTCATCTCCTCAGTGGGATGTCTAGTCTCTACACAAGAGGTCCTCTTACACCTTCTCCTACCTCCTTCATAGCACAAATCACTCTTTCCACCTTAAACCAATCAAATCACTCCAAAATATCTCATGGACTGTCCATTCATCCTCTCCACACACTCTTCTATCATCAACTCAACCTCCTCGTATTATTACAAGATTCATTTGTCAAAAAATACATTCAGAACGTCATTTTTAGAAAGGAAAAAATCTCAAATGAACTATTGTCACGTGGATTTTACTCTTTTATTCCAAATATGACTTGAACAACGTTAGTCACATGCACTAACAAACTAACATCAGCTATTCCTACCAACATCAGTTCACCTTTAACCATAATTGGTCACCTTTTCACTAACTTATACCTAATTTACCATCATTTTTCTACTCAAAACCATATACTTTCACCCACAACCCAACTCCAACCTTTTAAAATTGCCTAATTGCCTTATTACCTAGCACTCAACCACCCTATTTGTTGGGGCATGTTGCTTCCTCTACCTTAGCCTTACCTATGGTCTTACCTATCAACCAAACCTAAATCTACCCATTTGACACTTGAATTGACTTACTCACTATACCTTGCGATGATGATACTCATTTTGGTTAGCTTATTGACCTTTCCTTTCCTAAATGTCATGTTGTTTATCCCGACCAAACCTTTTTGGTGCTCTGGAACATACCTCTTTCCCATTCCCGCACCTAGCCTCATTTTGTTTCAAATACCGTATCCTTTACCTTGGATACTTGGACCACATCAACCTTTTCTCGGATAAACTATTGACCTTTGACGATGTAGAGTTTATGCACTATTCACCTAGAACCTTGTTACATTTTATCCATCTACATACATTAGAATGCCACTAACCCTTACCCACACCGATATCATCATTACCTACATCCCACCTATACCTCATTTCTCCTCATTTATCACTTTATCAAACCAGCCACCGACTCAACAAATCCCTTCCTCGCCTCCTCTTTTGAGGGGGATCACATCCACCCATACTTGGTGAAAACTAACTCTCACTTATACCTAAGGGTACCTACCGATGAGGCTAGAATATGTCCCATTAATGTATAATACATGATCTCATCTTACTCTCCTTTTGATTAAGTTTGATTGCATTGTGTGACTTTTAGTTGATCTAATATGAGTTAGGATGTAATTGTCTATCTTTTGATTGATTTTGATTCTAATGTTAAAAGCTCTAGAATTCTTGACAAGTGTGTGTTTAAATTCAGTTTTGTTATAAAGAAGGTATAATCAATCAAGCAAATGAAGTGATGATCGTATGTTTTCAACAACATCTTTTTCCACACAACTTAGTTTCAAAACTTCCAAGCTAGTTCTGGAACTCCATCACACAGTCATCATCTAGTTCTGGAACTTTCAGACTTAGTTCCAGAACTCCAGTATTTAGTTCCGAGAATTTTAAAAATTAGTTCCGAACTCCTGGGGATAGCTCTGAAACTCTCATAGGTGTTGGTCCTTAAGAATTTCATATGGTTCTGGAACTTCTCTGAAGTTCTAGAACTAGTGGGAGTTATCTATTTTAAACCACATCCAGAGATTTTACATCTACGACCCTTTCAATTAGGAAGGACGAGAAGATTTCTAAATGTAAATCCAGGGAGAGTTATCCTACAGCTATCTGATCAACTACAATCCAACTCAACATCTATTCTGGGCATGATTTGATTTCATCAGAATCATTGAGACAACTATGATTGTAAAATGTATATAAAAGTAGACTCTGTAGTAGATAGATATATAATAGAATATATAGAATTAGATAGAAATAGAAAGAGAAAAGAGAAATAGACTAAGTACTCAGATCTAGTATATTTGTAATTTTGAATGTTTTATCAATAAAATAGCCATTCCTATTTGAGAGAATTCTGAGTTGTTAAATCTTGATTTGAGGAGGAGCAAGGGCCCACTCCCCCAAGGACCAGGATATTCATTTATTTGGTATTTATATTTCTTCAGAAAATAGCTTAGATCTGTTAATTCTGTATTGTTTTAATTCTTTTAGTTAAACTCTATTGTATACTTGTTCCTGCAGGTGTTTAGATAGATTTTTATATTTCTTGCAATTGTTTTCAAGCATTCTAAATTGAGTGTGTTTATTTTCCAACAACAAGTGTGTTTCCATTCTGCACAGTGTGTTTCCTTTCAGCAAAGCTTTCAGTGTGTTTACTTTCAACAAGTTTTCATAGTTTGATTTAAATAAGGTTTTACCAAGAAGTCCTTAAGACATTAAAGAGATCCCCCAGAAAATACAAAAATAACTATAGTCAACTACTAGATTGGTTAAAATTACTCTTGTTGCATATAGCTTTAGACACACCCCTGGTTTGATATGACATCAACAAGAAGTTGATTAAATGAAGGGAATGACGACACCCATCATTTTTGGCACCATTTCCGGGGACACTAGTTGGAACTTTCTAATTAAGTGTTAGCAAGAGCAAAAATCATACATCTAGTAGTTGAAGGATCTTCCCTGCTATATCACAAAATATATGAGTAGACCAAGAGACTCACATGGTAGATTCCTCCCAAAAACATCTTCACAAGAATTCATAACATCCTCTAGTCAAAGTAAGGAAATTGATCAAGAATTGGAGGCACCATCATCCCCTATCAGACAAGAAATAGAATTGCCATTTTTGGAATTCTTAGATCAGTCACTTGAAGGAAGTGGAACTTTTAGGAGAAAGCTTATTACTCAATATCAATTTAGGGTGATTTTCGATTCTCAATTGAGTAGTCAATCTCTTACTCCTGATTTTTCACCTTCCCCAAGGCATACCTCTTACCATATTGATTGGGAGGAAAATTCATAAAATATTTTTAAAATGGCATGAGAAGCTGAGAGAGAACCTTATAGGACCTTTACCTATCCAATCTAATTGGGAGATGATGATACATAAATGAAAAATATCTAACCTACACATTTACCCACCTTTAGAGGGATGTCATCTGAATATCCTGACTAATTTCTATTTGAATTCAAGGTACTATGTCAGACCTATGATTATAAGATAGATAATCAAAAACTCAAGTTGTTTCCATCCACTTTGAAGGATGCAACAATGAGGTGGTTCATGGGATTACCATCCAACTCTATTATCACTTGGGCACAAATGGAGAATACCTTCCTAGATAAATACAAAGATTATTGCAGAGGGATAAATAGGAAGGAATAATTCTTTAAAATCAAGCAGGAGGATGATGAAAACATACAAGACTATATAGATAGATTCCTCTTTGTTAGCAAAATATGTTGATTTGTGCTTTCGAGGAGTTAAGTAAAACCATTTTTCTTAAAGGTTTGGATGAAAATCTAGAGAATCCCCTAACCTAATAGGAGGTGGAGACATTGATCAAATAAGAATGAATGGAATTAAAGATATTTGTAGTAGTTATTCCGAATGAGAGGTGGACCTAGAAGAGGAAAATCGGTGAAAATCTAAATCCGTATATGAACAAACTAATGGTTGAGTTAGAAAACTTTAAAATAGGCATTTTAGTGTAATTAACCTCTACTATAGATGGATTATAAGCTAAAGAAAATTCCAAAACTGGACCATTGAATATGTATTGTCCTAGCTGCAGGAAGAAGCATGCATTAAGAGATCTGTCTTTGGATAAAACAGAAATATGTCTTATCTCAGTGAATCTAAAGAACATGACACTAATGTTTGTTCTTTACTTATTGTTATTATGAATCAACTTAAACAAACTAGTGCCTCAACTACAATAGAAGAATTGAATTTTGTTTAGAGACAACCTAACCAAGGGAAATTTATGCCAAGATCGCCTTCCTAATCCCCGGATGATGCCATGGGTTGCTCAGCAAGATACCACAAAATTGGGAACAACCACCTTGGGTAACTCTACCAAATTTGAACCCTTAATATTGTGCAAATCAAGCTTGGTATGCTCAGGGACATTAATAACCAAGGGATGGTCAAGGAAATCCTTATGCTTGGTCATAACCTAGATGGTACCTTGGTAATTATTCTCAAGGAAGAACATATCCAAATTAGAACTAACAGTGCCATCATGGGATCTCCTCCGCAATTAATTCAAAAATGAGAATGTAGTCCAAATGAAAATGCTAGCACATCCAAAGAGAAAATCCTAAAAAACAAACAAACAACTCTTGTTTATGGAACAGAACTAGAAAAATTAGTTGATTTACATGCTATGGATTGTAAGGATATTCAAACTAGATCTCATAAAATCATTAAAAGTCCACCCCTTATAATCATTGAAATGATAGAAGAAAATGAAATCCTTAGTATTGTTGTTCCAACGGAAGATATAGAAAGAAAAGAAAAGGATCCGTATAGCAACACTATTGAGGCTTTATTTCTAGAGAGATTCAAAGAAGCTATAGAAATCAAGGAGTCTGAATTGGTATAGGAATTAAGGAAATTGAATATTGAAATACCATTGTTACAAGCAATTAAAGATATTCCAGAATTGAATAAATTAATCAAAATGTTATGTATGAAAAATCCTAGAAGGAAGAGATAAGTACCCCAAAACTATCAAAGTAGATGGGAAACTTGTTGATTTATTAGTAGGAAATTTTTTACTTCCCAAATACGGAGATCCTAGAATTCCTTTTATTTATGTCTCTATAGGAAATAAGGATGTACATAATGTTTTGATAGATTTGGGAGCTGATATCAATGTAATGATAGTGGATACTCTGAAAACATTACCATTAACGAGTATATAACCTACTAATACCATATTACATATGGAAAATAAGTCTGTAGCAAAACCAGAAGGAATTATTGAAGACATGGTGGTTATGGTGGAGTCATAGGAATATCCAGTTAACTTCCTTATATTACAGCCCAAAAGGTAAAACATTGGGTTATCTTATTATTTTGGGTAGACCATGATTAGCTATAGTTGCTGCTTTGATAGATTACAGGTCAAGTGATATGACAATCTCGAATGGTAAGAACTCTAAACAAATTTCCTTATATCCTATTGCACAACCTTTTACTGACAATCATGAACAATTGTGGGTTGATTCTCCTGAAACTAATAAGAAAATTTGTCTTCTTTGGCTATGATCACATTGTAGGATCATGTAAGAGAAGTAGAAGAGATGATTAATCCACCATTGGATGAGAACTTGTTGTCCTCGACACAATCAATAATAGTTCTGAAACCCATGAACTTAGTTCGGAACCCACGAACTTAGTTTCGAACCCGTGAACTTAGTTCTGGAACCTATGAACTTAGTTCCGGAACCACCACATTTAGTTCTAGAACCACGACAACAACAATTCTCTTTGATTGAAAATGATTTCACTGGAGGAATGATATTTCTCGTGGGGAGAGGATGAATCAGTAGCTTTAGTTTCAAGTACATCAAGAAGTGGTGAAGAATTTCTGAAAAGTAGCAATGATGAGGAATTTGTCCTGCAAAGAGATAAGTATCATAATTCTCATTACTGTCCTTTTTCCAGTATTTTGTCTCAAGGAACTTTTTGAGATGTTGTTGTAGACACCTAAAATTGGTTACCCAATTTAGTGTCCCCGCGTGCGTTGCCTTCTTGGGTAACATGAACCACATTTATATCACCACTTCTTCCTTAGGTATTATTTAATATTTTATTTAAACATTTATCCTAAGTTTATTTCACCCCATTATGTTTTACCCATAGATAATTAAATATTAACTATTTAATTACACTTTTTACATATATCTTAACCACTTATCTACCCCATATCAATTCCTAACCTCCCATATCTATTTTATCCATCTATCCCCCTATTTCTCCTCCTCCCAAACTGAGCAATGGGATATTTCCCATATTTGAGGTGGAAGGATCACTTTCATCTTTCCAAAAATTGCCCCTTTTGGCCATTTCGGGAGTCTGTTCCCTGATTGGCACCGATCGGTACTCAGTCGACACCGATTTTTTTCAAGTGGCACCGATTTCATCTCGGTCGGTGCTGATTACAAACACAGGGCCAAAATTCAATTCTAGTTAGACAGAAAGAATGATGGAGAGTTTTGAGCATCAAGTCTGAGCATTATCTATCAAGCGAAAGTGAATTCTGTCCAAATCAATCCCTGAGAGGAGTACCGTTACTCTACTCCTACCACATCGACATCGTGAGCCTCTATCGATCTCTTGGTGACTCTGTTCCTGCATCCAGCACAGGTGGAGCCTTGTCAGTATCCCTACGGCTCTTGCAGATCCAACAAAGATCGATGATCTAGCTTCCACTGTCTGTTTCTCAATCTTCTGCAATTTTCCCTAGTCAACGCTGACCATACCCCCAGGTTGATGCCAATTCTCTCTAGTCAACGTCGACCTATCTCAGTTGATACTCGATTTTCCTAATCGATGCCGATCTACCTATGGACAGGTAAAATAATTTAGGGAACACAAATCCAACATTGTTTTCACACTTTCCCATTTTTTATTGGTTTCTATCTACTATTTACATTTTGTCTATCATTTTTAATAAAAATCTAGACATTTACTTACATCTTTTATCATGTATGCTTCTTTCCTTAATTGAAAACATGGACTGACATCCGCCGAGGGAGCTTATCACTTCCCAAACCCACTTTTCGGTAGTCCACCCAAATATCTTTTAACATTGTCTTTTTTGTCAAGCATCTGTGTCTCACAAGTTTCTTGGATCTACTTTGTACGATCGCTCGTGTGCGCCCGTCTTGTCTACATCGGCTTTCTTTTCAATCTACATATTCAGATCTTGTCTTATCTATCAGGTATTGATTTCATTTGAGTTTTTAGGGTTTTTGTGTTTAGTTTAGTACATTAACTTGGACAGGTAACAAGCGCGGAAATTCTTGATCTACATTCTGGCACACTGGTGGGACCCAACCAAATTCCCTTATTGGTAAGTTCATTTCTTTTCCAGTTTTGAGCTTTTGTTCTGCTTTCTTCACTTTGCTTTTAAATCGAGTTCTCCGTAGCATTTCCTTCCTTCATTTTGGTCTTGCTTCTTTCACTTATAATTTTCTAAGTTAAAGTTTCTTCTCATTCTTGCAAAACTATACTCCAATTCCTATTTTGAAGATCAATAAATATTTCATTTGATTTCAAAATTGCATTCTTGATCCATCTTTTTTTGCAAAATTGTTATTTTATTGAAAGTTTTCTAGTTCCTTAAATAGAAATTTTCATTTTGCTATTATTGGGATATATCTTTTTGGATTTGTTTGTGTGTTTGATTAACCTTTTCTTTCGGAACACATTGCTTGTTTGTGGGATTGTTCAAGGGGAAGAGCTTAACAATGTGCTTTTTGAAGTCCACACACCTTGGAGAGCTAAATCTACAAGTATTCCTCTTTTACGGTGTTTTCTCCTTTTTAAGAACTTAAAAAGAACTTGTTTGTTTATTTTCAATCACATTCAAACATTTCGATTTTGGAACTTAACAAGAATTTAATCACATTTGGGGAAAGAATTTGTTTGACCTGTCTTCATCAAAATCCAACACTTCGTTCTTAGTGCTTAAAAATAACTTTTCCTTTGTCATTTCTATTGTATGCTATTCATCTAGCTTTCTAAATAGGCTGGAAAAATTAATCAAAATCGGTAGTGACACTATTTGATTTTTATTTTTCACCCTTGCACACAAAGCCAAAATCATTAGGTATAAAACATCAAAACAAAAATTCCTCCCCTGGCCTCACCTACTCGAAAGTGACATCCAAGAGGAAGAGCCTATGCAGTACTCGGGTCATGCTATAAATTCACAGAAGTTTTGGTATATATTGGCAAAGCACTCGACTCCCTTATCGTAGCGGTGTGTGAAGTGTGGGGGTAGGCCCCTATATCAAGCCATGTACCGGTATTTTACTGAAGTGCCTTTGGGACTCCTCACCAAAACATTCCCCAAACCATCTTTATTTTGGCTATCTGAGTAGTTCCTATTCTAAAAAGCCTTCCCTAATATTTTCTTTCTTAAAAGTAGGAAAATTTAAAAGAGATAATCACCTACGCTGCTTGAATTATCTGTGCATTAGTTAGGTCAATATTCTTTTTCTATATTTCTACTTGTTTATGATGGTCATCACTCGGTTACAATCTAGAAAAATGGCTCAATTGGCCCCTTCTTCCTCCGAGATCACCACTAGTGTGGATGTTTCGGCACCCCTCGGTCTTCCTCGGGACCACTATTAGTTGGTTCCCCATCTTGGTCATATAATCCTTTCTATCAGCCTAAAGCAATCCCATCATGTCCAGCTTCCCCCAGTCCTTCAGAAATATCATCTGCTTCTGATATAGAGTATGTTCCTTGTGGGGATCCTGAATTTCAAGCACTCCTTGATTGTAATCCAGTATCCCTTATGGACTATCTAGTACATAAGTCTATTCAAATATCTGATTAGGGACCACCAATACAACAAGTTTACGATTATCCTCGTGAACCATCCCATGATTTTATAGAACAGTTAGAATATTTTTTCTCACCTCGAACCATGGAAGAGTGTGGCGCATCTGTGCCTCCTTTGTCTCTTCCACCGACCATGTCGACTAGTTCTCAAATAGTCTTGCCTATTCCTAGCGCCGCAGTTACCTCGACTATTCCACAACCTACTTCTAAGAAGTCCTCTTCTCTAGCTATAATGGGTGCATCTGTGCACCCACAAATTGCTATTAATTCTTCTATGTCATCCATTACGTCCCAGGGTCAGTACCTCTTTATGAATCAACCCCCTTCTACGAGTTAGTTGGTTCCTACTTCTCATCCTCCAGTTGGTCTTTCTTCTAATGCTCCAGCGACAGTGACCTTCACCCATCCTCTAGCATTGACACCCTTAATAGCCAAGATGGTAGTTAAAAGCCTCATTCAAATCTTGTTCCCCATCATGTCCAATCAAATTAACACCCATGTTCCTCAATCCATTCTGATTCAATCGACAAGTGTAGGAGCCCACTAATCACAAGCTCCGTCTTTCATTCAACCACCTTTTTCTCAACCACTTTTCATCTCACAGCCTGTTTATACATAGGCTCCTTCACAACAAATACCTCACCAGCGTCACCTAGAACACCTGGTTATTCCTCTTATCATCCTGTTAATCAACAGATGAATCCCCCGTTGATGCCTCAACAAAATCCACCATTCACTTCTTATGTAGGACATACCAGTATGCCTCCTCCTCAATCTGACATGGTCCAAATTCTTTTCAAGAAAATCACAAACCTAGAAGCCTCCACCAAAGGGGCTCGTCCTTCATACTCTTTCAAAGAAGTATGTAATTAACCGATTCATCCATCAGTGGCTTTTAAGACTTATCCTCCCCAATGGGAACTTCCTAAATTCTCAAAATTTCATAGTCGGGAGGACCCTCAATAGCACCTGCGAGCATTCAAACATGCTTGCTACCTTATAGTCCAAGATTAGGAGCTTATGCTCCATAATTTTCCTATGTCTATAGCAGGGCCTACTTTAGACTGGTATAATAGTATTCCCCAACATTCCCTGTTTTCTTTCTCTCAATTAGCCCAGATGTTTGTTGAAAAATTTTCAATAAACATCACACATAAGATCTCGATTACAGATCTATACAACATTCACCAATTTGATGATGAGTCTATTGTAGACTTTGTTGCTCGTTGGAGAGGGATAATAAATCAATTATCTTTTTCCCTCCCTCAATCTCAATAGATCGAGTTGTTTACTTGATCTTGCGCTAATCATATTTCTTCCACTTTAAGGATTCAAACCTTTCATACATTTGAGGAAGCCTTTACAATGGCACGTAAACTCGAGTCTCGTGCCATTGAACAAGGGAAGTTAAAACTTCACTCTAAATCTAAACCATATTTTTCTCGGTTTACAAAATCAAACCCTTCCACTTCTAAAGACAAGAATCAGGGATCCACTAATGCTATCGTATTAAAAACACCACGAGCTGATAACACTTCTAATCAAACACCATGGAGAGACTCCCCATCTTCTCGAAAAGGACCCTCATCATCTCGATCTTTTACTTCGTTGGGGGAATCATATGCTTCTATCTTGGAAAAAATGTTGGAAGTTCACATGATCGAACTTCCCCCTATTAGAAATTTTGATGAGAACCAAGAACAACCATTCTGGTATAGGGAAAATGACTTCTGTCATTATCATAGAACCAAAGGCCATGACATTGAATGATGTTAGACCTTCAAAAATCTTGTCCAGAAATTCATTGATAAAGGCGAGCTCATTTTGGATAACCCAAATTCTCCCCGAAATCAGGCGCTTGATGTTTTTAAACAACCTTTTCCCAATCATTCCCCAAACAATGATGCTTCAGATTCTCAAAAACCAAACACTCATACTATCAGCTTCATCTCTACTGAAGAATATTCTTCTAAACCTAAGCCATCTTCGAACAAATTGACCGAATCAAAACCTCCTTCCGCTCCGCTAATCACTGAGATTCCATCATCTCCAGACAATCTGTCTTTGAATATTTCTAAATTTTTAGAGACAAATTCATCTCTCTCTGCCTCTTTATCTGATCTTCCATCTATGCCCAAGATAGTGTCATCCTCATCTGTCTCATCATCAGATATTCTTTCGATGCTCGAGGCATTTACATCCCTTCGAGTTTCCACCGTGAATACATCTACTTGCTTTCTCCCATTTTTGTTGCGACTATGCCATTGGTAAACATACCTATAGTTGTACCAACTTCGATGGAAGCATATTCAATTTTGAATCTTCCCATTTCCTTTCCTACAGTAGTTACACCCATAATTACTGTACCAGAAGTATCTCCCTCGTAAGGAACTGCTTCTTCATCATCCACTTCTTCCATCACCGATACTATTTTTCCTATTAAGGTAAAATCTAAAGAAATAGCGCCGGCACCTACACTCTTAGTTCTTGAACTTAAATAGAGACAACTAAATTCTAATGTTACATTGTTAGTATCTCCTCATCTCCTTCCCCGAAAAGGCTACAATCACCTTATGCGGTTGAAGTTGTCACCATCCCTGAAAAAGGAAAACCCATATTTCAGACTATTAAGACTCTTGGTGCTTTCCCTCAAAAATATCTCTCTGCGCCTCATAAAAGATTGGATTTATCAACTAGGAAGGTGTCTTCTTCTACAATACCATCAGAACCATCATCTTCTTCTTCTACAACACCTTCTTCGCTGGTGCCTTGTAAAGTGAATTTACCCACTAGAAAGGCATCACCTCTTTTATCAGGACCATCATCTTCATCACCAAAAGTCAAGGCACTCTCTATTCCTCCGATCAGACCTATTTTGGGAGCTCCTCCCTCATCTAAATCGGCATTATCTAAATCATCATCTATTTCAACCAAGCAACCTTCTTTATCTCTGAAGACCACAACGCCTGTCACCTCTTTGTTTTCTTCAAAATATATTTTAGGAGCTCCTCCTCCACCAAAATCAATCCTGCCTCACTTACTTCCATCCCAAGCACCCAAGGTTTCTCCTCCCGATGTCTAAAAAGTAAAACGATCCCTAAAAATACTAGTCAAACTAGACATGCAGGTTCTTTTACCTCGGCATTCTGTTGAGATAAAAGAGGCACCTCTGTCATCTCTATCCTCATCTTTGTCTACTAGATTCTATACTGAAATTCTTCACCAACTTATCCAATCTTCATTTATATCCCTTCCCCCAATCAAACCCTATAATCCTAAAGGAGTAAAACCTTCCTGGTTCAACTCTGATTTGATTTGTGCTTACCATCACACTCTAGGACATGACACTCGAGGGATGTAAATCCCTTCAATCTATCGTTAACAGTCTTTTGGAAGAAAGTGATCTTCTACTGGAAGAAGAGGAGGAACAAGTATCTCCTATCATCTCAACCACATCTCGAGCCTCAACAATCTACTCGGGCCTCTAGTTCTCGTTAATTCCACTGGATGGTCTTCCACCTTCTCGGATCGACACGATTCATATCGCCACTAGAACACAACAATATGATAATCTATCATTGTCTACATCTCAGCCACGGGTTGTCATTTTTGCAGCCCCTAGAGGCATTTCTCTTTCAACATCAACCTCGAGACCTAGGGTCTCTATTCATGCTTCACCTTGGGCTAAGATTCCCATGTCAGTATAGGAGAGTGTTATGAAACAACTTACCCATGCTCCGGTCAAAATGTCTCTTTTTGACCTCATTCAATCATCTCCACAACATCGCCAGGCTTTGATTGATAATCTACGCTATATCGCAGTGAATTTAGATGAGCCCCAACCTGTTGAGATGATTGTTGGATTGAATAAACCATCAACTGCCATTTCCTTTGAAGATTTAGAAATTCCTTCCCTTTCTTCCGAGGATTTGGAGGCTCCCCTCTTTATCACAGTTCAAATCAACAACACTACGTTAAAATGCACTATGATTGACAGTGGTGCTGCACTCAACATCATTTCCTCACACACATTCGAGCAACTTAAGTTACCAAAGAATGTAGTGTCACCCCAGCCTTTTCCCTTCGATCATTTAACGATCAGCTGGCAGTTACTTTAGGAACTGTGGTCCTACCCATTCGAGTAGGTAAGAAGCTGCTTCACAAACTCTTTTACATTGTTGAAGGGAAATTCCACTACAATATGATCCTCGACGCTCCTAGATTCATGCAATGCATTGTGTCCCATCAACCCTCCATCGATGTTTAAAATATCAATATGAGGGAAAATCTATACTCATCCAGGATATCATTTATCTTCTCGCACAATGCGACATGACCATAAGGTCTTCCCTTATAAAGGAGAATGCTTGTTCTCCTGATGAGGCTTCATCCTCTTCCATACCTGTAACAAAACTACCAGATTTACAAAATCTAGAAGAGACATTGTAGTGTTTCTCACTAGGAGATATTCCTCTTCTCTCTTTTAACACCCATCTCAAACCTAATGAGTATGGTAGACCCAGGACAAATAAGCTAAATATCAGCCAGGTCTCGGTCACATCATCACCATTGGTCTACCCAATCAACAAACTAACTTCATTTACGGTGGTCTGGATACACCTCACTATCACCTGGATTCTCCTCCTAGGGCCAAACCCTATTCAGTAGGGTTTAATTGTCTACAGAATCCCATGTTTGTAAAAACTTATTTATATCGATGTGCATGGAAGGGTTTTGGCCTGGGAAAGTATAAACATGGTGTGCATGACCTCGTGTCCATTCCAACTCTCAAACCACATCAAAAATTTGGTTTAGGATTTAAACCTCTTTCAAAAGCCACCATCACTATTCTCGATGAGCCTCTTCCCATTGAGGAACCATCTTCTCCCGCTAGGTCAAAAGCATCATTTGATGTGGATGATGCCATTTCCATCCCATCTAACTTTTTTTTAGTCAATACCATTTCCTTAGGGCTACTGACCTATAAAACTAATAACAAATCCACTTCCATACCATTAGTCTTCCCTGAAATAGTTGGAGATGACTCTCCTACTATCAACACTATCCACTGTGCGATGATGATTCTGTCCTCACCTATATGGGGGTAGAGGATTCCTATCTTCCTAAAACCATTCCTTCTGACACGTCTACGCTTCTTAACGAAGCCACTGTCGACCTTAATATAGGGACTTCTAAAGACCCTCACATCATTAAGGTTGGCCAATCTCTTAATCCACAGGAGTTAGGAGACTTTACTACTTTTCTTTCCAACCATCGTCAAGCATTCACTTGGTCATATGAGGATATGCCAGGACTTGATCCCGATATCATGGTCCACAGGATCATTACTCTTCTAGACATCAAACTAGTTAAGGAAAAATTACGTAAAATGCACTCTCGAGTAGCCCTTCTTGTTAAAGAAGAGTTGCAATGTTTGTTATCTGCTAACTTCATCCAGCCCATTGATTATCAACAATGGGTTTGAAATGTAGTACCAATAACCAAAGCTACTAGGAAGATTTGAATTTGTACTGACTTCTGGGATCTTAATCTTGCTTGTCCAAAAGATGATTTTCCTCTACCTAATAGTGACCAACTCATGGATTTAATGGCAGGTCACGAGATGCTTTCTCTTATGGATGGTTTCTCTGGGTATAATCAAATTCTCTTTGCACTAGAGGACCAACACAATACTTCCTTCATAACTCGTGGGGACTTTTTGTTATCGTGTCATGCATTTCGGTCTTAAGAACACAAGAGCTACCTATCAAGCCAAAGCAATGACCTACATCTTCCATGATCTCTTACATAAAACTGTGGAAGATTACGTCGATGATCTCCTCGGTAAATCCAAACACCATCGGGATCATCTTTTAGTCTTGCACCTCTCTTTGAGAGGCTCATTCACTTTTTCTTCGCCTAAATCCATCTAAGTGCGTGTTTGGCGTTCTCACCGGAAAACTCTTAGGCTTTATCATTTCTATTAGGGGTATTGAAGTGGACCACGCAAAAATAAAATTTATCCTTGAGATGCCTCCCCCTTCTAACTTAAAAGAAACTCTGTGGTCTTCAGGATGCCTTTAATCGGTGCATCATTTTATCTTGCAAATCGTTAGACCGTTGTCAACCTTTTCATCATATCATTCGTAAGAATGTTCATTTTGAATGGAATGAGCATTTCCAAAAGGCCTTCAATGATCTCAAAGCTTATCTTCTTTCTCCACCTATGCTTACACTCGCACGCAAGGGCGAGCCATTTTATCTTTATATTTCTATAACTGACCATGCTCGGGAGCTATGATCTCACATTGAAATGCTAATGGTAAAGAACAGGCCGTATATTACATCAGTTGCACTCTTCATGAGTATGAAACATGCTATTCTGAAGCTGAAAAGTTGTGTTGTGCTCTCTTCTTCGCAACTTCTAAGCTTCATCATTACCTCCTTAATCACAAAACTTACATTGTCACAAGTGTCAATCCACTCAAGACAATGCATGCAAAGCCTTATCACAATGATCGTATCACTCGTTGGCTCATGCTCATGAAAAATTTGATCTCAAGTTTATCCCACAAAAATATATCAAGGGTCAGGTCATTGCAGATCAATTAGTTGATGCTCCTCTTCCAAACACTCAAGTCCCCCTTTCTCAATTCCCAATGAATATATCCAACAAATTGATTTCGGTCTTTCTCCATTTAAAGTAAAACTCTTCTTTGATGGATCCAAATGCTAGCAAGGGGGAGGTGTAGGTTTCATTATGATTCCTCCTTGGGGTGCACCTATCCCAGTCGCACACAAACTTAACTTTGAGTGTACCAATAATATGGCTGAATATGAAGCTCTTGTTTTAGGTCTTCAAAATTCCATTAATCTTGGTGCCCACCATATCAACATCTTTGGTGACTCTGAACTCATCGTTAATCAAGTCATGGGTGTCTATCAATGCAAGAATGATATCCTTCAAAAATATCGTGATATCGTTCTCTTTCAACTTCAATATTTTGATAAATTTACTATCCAAGCTATTCCTCACACTACGAACCAATTCATAGATACAATGGCTTCATTAGCCTCACTTATTACGCCTTTTACCGAAGACTCGCACATTTATGTGGTCATGCGCGATTAGATCAACCATCTCATCTCGTGCAAGCCAATTCAATCAATGTCGTCACAACCAATACTCAAGATGAGTGGTATCAACACATCATTGATTATCTATCTCATTAAGTTCTTCCTCCATATCTGACTTCCAATGGTAGAAGTTCTTTTATCCTACATGCTAATTGCTATATTATTCTAGGCGGAATCCTCTATAAACATGGTTTTGAGGGTATTTTGCTTCGGTGCCTCAAAACCCTTGAATCATCTAAAGCCATCCAGGAAGTCCATGATGGTATCTGTGGTGAACATTTTAGTGGCTTGTTCGTAGCTAAACGCATCTTACGTTTAGGCTATTATTGGCCTTCTCTTAATCGAGATTATTGTGAATACACTAAGAAATGTGTCATCAACACATCATTTGTCGCTTTTGTGGCATTTTTCACAAAGTGGGGGTTCCACACAAACTCATCATCATTCTATCATAATACTTTACTAAGTGGGCTGGAATATTCTTTTCATCACAATGGTAAATCTTCCAAAAACTTTCAATTTGTAGAACCTCTAAACCCATAGTTGATTTTGTCTATCAACACATCATTTGCTTTCCAACAAACTATCAAACTTCTAAAAATTTCAATTTGTAGAACCTTTTGCTTTCAATATCAAACTCAGCTTTTCTTCTATCCCCCAAGCTAATGGCCAGTGCCGAGGCTTCCAATAAAACTTTACATAATATCCTCACAAAAGTAACTATTCGAGCTTGTAGGGATTGGCATTTACATATCCATTTTGCTCTCTCTCGGGCTTATAGGACTAGAATTTATACTCCTACAGTGCTGCTCCCTTCTCTCTAGTCTATGGGTTAGAGCTTGTTCTTCCTTTAGAATCCAGATCCCATCTCTTCGTGTTTCTCTCAAAGCATTTGTTTCGATGAGGACTATCATCAAAATCATCTAGCGTAGCTTGAGTTGCTAGATGAGTGGCATCTCAATGCTCTTGAGCATCATAGAGTCTATCTTTAGCATGTCAAATGTGATTATAACAAGCACTTGCAACACTCGTGACTTCAAAGTTGGTGATTTTGTTCCTAAAGAAAACCAAAATGTCACTATGCTAGAAGGGAGTCAGCGTGGTAAGTTCACTCCTAACTAGATGGGTCCATACGTAGTCACTCATAAATATGGGTCCGGGCTTATCATCTTTCTTCCAGTGATGGTGTACCTGAAATGGAACCTCTTTATGCCTTGCATTTAAGGACCTTCTATTGTTAAAATCTATCTTACATGATCTTAGTCGCAAAATGATCTTTCATCCATCTAACAACCAGTCATATATTTTCATAGTGATTCTAACTATGTGGTTCTCTGTGTTATGTCTTTTCTACCTTAAATATGAGTATCGCAGCTCTACTCATGGCATTTTTCTTATAGATATGTTCTTCCTCCTAGTAGGGACACCTTAATCACTTCTTCATCTGTCCCAAGTATCTATCTTAATTGAATTTACTCGGGGTATGAGTACGTGCTTTTTATATCTTTTCTTCCCCTTTATCTGATCTTTCTGGTCTACACTCAGCTTCTTTCAAAAAGCTCCAAAATCTCCAAAAAAAAAAAAAGAAAAAAAAAAGAAAGAAAAAACAAAAAAGGGTGTTATCCTAAAAATTCTCAAAAGATAGACTGATCCCTTGAAGGACAGATATCTATGCATTATCAAATGAATCAAAAGATATAGACCATGCCCTTGAAGGATGGCTATCATCACATTCAAAATACAGACCACTCCCTTGAAGGACGGTTGTTTGTTCCATGGAATTTCCAAGGCTTCTCGCATTGATCAGCCTTTGTAGTAACAGACTTCCTCTTCGGCTAGTTTGTTCACTTTTTAGCATCACTGAAAGACTTCCCGTATCGATCAGTCTTTCTATATCTAGCAAACTTCCCGCATTGATCAGTTTTCTTTTTTATCAAAACAAAAATCATGAAGCTGAGATATAAGACCTTTTGTCGATCATATGGAGAGCCCTATCTTCCCAATACGAGCACGTATTCTGTTCTTTCTAAATTTTGACAAGATACATACTTACTTCTCCTTCCATTTACCTCCTAGATCTAGTTTGCGACTAGCTAGTGTCAGGTTTATTTTAACCTCATATATGGCCTTGTATGCATGGTCTTTTGGTTTCTTATCAAAGTCTCTATTTTTGGTTGGTTAGGGACCTAGCTTATCATTCTTTTTCTTATCTAGGTGTATTTATTTTATTTCTAATAACGGTCATTTCATTACATCCTTTAGCACATTTCCCATTATTATTTGTTATTCATTCAATCAAATTGACATTTAACATGTTAATTTAGTCAAACATCTATCATCTATCTATATTCATCTTATCTACTTTTTCCAAAATACATATCAAAGCATGTATTGCAAACACGTGTGAATCTACCTATCTGTTTTCATCAAAATTAAATTAACATCTTAAACATATCAAATCTATCAATCACATCTATCCATCAATCATCTAAAAACCTGTACATCCAAGTTACACTACATCTATCTATATCTATTTTTCATCAAAATTAAATCCACATATCAATCACATCAAATCACATCACATCTATCTATCATCTATGTCTATGTCCATCAAATCACATCTATTTTTCCTCTATCAAAGCATATGTCTATATCCATCACGCTTACACTACATCTATCTATATCTATTTTTCATCAAAATTAAATCCACATATCAATCACATCAAATCACAACACATCTATCTATCCTCTATGTCTATGTCCATCAAATCACATCTATTTTTCCTCTATCAAGATATGTCTATATCCATCACAATTACACTACATCTATCCATATCTATTAAAATTAAATGGATGAGTACAATCATATGACATAGAAAATGATGAATCTATATATACATGAGTGTCTCCTTGTTCTTAAAGAAAACAAAATGTCACTATGCTAGAAAGGAGTCAACATGGTAAGTTCACTCCTAACCGGATGCGTCCGTATGTAGTCACTCATAAATATGGGTCCTGGGCATATCATCTGTCTTCCATGGATGGTGTACCTGCAATGGAACCTCTTAATGCCTTGAATCTAAGGCCCTTCTACCATTAAAATCTATCTTACAAGATCTTAGTCGTAAAACAAATATTTCATCCATCTAACAACCAAGAAATATATTTTCATAGTGATTCGAACTATGTGGTTCTCCGTGTTATGTCTTTTCTACCTTAAATATAAGTATCACAGCTCTACTCATGGAAGTTTTCTTATGGATATGTTCCTCCTCCTAGTAGGGACACCTTAATCACTTCTTCATCTGTCCCAAGTATCTATCTTAATTGAATCTACTCAGGGTATGAGTACATACTTGTTATATGTTTTCTTCCCTTTATCCGATCTTTCTGGTCTACACTCACTTCTTTCAAAACTCTCCAAAAGCTCCAAAAAAAAAAAATGAAAGAAAGAAAAAAAAAGGGCGGTGCTATCCTAAAAATTCCCAAAAGATAGATTGATCCCTCGAAGGACAGATATCTATGCATTATCAAATGAATCAAAAAATATAGACCATGCCCTTGAAGGATGGCTATCATCACATTCAAAATACAGACCACTCCCTTGAAGGACGGTTGTTTGTTCCATGGAATTTCCAAGGCTTCTTGCATTGATAAGCCTTTGCGAGCAATGTACTTCCCCTTCGGCCGCTTTTTCACTTTTTAGCATTGCTTTGAAAGGCTTCCCGTATCGATCGGTCTTTCTATATGTAGCAAACTTCCCGCATTGATTAGTTTGTTTTTTTATCAAAACAAAAATATGAAGCTTAGATATAAAACATTTTGTCAATCATATGGAGAGCCCTATCTTCCCAATACGAGCACATATTTTGTTCTTTCTAAATTTTGACAAGATACATACTTACTTCTCCTTCCATTTACCTCCTAGATCTGGTTTGCGACTAGCTAGTGTTAGGTTTATTTTAACCTCATATATGGCCTTGTATGCATGGTATTTTGGTTTCTTATCAAAGTCTCTATTTTTGGTCGGTTAGGGACCTAGCTTATCATTCTTTTTCTTATCTAGGTGTATTGCTTTTATTTCTAATCACGGTCATTTCATTACGTCCTTTAGCACATTTCCCATTATTATTTGTTATTCATCCAATTAAATTGACATTTAACATGTTAATTTAGTTAAACATCTATCATCTATCTGTATTCATCTGTCCAAAACATATCAAAGCATGTATTGCAAACACATGTGAATCTACCTATCTATTTTCATCAAAATTAAATTAACATCTTAAACATATCAAATCTATCAATCACATCTATCCATCAATCATCTAAAAACGTGTACATCCAAGTTCCACTACATCTATCTATATCTATTTTTCATCAAAATTAAATCCACATATCAATCACATCAAATCACATCACATCTATCTATCCTCTATGTCTATGTCCATCAAATCACATCTATTTTTCCTCTATTAACATATGTCTATATCCATCATAGTTACACTACATCTATATATATCTATTTTTCATCAAAATTAAATCCACATATAAATCACATCAAATCACATCACATCTATCTATCCTCTATGTCTATGTCCATCAAATCACATCTATTTTTCCTCTATCGGCATATGTCTATATCCATCACAATTATGCTACATCTATCGATATCTATTAAAATTAAATGAATGAGTACAATCATATGACATAGAAAATGATGAGTCTATATATATACATGAGTGTCTCCTTGTTCTTAAAGAAAACCAAAATGTCACTACGCTAGAAAGGAGTTAGTGTGGTAAGTTCGCTCCTAACTAGATGGGTCCGTACGTAGTCACTCATAAATATGGGTTTGGGGCTTATCGTCTTTCTTCCATGGATGGTGTACCTGATATAGAAGCTCTTAATGCATTGCATCTAAGGCCCTTCTAATGTTAAAATCTATCTTACATGATCTTAGTTGCAAAACAGATCTTTCATCCATCTAACAACCAATCATATATTTTCATAGTGATTCAAAACTATGTGGTTCTCCGTGTTATGTATTTTCTACCTTAAATATGAGTATCGCAGCTCTACTCATGGTATTTTTCTTATGGATATGTTCCTCCTCCTAGTAGGGACACCTTAATCTTTTCTTCATCTGTCCCAAGTATCTATCTTAATTGAATCTAATCGGGTTATGAGTACGTGTTTTTATATGTTTTCTTTCCCTCTATCTCGATCTTTCTGGTCTACACTCAAACTTCGTTCAAAAAATCTCAAAAGCTCCAAAAAAAAAAAAGGGGGTGCTATCCTAAAAAATTCCCAAAAGATAGACTGATCCCTCGAAGGATAGATATCTATGCATTATCAAATGAATCAAAAGATATAGACCATGCCCTTGAAGGATGGCTATCATCACATTCAAAATACATAACGCTCCCTTGAAGTATGGTTGTTTATTCCATGGAATTTCCAAGGCTTCTCGCATTGATTAGCCTTTACTGATAACAAAATTTCTCTTGACCAGGTTTGTTCACTTTTTAGCATCATTTGAAAGTCTTCCGTATCGATCGGTCTATCTATATCTAGCAAACTTCTGCATTGATCATTTTTCTTTTTATCAAAACAAAAATCATGAAGTTGAGATATAAGACATTTTATCGATCATATAGAGAGCCCTATCTTCCCAATACGAGCACGTATTTTGTTCTTCCTAAATTTTGACAAGATACATACTTACTTCTCCTTCCATTTATCTCCTAGATCTGGTTTGTGACTAGCTAGTGTCGGGTTTATTTTAGCCTCCTATATGGCCTTGTATGCATGGTCTTTTGGTTTCTTATCACAAGTCTCTATTTTTGCTCGGCTTAGGGACCTAGCTTATCATTTTTTTCTTATCTAGGTGTATTTCTTTTATTTCTAATCGTGGGTCATTTCATTACATCCTCTAGCACATTTCCCATTATTATTTGTTATTCATCCAATTAAATTGACATTTAACATGTTAATTTAGTCAAACATCTATCATCTATTTATATTCATCTTATCTACTTTGTCCAAAACACATATCAAAGCATGTATTGCAAACACATGTGAATCTACCTATCTATTTTCATCAAAATTAAATTAACATCTTAAACATATCAAATCTATCAATCACATCTATCCATCAATCATCTAAAAATGTGTACATCCAAGTTACACTACATCTATCTATATCTATTTTTCATCAAAATTAAATCCACATATCAATCACATCAAATCACATCACATCTATCTATCCTCTATGTCTATGTCCATCAAATCACATCTATTTTTCCTCTATCAGCATATGTCTATATCCATCACAGTTACACTACATCTATCTATATCTATTTTTCATCAAAATTAAATCCACATATCAATCACATCAAATCACATCACATCTATCTATCCTCTATGTCTATGTCCATCAAATCACATCTATTTTTCCTCTATCAACATATGTCTATATCCATCACAATTACGCTACATCTATCCATATCTATTAAAATTAAATGCATGAGTACAATCATATGACATAGAAAATGATGAATCTATATATATACATGAGTGTCTCCTTGTTATTAAAGAAAACCAAAATATCACTACACTAGAAAAGTCGGCTGGTAAGTTCGCTCCTAACTAGATGGGTCCATACGTAGTCACTCATAAATATGGGTCTAGGGCTTATCATCTATCTTCCATGGATGGTGTACCTGAAATGGAACCTCTTAATGCCTTGCATCTAAGGCCCTTCTACTATTAAAATCTATCTTACACGATCTTAGTCGCAAAACAGATCTTTCATCCATCTAACAACTAGTCATATATTTTCATAGTGATTCAGAACTATGTGGTTCTCCACATTATGTCTTTTCTACCTTAAATATGAGTATCACAGCTCTACTCATGGCATTTTTCTTATGGATATGTTCCTCCTCCTAGTAGGGACACCTTAATCACTTCTTCATTTGTCCCAAGTATCTATCTTAATTGAATCTACTCAGGGTATGAGTACATATTTTTATATGTGTTTTTCCCCTCTATCTCGATCTTTTGGTCTACACTCGGCTTCTTTCAAAAAAGCTCTAAAATCTCCAAAAAAAAAAAAAAAGAAAAAAAAGGAGTGCTATCCTAAAAATTCCTAAAAGATAGACTAATCCCTCGAAGGATAGATATCTATGCATTATCAAATGAATCAAAAGATATAGACCATTCCCTTAAAGGATGGTTATCGTCACATTCAAAATACATACCGCTCCCTTGAAGGACGGTTGTTTTTTCCATGGAATTTCCAAGGCTTCTCGCATTGATCAGCCTTTCCATAACATACTTCCTCTTTAGCCGGTTTGTTCACTTTTTACCATCCTGAAAGACTTCCCATGTATCGATCGGTCTTTCTATATCTAGCAAACTTCCCGCATTGATCAATTTGCTTTTTTATCACAACAAAAATCATGAAGATGAAATATTAAGACCTTTTTTCGATCATATGGAGAGCCCTATATTCCCAATATGAGGACGTATTCTGTTATTTCTAAATTTTGACAAGATACATACTTACTTCTCCTTCCATTTACCTCCTAAATCTGGTTTGTGACTAGCTAGTGTTAGGTTTAGTTTAACCTCATATATGGCCTTGTATGCATGGTCTTTTGGTTTCTTATCAAAGTCTCTATTTTTGGTCGGTTAGGGACCTAGCTTATCATTCTTTTCCTTATCTAGGTGTATTTATTTTATTTCTAATCAGGGTCATTTCATTACATCCTTTAGCACATTTCCCATTATTATTTGTTATTCATCCAATTAAATTGACATTTAACATGTTAATTTAGTCAACATCTATCATCTATCTATATTCATCTTATCTACTTTGTCCAAAAAACATATCAAAGCATGTATTGCAAACACATGTGAATCTACCTATCTATTTTCATCAAAATTAAATTAACATCTTAAACATATCAAATCTATCAATCACATCTATCCATCAATCATCTAAAAACATGTACATCCAAGTTACACTACATCTATCTATATCTATTTTTCATCAAAATTAAATCCACATATCAATCACATCAAATCACATCACATCTATCTATCCTCTATGTCTATGTCCATCAAATCACATCTATTTTTCCTCTACAAGATTTCTATATCCATCACGCTTACACTACATCTATCTATATCTATTTTTCATCAAAATTAAATCCACATATCAATCACATCAAATCACATCACATCTATCTATCCTCTATGTCTATGTCCATCAAATCACATCTATTTATCCTCTATCAGCATATGTCTATATCCATCACAATTACGCTACATCTATCCATATCTATTAAAATTAAATGCATGAGTATAATCATATGACATAGAAAATGATGAATCTATATATATATACATGAGTGTCTCTGACAACAAAGGAATGGATGGCATTCAATCAAGCCATCGATATCATACATCAAAAATGCCTTCAAATCGAGGCTACATCAATATATCGATACAAAAATATAACTTTCTTTAACGTGAAATCCAATTGAATAGGTGGAAGACGCTATCTCCTCCACCCTCCTCTCGCATGCAAGTTGTCTCTCCTAGACACCACCCTATCGAGCGAGAAGCACTTCTTGCTATCGGGGCTTCACTACCACCTTTGTCTCTCCCAATGCTTCCTCCCTTTGATGCACCACTATCTCTGACAATCACACGATCTCATCCTCACACCGTAATGAGGCACATCAGGGGCATGTTGTGTCAGGGCATCCTCATAGTATCTCACCTCAGCAAGGAGAGACTGATAAGTGCTCAGGCTCACCATTCCAGGTGCTCATAATGGTGCTACTAGTGCTGGTGGTGGTGGCCCTCCTACGGTTGCACCCTGTAACCTAGACTCTGACATAGTGCCTGTATCACCATATTTGGCCCTGAGGGCCTCTCTATGCCGATGGTAGTGATCCCTCTACTAGATAATTATATCTCACTCTTGACGAGTTGTGTCTCTCTCCAGTATCAGTGCATCCCTCTCCTCCATCTGAGCTCTGATATCCTTGAGGGTAGCTTGGTGTGTCTACATCAGGGTGGCATGCTCTCCCTCTAGCCTCTCCAACACTGTGGCTATATCCTCCTCGTTACATCTATAGATGCTGGTAGGTGTCATGGTACCTCTGTAGAATACCATGCCACATAGCCATCATCTACTTTGGTGTCATCATCACTATCTCGTGGAGGTGGGGCCTCCTCAATGGATCTACCAGGATCAAAATCTATACATCAATCTCTCTATCTCACCTATATGGCCTCGTAGGTGGTCGAAACTGTCTCGAACTAAGATGAACTACATCAATACCCATATAAATAGGATGCACTCCCACATATCTAGGCATGTGGCCCCTAATCACCCTGCTCCATCTCAGCCCCACCAAGTGAGCCTCTTGATCGGCCCATGTCAGATAGACCCAATATGGTCTCCAAATCACCTGCTCTAGTGTCAGCATCCTGAAATGCTCAGCATACCACTCCATAGATCTCCCTGTATCTCCCGGGGCCATGTCGGCCTGCCATCATTGGAATCCATAATCAAGGGCCCCCACTACTGCTGGCATCCATGGAAGCCCGGATGGCCTGATCACTACTATGTGCTCATATGCCCAGCAATGGAGCACAAAGCTAACATCAATACCTGTCCACCTACCGGTGGTGTACATCCATAACTCATAGTATATCTAAGCTATCAGGGCATTGGTAAACATGAACACTTGTCTGAACTAGGATGTCACACACAGTCTAGTAACAACAAGGAAATCTCCCACCTCCTAAATCTGGCAGAGAAAAATAGGAGATCACCATCTGAATCAACACTATCCATCTGCTCCTGACATCACCCTGTCTATAATGTGAGGCTATCCTCACCACCTCGGATACTATCTCTGAATCATCTACCCTATCTCCATATAATCGTCCTAGGGCCCTCTATTTCTACTCTCGTGGACTAATCTCAATCGGGTCCCCGATGATCGGTAGCCTTAGGATCCTATATATATCATCATGGGTGATGGTCATCTCACCCGTCCTGAACCAGAAAGTGCATGTGCTACTATCCCATCACCACACTAGTGCTCGCATCAGCTCTACATCTCAAGGCACTGTTGGTAGTACCGAAAGCCCCCGAGCCTCGGCTAACTCTAGGTAGTGCCAATCTACATCAGTGACATCGGGGAGAATGGTCTCTATAAGCTCGGGAATAGCATCCCGCATGTGTAACGCCTCTCATGCCTACATCCACAACATCAAGAGTAATGTTAGTTTCCCATTTATCCAAATCAGAACATCAAAAACAAATTCTATCATCTTATTAGTCTATTCGGTCCAATCGGCGTCGATTTAGTCAAATCGGCGTCGATCCAACCTAGTCGGTGTTGATTAAAGTTAATCGGTGCCGATTTAATATAATCGGCATCAATTTTTCCAATCGAAACCGATTAGAAGGAAGAGTGTCAAAAACACTCTTGTTTCCCACTTATTTCCTTTTTCTCTAAAAAAAATGGCATTCTAGTGTGCTATTTAGCGGTAAACATGTACATGAGATTAAGGAGGATCCACTTACCCTAGGTCGTGTCCTCTTCCACTTTTGACTGCTCCCAGAGGCTTCCATGTTGCTCAAAATCAGTTTTTGACTCTCTCTACATCAATCATCATGGTCTACATAAATCGTTCACATTTTCCTTTCACATATTTATACGGGTTTGGTGCGGTCAACACCGATTTGTGTGGTCGCACCAATTTTTTATGGTCGGCACCGATTAATCTTGATCAACGCCAATTTAGGGCTATCATTGCCGATTGGTTACAATTTTGCTTATTCACCTCACTTTCTTCCATCTCCTAATCTTCTTGCCATATTGTTGATGCTTGGCTTATTTATCTGGTCATTATTATGCCCTAAGTGTTGCCTTTTGGCACATACTTTTGATATTATCACCCATTTCGAGTATGTTCCTTGTACATGGGGCACTCACATTTTTGGTAGCTTAAAGTTAATAGGTCTGTAGGCACTAACGTCATCTGCTTCGTAGACTATCTAGTTGTCCCTACCAATGTGTCTCTCTTTAGGTGCTACTATTTTACAGCCCTCCTTACACTCACGGGTCTATAGGTACTAACATTGTCTCATGCGGAGACCGTCTAGTCTGCCCTACCAATGTGAGTTCCTTAGGTTGCTACCTTTTTATTATTTTTGTGCATCATTAATGATCAGATCTACTCCAAGCATCTAGCTAGGGCATCCTACGTTTTCATCTACCTTTTTCAAACTTGGGATCGGTTGCTCTTTCTGGGGCCCATCCCATCCCTAGTTTGAGGGGGATCACATCATCACTTTTTCTTCCTTTCTTCCAACTCCTTGTTTTTGTCTCGCAACTTTGCTTATCGTAAGTTACTTGACAAAAAGGGGCAAAATATAGACACCTAAAATTGGTTACCCAATTTAGTGTCCCCCACGTGCATTTTCCTTCTCGGGTAACATGGACCACGTTTATATCACCACTTCTTCCTTAGGGTATTATTTAATATTTGATTTAAACATGTATCCTAATTATATTTTACCCCATTATGTTTTACCCATAGATAATTAAATATTAACTATTTAATTACACTTTTTACATATATCTTAACCACTTATCTACCCCATATCAATTCCTAACCTCCCATATATTTTTATCCATCTATCCCCCCTATTTCTCCTCCTCCCAAACCGAGTAGTGGGATATTTCCTATATTTGAGGTGGAAGGATCACTTTCATTTCCAAAATCACCCCTTTAGGCCATTTCAGAGTCTCTGTTTCCTGATCGGCACCGATCGACTCGACTCGATCAATACCAATTTTTTAGAGTGGCACTGATTTCATCTCGGTCGGCACCGATTACAAATACAGGCCAAAATTCAGTTCTGGTTAGACATAAAGAATGACGGAGAGTTTTGAGTATCAAGTCTGAGCATTATTTATCAAGTGAAAGAGAATTCTCTCCAAATCAATCCTTGAGAGGAGTACCGTTACTCTACTCCTACCACATCGACATCATGAGCCTCCATCATCTCTTGGTGACTCTATTCCTACATCTAGTGAAGGTGGAGCTTTGTCAGTATCCCTACGGCTCTTGCAGATCCAGCAGAGATCGATGATCTAGCTTCCATTGTCTGTTTCTCAATCTTCCTGCAATTTTCCCCTAGTCGACACCAACCGTACCCATTGACACCGATTCTCTCTAGTCGATGCTGACCTATCTTAGTCGATGCTGATTTTCCTAATCGACACCGATCTACCTGCAGACAGGTAAAATAATTCAGGGAACACAAATCTAGCATTGTTTTCACACTTTCCCATTTTCTATTGGTTTCTGTCTGCTGTTTACATTTTGTCTATCATTTTTAATCAAAATCTAGACATTTACTTACATCTTTTATCATGTATGCTTCTTTCCTTAATTGAAAACATGGACTGACATCCACCGAGGGAGCTTATCGCTTCCTCGGACCCACTTTTGGGTAGTCCACCCAAATATATTTTAACGTTGTCTTTTTCTCAAAGCATCTATGTCTCATAGGTTTCTTAGATCTACTTTACAGGATCACTCGTGTGCGCCCGTCTTGTCTACATCGGCTTTCTTTTCCATCTACATATTTGGATCTTGTCTTATCTATCAGGTATTGATTTCATTTGAGTTTTTCAGGGTTTTTGTGTTTAGTTTGGTACATTAACTTGGACAGTAACAAACACGGAAATTATTGATCTACAGATTGCTACATACTATATGTTGTTACCACATGCATGTCCATCAAATAATTTAATGAAACCCTTTCCAAAATCAATTCATCACATATTGGAACCAAGCATGTTGAAATTCAACCGGTAAAACTTTAAACATTAACTAGTTGAAGGAGGATGAAGAAGCTAAATTGTTTGATGTTCTAAAAATCATAATAAAGTTTTTCTTGGGATTATAAATACTTGAAGGGGATTCATATTAGTATCTCGCACTCATCACATCTATACTGAAAATATTATACTAGTTAGGCAGCCTCAAATAAGGATTAACCCAAATTTAAGGGATATAGTCAAACAAGAAATTGAAAAACTATTACAAGTAGGTTTCATCTACCCTATCTTAGATATCCAATGGGTATCTCCTCTTATAATTGTTCCCAAAAAGAACAGAAAATGGATAATATGTGTTGACTATAGGGAACTAAACAAAGCCACAATGAGAGATTATTTTCCCTTACCATTTATAGATCAAGTCCTAGATAACGCTTTCAAGTAAACAATACTTTTCTTTCTTGGATGGCTTTAGTGGGTATAATCGATCAAGGTTATCATGTTGAAGATCAAGACAAAACTACATTTACATGTCCATGGGGAGCCTTTTCTTATAGGATGTTACCATTTGTTTAATGCAATGCTCCTATAACTTTCTAGAGAGTTGTAATTGTAATCTTTGCTGATCTAACAAATGATTGTTTTGAAATATATATGGATGAATTAAATATACACGAAGATACATTTAAAGATGCTTTGAGAAATCTAGACAGAGTTTTAACAAGATGTGAACAACACAACCTATCTCTTAGTGATGAAAAATGTTTGATGATGGTGAATGAAGGGATTGTATTAGGACACCATATTTTGAAAAAAAGAATTCAGGTTGATAAAAAAAAAATTAGGATCATTTCAAATTTACCTATTCCTCAGACCCTCATAGATATCAAATCATTTCTAGGGCATGCAAGGTACTATAGGTTCCTTTATAAAAGATTTCTGTAAAATGTTTGCCCCCATGTTTAATTTTCTAACCAAGGACTGTGATTTTCTTTGGGATGAAAAGTGTCAGCATGATTTTGAAGAAATTAAAGACAAATTAATCAGTGCCCCAATATTGAGAGGTCCTAATTGGGAAAATCCATTTCATATCCAAATAGATGCCTCAAATTATTCCATTGGTGTAGTATTGGGACAAAAAGATGAGGAAGGAAAGATGTATTCCATTTACTATCTTAGCAAGAATCTTACTCCCACTGAAAAGAATTACACCACCACTGAAAAGGAATTTCTTGTTGTGATTTATGTAATCAATAAATTCAAATATTACATTACAAGGTACAAGATATTTTTACACACAGATCATTCAAAAATTAAGTATTTAATGAAGAAATGAGTGGTTAGAGGAATAATCATTAGATGGTTATTAATTTTGTAAGAATTTGATATTACCATCGTGGACAATCTAGGTAAATCTAATGTGGTAGATGATTTTTGTCAAGACTAATAGGGAACAAGATCCAGTCAAGGATAACTTTCCAGATGAACAATTGTTTGTAATCTTAGCAAGTACACCATGGTTTGTTGATATGACAAATTATCTTACAATAGGGAAGTTTCCTCCTTCTTTCACTAAGAAACAAATAAAGAAGTTAATTAAAATTAGTGCACAATTCAAATGGTTAAATGGAATGTTATTTAAGTGTGGTCCCGATTTTATCTTATGCAGTGTGTAAGAGAGAATGAAATCTTTGACATCCTCGAGATCATGTCATGACGAACCAAGTGGAGGACACTATTCTGTAAAAAAAAGCTCATAAGATACTTGGAACTTGTTATTATTAGCCATCTTTGTACAAGGATGTAAAGAGATATATCTAGAGGTGTGATCCTTGTCAAAGGATGGGACAAAAACTTTCACCAATGAAATGCCTCTTTAGCCTCAAGTTGTGGTTGAACCATTTGAGAGATGGGGATTGGATTTTGTTGGTCCCTTTAATCCTCCTTCACAAGGGAAGGAATATATTCTTGTATGTACTGACTATGTGACAAAATGGGTAGAAGTGTAGGCATTGACAAATGCCATTGAGGAAACAGTTATTGATTTCCTTTGGAACAAAATTATGATAAAGTTTGGAGCACAAATGAGCATAGTTTCGCATCGGGGACCACAATTCATGCCTAATATGATCCAAACCTTCACAAGGTATTACCAAATCAATCATACAAAGTCATCTCCTTACCACCTAAAGTCAAATGGACAAGCTAAAGTAACAATCGAGAAATGGAGAACATCCTTACCAAAATAGTTGAAGTTTGGGAGAAAAGATTGGGTAGAGAGAATACCTAAAGCTATCTAGGCTTATAATAAAACTTGAAAACAACAATAGGGTTTTCACCATATGAACTAGTCTATGGGAAAATCCCTTTTTCCTATAGAGTTTGAAATTCAGACATTGAGGACAACAAAGAAGGAGGGAATTGAGTTTAATGCAACTCAAAAAAAAGAATCTTTCAACTTAATGAGTTGAATGAATTAAGGTTAGAAGAACTTCAATGCAGACAAAGATAATTCAAGAGAAAAGGAAGCAATGACATGACACACATATCAAGAAAAGGTAATTCAAAGTAGGAGACTAAGCATTACTTGTTCAATTTTAAGTACCAATAATTCCAGGAAAATTGAGAACCAGATGATTGAGACCCTATCGATTGAGTAGATATCGACAATGGTTCTATTCAAGCATACTTCCTATTGATGGAAATATCATAACACTCTTAGTCAATGGACATAGGTTGAAACTCTATAGGAAGCCTCCCACTAAGGATGAATTCTTGATGAAGATTAAAGTAGACAAAGAATTTGATCATATCGAAGAACCTAGTTCTTCAAAAATGATCAAATAATCAGATGATAGATCCAAAATAAAGGGAAGTAGATGAAAACCAGAAAATGGTGTTTTCTCCCCCAAAAAAAGAAATTCTCTCAAAGGTCAATTCAAAACCGTAAAATGGTGGTTGACCTTTTTTTGGATAGTTTAAATAAATAATTTGTTTTGAATTCTAGATGTCTTATCTAATCATGTTTTTTGCCTCTTATAGGAATGACAAGTCATCATAAAAAAATGATTACATCATGAAGGATGGTAATTATGTCTTTTAACTCATTTAGGGTTGATTAAATGTTTACATGTGTGATGTGACTTAATTTAAAATTAGGTATGATGAGCCATCTATTTATACATTATGATTACAAGTGTGTAATTATGAAGTTGATTTGGATGGAATAAGTGGTGGCATGGTTATCATTAGTAATCATTATTAAAAAAATTAAGTGAAATAAGTTACAGAGATATTTTGAGGAAGGAGCATTGAATTAAGTTTGTATTTCGTAGCAAAGAACAAAGAATTCAGAAATTCCGCAGCTAATAACTGAGGTTCCGCAACTAATAATAGAGGTTCCATAGCCGAATTCATCGTTACTGGAGCTAAGCGAAGGGCCTGCAACCAATTCACATAAAATCAAAAGAAAAAAACTAAAGACAATATAGGGATTAAGAAGAAATTAGAACCAAAGGATGATTCCCAATTGCTCATAGATGAAGAAGTGGCATCCATCTTTGAGCATGCAGGATTGCTAAAGTTCCTCAAGAAATTTTTAAGGCACAATGACAAACGGGTAATAGAATTCTTCATAAACCTAGAACAATCGAAAATAAAGGTGAGAAATATATCTATTCCTTTTTCTATAAATACTGTAAGTAGCATGTCTGGAGTGCCAATTTTGCATATCCCACAACCTACCAAGAGGACTTTGAAATAACTGGTTGAAGTCTTATTGCAAGAAGGAGAAACTAAACCCCAAAGACATTTATAATACAAAGAAAATCGTAAAAGGGGTCAAAAGGGCCAGCTTTTCCCAAACCCTTTGACAGGTAGCATTTTGGATAGTAAAATATTTAACTTTTTATGTGACTATCAATTTGGTTCTATGGGAAAATAAGTCTTAAAAATGCTTATATATCTAAAGTATGGAGAAACGAAACCGAGTACATAATAAATCTTCCAGGATTCTTTTTAATTCTATCCGGACCATGGCTCAAAGGTATTTATGGGGTGTTCGGATAATTAGGAATCATGGTCTAATTAATTTAATATGCTTGCACCATTTCCCATTCAAGAAGAATGGAGAATAAAATTGGGACAAGTTTCTTGGTAAGTTTAACAAAAACCCAATTATTATCATAAGGACAATTCCAGCCCCATTCTCTCCTCAAGCTAACTGGAAATTGATGCCGCTGCAGATGAAGGACGAGGGAAATGAAAAGAGAAAATATACCGAAAAGAAGGTCAATGAGAAAGATAAAAATAGTAGAGCCTTCTATACCTGTGAAGGAAATTCCTTCTTCCATGACACTTCAGGGGAGCCAATATCTATCTCTGACGGTGATAGCTCACCCACACAAGAGCAAGAAAGAATAGTAAGAAGAAGCTCTAGAAGGAAATTCACTGCTGGGCATGTTGAACTTCCCCAGATAAGAAAAATTCATAAGAGGTCAAGGGAAACCCCAGAAGGAAGGAGTGAGCAGGAAAGGATGGAAGAAGAAGCTACTGACATTTTGGGCAGTATGGCCATGACTCCTCCTAAGCCAAGTCAAGCTGAAATGGATAGAGGAGAGGAGATATTTGAAGAGTAATATTTTCAAGAGTTTTCCAAACCATCATTAGTGCCACAGGAAGAAGAAGAGTTTACATCCAGGATAAGAAAAGGAAAATTTCCTTTGATAGAGGAAGAATGCCCAACTCCTCAAATAATTTCAGAGGAAGAAGAAAGACAGCAAGTTAAACAAGCTCTATTCTTGTCTAGAGCAGAGCTCATTATCAGAGAAAAATATGAGGAATTGGATTTCCTCAAACTCAAATTGGAACAAAGGGAAATGCTCATTGGAGAGATAACAACTCAGCTTGCATAACCAGGATTGAGGAATTATTAGCAACCAAGAAACAATTGATAGAAAAAGAGGAAGAATTTCAGACTTCCATAAAATAGAGTGTTGTGTCCACAACCTCTGCACAGACTGAGTTAACCTATTTTTGACTCAAAAACTATGGAATGATACTTGCAGGGAGCTCAGAGAAGCCAAAACATTAAATGAAGAATTAAAGACCAAGATGGAGGAAGAGATGAAGGCAAGAAAGGAATGGGAAAAAAAAATTATAAGGAGGAAGGAAATAAATATAAATGTCTTACCAAAATTCATATGGTCTGTATCATGAGTGAAAAATTTCTTGCCTACAGGAGGCCTTCTCTTGCATATAGTTTGTTTTTGGAAGAGAAGTTCGTTCACCGACAACCGTCAAAGAATTACACATAGACTTCCACATGAACTAAAAGATGAATCTAAATTCATGGCAGCTTACTCTCTCCCCAGCCCTGAGTAGAAAAATCTTCTGTGTGAATTTTATCTTTGTAATTTTATACTAGAGAATAACATAGGATTTATGATCAATTTGTATATAGGGAAAGCCAACTCAATGCATTTGTCTCGTTCAGAAACCAAATTTCATGGAAGGAAAGGGAATCTAAATTTTTATTGAAATCTAGCTCAACAAGTCTTTGTATGAGAGCTCATTATGGTAAACCCTCTACCTTCCTGACATATTTTAGAAACCATGCCTTTGATGAGAGATTCAAGACACATTACCTTTTCATCCCGCAAAAGAATATTGATGCCTTCACCTCCTATGAGGAGGAAAATTTTGAAGATATTTATGAAGGTTGCTCAAAGAGGTGGGAACTCGTTACTATTTCCTTGAGAAGAAGGGAAGTAATTTCCCCAAAAAATCTAACCTGGAGTTTAGAAAGGGAAAAATCTTTATGTAAAACAAGTCCCCAAGTCAATGAAACCTACGGGAAATTATGGATGGGAATGCAAACAAGGCCCCCTCTACTTCTCACCCCCATGTCTCCTTGGAAAAAGAGAACCTCAAGACCCTACTGAATTTGAACAATGGGAGAGGAAAATAGAAGCAGGAGCAGGGTACAATACATCTAAGTTTAAACATTAGAAAATCTAGTTTCAGCCATTTGATCTGAGCAATCAAATGGAATGCAAAACTTATAACCCCACTTTTGAAGAATGAAGTTTGTAAAGGGACTTACAAACAAGTAAGTTTGGGGGAAATGATGAGGCTAGAATATGTCTGATTAATGTATAATATATGATCTCATCTTACTCTCCTTTTGATTAAGTTTGATTGCATTGTGTGACTTTTAGTTGATCTGATATGAGTTAGGATGTAATTGTCTATCTTTTGATTAATTGTGATTCTAATGTTAAAATCTCTAGAATTCCTAATAAGTGTGTGTTTGAATTCATTTTTGTAATAAAGTAGGTCTAATTAGTCAAGGAAATGAAGCAGGAAGTGATCGGATGTTTTCGTGAACATCTATTCCCCCACAACTTAGTTCCAGAACTTCTAAGCTACTTCTGAAACTCCATCACACATTCATCATCTAGTTCCGGAAATTTCAGACTTAGTTCTGGAACTCCAGTATTTAGTTCCAGAATTTTCAGACTTAGGTTTGGAACTCCTGGGGATAGCTCCAGGACTGTCATAGGTTTTGGTCCTTAATAATTTCCTATGGTTTTGGAACTTCTCCAAAGTTCCAGAACCGATGGGAGTTATCTATTTTAAACCACATCCAGAGATTTTACATCTATGACCCTTTCAATCAGGAAGGACGAGAAGATTTCTAAACACAGATCCAGGGAGAGTTATCCTACAACTATCTGATCAACCATAATCGACTCAACATCTATTTTGGGCATGATTTGATTTCATCATAATCATTGAGATAGTTGTGATTGTAAAATGTATATAAAATCAGACCTGTAGTAGATAGATATATAATAGAAGATATAGAATGAGATAGAAATAGAACAAAGAAGAGAAATAGACTAAGTACTCAGATCCAATACATTTGTAATTCCGAATGTTTTATCAATAAAATAGCCATTCCTATTTGAGAGAATTCTTGAGTTGTTAAATCTTGATTCGAGGAGGAGTAAGGGCCCACTCCCCAAGGACCAGGATATTCATTTATTTGGTATTTATATTTCTTCAACAAATAGCTTAGATTTGTTAATTTTGTATTGTTTTAATTCTTTCAGTTAAACTTTGTTGTATACTTGTTCCTGCATGTGTTTAGATAGATTCTTATATTTCTTGCAATTGTTTTCAAGCATTCTAAATTGAGTGTGTTTATTTTCCAACAGCAAGTGTGTTTCCATTCTGCACAGTGTGTTTCCTTTCGGAAAATATTTTAGTGTGTTTACTTTCAACAAGTTTTCATAGTTTGATTTAAATAAGGTTTTACCAAGAAGTCCTTAAGACATTAAAGAGATCCCCCAGAAAATACAAAAATAACTACAATTAACTACTAGATCAGTTAAAATTACTATTATTGCATATAGCTTTAGACACACCCCTAGTTTGATATGACATCAACAAGAAGTTGATTAAATGAAGGAAATGATGACACCCATTACCTACCTCCTATTTTTGTCAAGATCTCTTATTAATACAAGATATGAAACAAAAAGAGGAAAATGTAGACAAAAATTTGGGTCACAAGTACCATACTCCTCTTTCGTATCATTAATTGAAACATGCACATAGCCATGGACCCCTTTCCCATAGTGATATTAATTTAATCACATTTAATTAAAGTAATATTCATCCTCAAATTATCAATTAATTTAATCACTTTTATTAAGTTTATTTACACCTCACCTAAACACCTCACACAAGAACTATTCCTAGCCTATTAATTAACTAAGACTAATTCCCTAGTTATCCCAACCAACTAGGACTTAGTCTATCCCTAACATTATTTCCATATTTCTTCTCCAAAAACTAGTCCTACTTATCTAAGTGTCATTCTCTACTTCGACCCAAAATTAGGATTAAATCATGCAAAAATAGTTAAGATTAGGATATTTTTGGCAACTTGGACTTATTTATCTTAACCAACATCAGTTATCCCTCAACCGATGTCGGTCTCCTAACCACCATTTGTAACTCTTTCTTCAAGTTTTTAATTTGGAGTTATTGGCTTGGGATTATTACATTCATACTCTCCAACATTTGTTTGAACTTGTGACAAAATTGAGCCCCTATCAACATTCATACGTGATTTGTTTCATCCATAGGCTATTTCAAATTTCTAGCACCCACACACTAGGAAGCATCAAGTCATGTGCATTTTCCATACTCAATCCAGATAACCACCTTTACAACAACCACCATCCACCTCCAAGCTACATTCAACAATTAAGTGTTGTCTTTTCTTTGTCATTTCTAATTGCTTAAATTGATTTATTAAGTTATTAAACCACCCCCTTTATTTCTACCTTACCTAGATCTAATCTCTAGTACTTCTTGCCAAATTTTTACCTATTTTACCTTCCATACCTTGACTAAACCCACATATCAGTATCTCTAAATCTTAATAAATACCTACAAACCTATCCAAATTTTGATCACTCACCGTGAAATCATAGAGAGTGCCAAATTAATAATTTGTGACATTATTGCCAAGTTTCCCCTATCAACACCGGTCACCCAACTCACATCAATCTATTCCCTAGCCGACATCAGGAACCTAACCAAATTTGGTCTCTGAGACTAGCAATATATCCTAAACCAAAGAGTTCAAAACATTCCAAAAACAAACTAAAACCTTTCCTAACTTCACCCAAACTTCACCTAAAATCTCTACCACACCTACAAATCAAAACAAAACCATTAACCATTCGACTAAGCCTAACCTTTCCCTTTTAAATTAATTTTTTTATTGTTTTTAATAAGAGACACCTTAATCTTGTTAATTACAATAGGAATCATTGCTTTGTCATTTCTTCTTGCATTAAGTTGTATTAAATAGTGGATTTACAACCATCTAGAAAGTACCATACTTCCCGAAACTAGCATTTTCTAGGTAATCCACTGCCATATATTATTTAATATTCTCTTATGGTTTTTTTGTGATTTACAATTAGTTCCTCCTACCAAAAATGAATATCTCTCATTTAGTTTGATCGAAAGTCTACAAAGGCACATAACACCATCTCCTACATAATCATGGGTATTACTCCTCAAACTCTACCCTTTTCTGTTTAATCACATTACTTTGAGGTGAAACACAATCATCTTAGAAACTTGAGGGAATGAAGCACCATCCTCCATAATCTACTCTTGATAATACTAGATGGAAATATAATTCCACTCACACCATTAGGTAAGGGAGGACCATTGGGTTATTCCATTCATATCCAGTTGGGACAGGACATAGAGAGATAGAGGTGGAGATATAGAATGTATGACAATGAATAGATCATGATAGTGAAACCCCCTCCCGATGGATGCTCTCTATATTCTATGTGATCAGATAGAATAGTGAGATTCCATCAGTGATCTCCAACAATTCACAATTATGTTGGGAATTTTCACAGAGTAGCCTTCTCTAGAAAATGGATAGTACAAAAGATAATACCGAAAATGGATCCATTAATAGGTGACTAGAACACAAGAAATGAATACTTCCCAAGATAATGACATAGGAAAAAATAAATTTTTGTCGAGTCCCATTGGCTAATCATAATGATATCATGGAAATGTGACACAGACTTGAATATACAAGAACATAAATAAAATCACCTTGATATTAGACATTATTGAGCCCATGATATTCTTGTCTATGGAAACATATAGGATATGTAACTCGATCTCTTAGAAATAGCAATGAACATATACTCGGGTGAGTTAGTATGCATCTCTATGGACCATTTGTTGGGCCTCGATACATTATGATATCATAAACCTTCTCAAAAGAACCGTATGTGACACTCTTGCATCATATAAATTTTTCATAGGGGTATCCCTTTAATCCTCCATTATTGATTCAAGAGTCAATACTTTCTATATAGAAGGGTATTTAATACTTTGTTATGGGATGAGATTTAAGACACCCATTACAACTTGGTTATGGGATTGGGAAGTTGTGATGGGATAATGACCATATCTATAGTTCAGGGGTATACCTAAATATGTACCTGGACTCTCCCATATAGAGAGAGTGGGTGTGCCTCCATAGTACAAACATATTTCGTGATCATCATCATGCATTTAATCTACTAACCTTTAGGGATATGAGATGATTGGGAGAGCTTGTAAAGGGGAGTGAAGTGAAGGGGGAGATGCAAGATCAAGCTTGGATCATCGGGGGGTTTCCTAAGATGAGATGTAGGGCTACTTGGATATACTTTGAAGTTGTCGTGTTAAAAGAGGAAGACAAAGTGATGGGGGAGGTCTAGAATAAAGTGACCATATGATCCCCATCTTAGGATGGAGAGAAGGGGATGTGGATTTAATGTCTATTTCATTTCTTTTCCAATGATCCTTGGATCATTTTTTCACTCGACCCATGAAGGGATGAAGCCTCTTCAATTTGAAAGCATACAAACAACTTCCCTTAGGAATATATGATGATGAATGCCTAATGGGGGAAGGAAGATAACCTACTATAGAGTCCATCTCAGAGCATAAATGGATTGAGTGAATAATTTAGATCATATGTCCCCCCACCCCATATACATAACTAGATATGGTGATCCTGGATATGGTTGATAGGAAATATATTTTGATAACGTTGACCATGATTTGTTTCTATTTTTTCAAAGGGTGTCTCTCTTATTCATCCAACTTCTATCTAATCCACCTATCCATATATCTAGTTTGGGAAGAGTCAAGTTAGTCATAATCTCATTAGATGGATAAAATATCACATGTATATCTATATTCTATATGTAATACAAACATATATATATATATGGATATGGATATAGATAAAAACCACCATCTATATTGATCAATATTTTGAACATTCCATCTATCCGATTGCAAGTTTAGATCTATATGGATAGCTATCAAATAAATTAGAAGAAATTTTTTATGGATAGGGATAGGGCTAGGGATAAGAATAGGGATATGTAAACTATTGGATCTAATATCGCTAGATGGATGGAACATTTAGCAATAGGATTAGGAATATCTAAGATATGTATTCTATATGTAATATAAATGTATATATCTATATCTACAAATGTCTATCATTTGATGGAATCAAAGCTTTATATATATAGACGGCAACATATCCTCACCTAAATATAAACTAGATAAATGTGATGGTAGTACACATAAATCATCTGGTCCACATCATGTATTTCATTCATTATATACATGATATCAATACACTTTTTCATCATCCTTTAGAGATATATGGGTAGGTCACACATATATCCTTCCATTATCTACATGATACAATTTGGGTCTAAATTTATCATCCATCATCCATCATCTATCTATTATGATATAGTGTTGTGCCATATCTCTCTATTAGGTAGTTGGTCAACCCCACATAGATTTTGGTATGACCATTGACTCATTGATGACCTACAGAGATATATGGTATTAGACACATGATGCATGTATAGAAATTTTGGTGACCTAATAACCATAGGATCTATAGGGGGCAGGACGATCAATTCATGGATCACTTATAGAGATATGGCTTGCAAACATCATGTATGTATAGATATCTAGGTGACCATCTCCTTTTGAGGGGAATAATATCCTATAATTCCCATAGAATTCCCCTCTCGTGAGTTGTGATTGAACCATGCAGTGAATCACGTTCATGTTATGATCCCATAAGCCCAACTAGATCATATCAAATCTATTTGTCTATTCTAGTCTAGTATCTCATTACCCTTGAAAATAATGGAAAAGATGGCCAAAGATATTATAAGATAGCCAAAATGATTATTGATTTTTTGACGGATGTTAAATGGAGTGAATCTACCATACCTATGTACTGTATAAACAATCAAAGAATAGAAAAGGGATAAACTCATGAATGAAACCATTGAAAACCCAAAAATATCTATATATTGGCATGAAGTGATTAAATTATATCAAATAAAATCAAATCTATAAGAACAAGTATGGATAATCCAACTTTCCCCGTGGAGAAAGTATAGGTCCCACAACCCATGAAAATTATTAAATCCCTCTCAAGAATTTTTAAAGAGCTATAATGATTCTTCCATCTTACTCTTAATATATTGATCGGGTCTCACCACAACACCAAAATCCCCGATCGACGTGACGCGAGATGAGGGAGGTCGATATCGTATCGGTTGAGACATCATAGAGAGTGACGACTCACTCAATATCATAGCATAGATAGTGACTCCAACCGCTTCATTCAACCGAAGACATACATACATACATACATACATACATCTATATAGAGGGGGCCCGATCCCGAATCTCTCAACCGCCATCTCCATCTAATAAAATAAATCTTGTGACTTGAATCTTGATTTTTAAAATGTATTACACTATATAATTTGTCAGATCTACCCCAATCATTAACCACCCCAAAGTTGAAACCCAATATTGTTTTTATTTAAAATCACTTTCTGTACTATACTATACTATACTATATATCATGATTGTGACTGATTAAAGTATGAATTAAACCAAACCATCACCTCTAGATCTATCTATTGTGGCATAATACCACACTCAAGATACCTACTCTATATATCTCTAAGGAATTCCACTATAAATATAGATGTGATATGGGTTGTCCAATCATTTATATATATGATAGATGATGCGGCCTCGGTTCATTTATGTTCTTGACCCAAAATGGGGTACCACATCCCTATTTCAAATAAAATTTTAGGGCCTTAACTTTAGGCTCCTGATCGATAATGCCCAAGCTATCGAGAGAGCCATATATAGATAGGGGATCGATAGCCATAGATAGAGAATCGGGGGGAGAGGAGCCAACTCAACTATATTAGGCTAGGCCCCTCTCTATCTATATGGGCTATATCTGGGCCTTATCTTGATAGCCCCATCGCCTAATAATGTAATGTATTTGATAGGACCAAATATAGATAGGATTCCATTTCTTTTGTATCGTAGATTAGATTGAGATGGGGGTCGGCCATATAGATCTATAGGGCAACTGATCTATCTCTCGAGCAACTGATGGCCATATGGGCAACTGATCTATCTCGAAAATCTATATCAAGAGGTAGAGAATATTTATGGTTATGTCATATAGATAGAGTGATGTAAACAAATATGGAATAATGGGCGGGCCCCTATCTAATCACTATCCCCTAGCTAAGATCTATATAGCATGCACCATATCAATCCCTCTCCCGATGGCCCTCCCATATATTTAGATAGGGCCTCCCCTTAATAGCGGAGTTCTACAGAACCTTCCTTGACATGATTTAGTTTGGGCTCTACATATGACATATGGCCCCCACCCTGAACCATTCTGATTCTGTATTCTGATCTATCGAGAAGATAGGGGATAAGTCCTTTTCTTTATATGTGCCCATATATAAACTCTCTATATACAAATATATAATATCCCATATATATATATAAGGCCACACTATTTATATGGACCTCTATCACTAGTTTCCACCCTTACCCCTATAGTTCATACTAGATATATTGTAATCCCTCTCTATATATAGGGATGTTATTGACCAATGACGTAAAAATTGGTATAGATTCATAAAATTTTGAGCACCCTAGATAGCATTCATATGGGCCAACAAGACATGTATTATATAGTTGAGGAGCCAACTAAATATATCTAGAGAGGTCCCCCACCCATATAAATCGAACTATCTTATCTATATGGAAAGTTCCTTGTATAGATAGGGTATTTCCCTTGGAGTCATGTAGAATTATATATATATTATACTCACATAGACCCATAGTATATAGACTTAGACTCGTATATAGTTTCTTGACCACCCGAGATAGTTTAGTCCCCCTTCTCTTTATATTATAGGGAATATATGGGGCATCATACCAACTATAGGAAATAGAGCACTCCATATTTCCATATAGATATATGACGCCTCAAACCTCCTTTTTTATCTTGACCCTTATATCTATGTGCACTATTGAATCCTCAAGTAGAATAATTCCTTCGATAAGGGATGAGGATTACCCCCAATCTCTACTTGTTTAAATTTCCCAACCATTCTTCATTTAGAGTGTCCAGCTTAGTGGAGGATGAGGACTGTCCCCATCTCTATCATAGAGATCCTTGTGGGTGTCATATTTCTCTATAGGGTGACCCATATCTCCCTCTCTATTATGGGGTCCCTTGATTACACTATATATAGATATGTGAGTTGGAGATATATCAGACTCTACCCCTATAGGAGTAGGGGTGAGGAGCACATCTCATACATCTAATTAATTTGGGATAATATCTTTACCTCTACATAGGGAGCAGATAATGAGTTATAGTCTTGAATTGGGTGGTTGATATGGTTACTCTACATCCTATATTAGATGAGATGGTTTCTCAATGAAGGATACCATATAGATATGAATGATAGTTTCTATATAGATTATATACATGAGACCCTCAATTAACTTATACATTTGTGTTAGACCATACAAGTAGGGTTGTATGGAATAGATGGAAGGGATTTTCTCATCTATACAGAGGATTGGGATTTATCAGATGCCTTCAATAGAAGATCAATTATATACTAGATACTAGAGTGATACTAACCATGTAGATCTACCCATATCCTAGATAGAACATGATATAGAGCCAACATCATCCACCTAGATCCCAATTAGTTTAGGGCTATATCCAAATGGGAGGGTTGAGGGCCAACTAAATAATATATAGTAGAGAGACTTGATTGATAGATATACTACATCTAGTTCCAATTATGTTAGGGAGGATCTAGATTCTAAACTAGTTGGGGAGTACGAGGGGAGGCCCAACGTAACTATGTACTCTATATAGAATATGAAAGTTAGGAGTATAGTCCTCTCGACTCATATATCATATAGACCTATACAGATAGAGGGATCTAATCCCATATCTATATAGGGCCTCGTAATTTCTATATAGTAGCTAGGATGATGCTTTGTATCTATATGGGAAATGGGAAGTTATAGTTCTCATTTGGATGGGGAACCTTCTCTTGATATGGGATATTTGGGGGACACCCATATATAGATGGGGACCGACCGACCCCTCCCCTTTATCTATAGAGATTTATATTGAATGGGGATCCATATCTATTCTATATTGAGAAAGGCCCTTTATATCGTGAGGGCCAACTAGATTAGGGATCCCCTATGGATGTATATGGCTCGAGCCCACCCCTTAGAAGTGTGTGTAGTCTCTAAAAGATCATATGTATGGGATATATAAATCTCGTGATGAAGGAATATCTTAAAAGTGAAGAATTTGGGTCATGTTGACTTTGAACTCTAATAAGTCACTCACCACCTCCAATTACTTTACTCTCTCTCTCTATTGAATTGATCTAGGGATGGGAGATTAATCAATCTTGATGGTCCAGCTTCATTATCCATCTATCGTAGAAATTATAGGGGACCTGGACATTGATTAATTTGTAAGTTTCACCCAATAGATCTATATTTATAGGGGAGAGATTTTAAATGCCATTAATGAAGGAGCCTCTAAATACTTGATTCGGCCCAAAATGAGAGTATCCTATCCGAATGTATCTTTATAGAATAGATACATGGTAGCCTTTAGAGTGTATTGGGATCCCGAATATAGTATATGCTTAACTTAAGGGAGGGTAAATCCATTCAAAGAATAGATCTATCACATGAAACTAAAGGTCAAGGTATTGATCTATCTTATCTATATGGAGTCTACTGAGCTAAGGAACAAGTAACGAGATACCAGTTTTGATATTTATGGTTAATGGCATGCTCAGGGGAACATAGTCAATCATTAATGGTAGATGAATGCATCCATTCCTATATATCTATGATGCCCTACCCCATAGTTATAGGAAGAAGGGTAAAAATTTATAGTTCTCTTAGCCCCTATATAAATATCCCATTTATAGGTTATGTGGCAGCAAAAATATACCACTCGACCCATATCTATATAATAAAATTCTAGGGGAGATCGAGTGCCCCAACCCAATATAGATAGAGATGGTTTGTTTAGAGAGAATATCATCTCTCATCATTAAGATCAATCACTTCCATATATGTATATATATATATATATATATATATATATGGGTTAGGGTGAATGATAGATACATGGAATATAGATAATTCTCCCATCTCTATATAGATGCGATATAGATTCTCTCACACCTCTAACCGTGTCGATTGTCTATATATCTACATAGAGTAGGTTGGATTGATATGGGATGGGGCATCCCCATTTCCCCACTCTCATATAAATCTGATCTAGTTGTCAACCTAACCCCTCCTCCCTCTCTATTATATAACTTGATACAATGATAACCCCATATTCTAATCGAAAAGGGAATTTATTAGGAGGTCAAGTGGCGGAAGAGAGATGGGTATATAGGTAAATGTTAGTGGGGGACATATAATATAGATATATAAGGGTCTAGTGGGAAAACTAACTAAACCTAAGGCTCCTATAAATCTAACATCCCCTATAGATTCAAGGGGAGGAGAAGTTAGTGGATCGATGGGGCACCTATAGATATGGATATAGAGTTTCTCAAGCGATCCTCCCGAGCCCCACCATCTATACACTATATATTTGACTCGAAACAACTTATTCCTATATAATCAATTTCTCACTCATAGTCCCTTAGTCACATCTCCAAACTATGGTAGTTGGTCCCCACCGATAGAGTTACTTTACTAATTAGTCTATTCATGTCACATTTATGAACCTCAATACTTGAAAGATTCCATATATAGATAGCCCCTATATATAAATAGATGTAATAATTATAGATGGGGTCAAGCCACCCATATAGAGTATAAATTCATAGATGATGGGCTGAGGCCCTATGGAGGGGATGGAGATGGGGATAGGTGGATATGTGTGAACTAGATTATTTAATCGGACTTAGGTGAATCATATAGTGTATATCAACCTTGCCCCAACTGGGGTTTGTCGATGTAAAGGGGGTTGTCCTTTCATTACAGAGAAGAGGTAGGTTGTGGATCCCTCCCCCATATATATTTATATATATCCTATCTTATCTTCTCTATATGGGGATAAGGATGCCCTACCAAAGGTGGGGGAAGTTATATGGTATGTAGATCTTGTCGACTATATGGAAAATATAGATAGATATTTGACCATAAATATTATATTTCATCTCTTAAGGGGAGGGAGAGGGAGTGTATAGTGTTTATTTTAGTCAGCCCTCATCCCATATATTAAAAATATCCAATAGAGATAGAGGGACCAACTCCATTATCTATTCTATAGATATACATATAAGTGATATTCATTCTATCTATCATATTATGAAGAACCACCTCTATATATCTTATTCTAAGATAAAATAAAGAGGGGATGATGGATAGTCTATATAAAGAAGCAACCCTAATGATGGCTCTATATATTTTCTATCTAGTGGCATCCTAAAAACTATATATCTTTTGAAAATATATCTTTAAGAAAGATCAATAGTTAATCCATGTCTTGTTACCAAAATCTAGAAGGGGGTGCGAGTGAGAGAGATATGGCCCTTGTTACGATATAATTTAGGGTATAGGGCTTCCTAATATGCCACTTGTCCCATCTCTTATCCCTATATATATATATAGATATCTACCCTTCCATCTCTCTCTTGATAGTGTGAACCATCCTTTAGAAACCTAAATTATATAGTGGTTGGGAGGGGCATCAGAAAGATTACCTAAATGGATAGATGAGGGGAACCCCCTCATATTTTTTAAGGGATCTTCCCTCCCCTTGTTAATAGAGTGAGAACATAGACTCCCTAAAAATAAAATATAGAGAGGCCCTTAGAAGTAATATATAGATCACCTCAAAAAAAAAAAAAATATAGAGTGGGAGTGGGAACTATCCTTCATCTTATCTATATATCTACCCCACCAATGATATATATTATATATAGGGTAAAACCCACCACCGCATATAGAGATAGAGTATGTCCCAATTTACTTTATATTTATATATATAAAGGGAGGGTTCCTCCTCTCTCGAGCCCATCTATTTTATGGTATGGTGAGATGAAGATATGAGATTAGTATCTCAACCACATCAATTAAATTCAAATTGACCTTGAACCTATAGATTTTAAATTCTCTCGACATGTATATAAGTGGCATATGGGATGAGGGAGGATCCCTCAATTCCTCCCACTTCTAGGAAAAAAATAAAATTAGGGAAGTCAATCCAACTCCACCCCCTCCGAACTAGTTGCAGATTGAGTTAGTCTAGATAGGCCTCACTAGAATTCTAAGGGCCCTTATCTCACTCGATTGATTAATAGATAAACCCATGCTCACATATATAGATAGAGTGTGCTTGACCACATATATCTATATTTGGGTAGGGTGAGGGTTTCCTCAAAATCATAATCATATATAGTAGTTCCTACCCATATGGACAACTCAATCTTATGTTCCTAAAGAACATAGTGAGAAGAAAATAGACTATATAGAATGGGATTGGGTTTTTTTCATGATCTCGATGATAACTCGGGAAACAATATAACTTACATATATATAAAGAGAGGGGGTGTAACCATCTTCCCCGATAGATATATAGATAGGGATATCTCATATAATAGAGAACCCATTAAGAGATTTGGGGCACTTGGCCCTTAACTATTTCTATGACGCCCACACCCCATACAAAGAGAAATAGATAGGGGTGCTATAAGTCCATATAGAGTTTAGGGGGAGGGTGTTGATTATATATATACCAATCGAATAACCATGATACTAAATGGCCCTATCTATTTTATAGATTAGGGCTTATATAAATATCCTTCACCATGATTAGATAGGGGATTCCACCATATATATATGTTGTTGTTAAAATCATATACACATTGTAGGTCAGAGAGGGTGTTAAACCCCTAAAATAACTAAGTACCTAAGGCACAAAGATTTTTGGCATGCAAAAGTAGGGCACAAAGGTGTGCTTGGAAGAATTTCTTGAGATACGAGAATGCTCACACCCATAAAGGATGGATTCGAGACTTAGTGACGTTTGGACATCAAGTAAAAATATGGTTAGGGAGTGAATGGAAAAGAGACCATATAAATATATGGATAAGCTATGGAGACTTGCAGCTTAAGAAAAGGATATTAAAAGGCATCAATACAGTTATCATTAAAGGGTAAGGAGTCAATTTTTTTATGGATTAGCTGAAACATGCATGCTAAGAAAACTTGATTGAGGGAAACTCATGATGAAATTTGGCATGGTCTTTGGTAGTGGTAGGGAAATAATGAGAAGATTCCTTCATGCTTTCCCTATGTAATGATAAATGGTTAAGAGGATATTCCTTCAAGTTCCTCTTATGGATGGTTTTGGGAGACATTAGGGGGTGTGTGAGGAAGAGTGAAAGAGATAGGGATTTTTTTGAAAATGTGTAATGTGTAATGGTGAGCTCTATATTGAAGCTATGATACTATAAACATTCATATACATGCAACTCTTTTTTATCTAATCTTGATACCGAACTTTTACTAATGAATATAATGAAGTGATTCTGAAGCACTTATGTGATGGATCTTGATCTGTGCATTTCCTTTTATGTTCATGCATGTATTACTAGTTTTCTTGATGTTAATCATGGTTTGATTCTACTTCCATTTAGTATGATCATGTTATTTTATGTCCTGGTGCATTAGACTAGGAGTTAATGCTTAAATCTTAATTCCAAGAATGGGTGCATTCATTTTCTAGTTTTGTAATCATCCTTTCATTAATTTATTTATCACAAAGCTCACATAAACGAAGGGATCAGTTCTTTCACATGCCTCGATGAGCTTCCAAAATTGTCTGGATGATGTGCCAATGCGTTCAAAGTGTTGATTGATGTACTAAGAAGTAATTAGAGACATTTTTTTGAAGTTGTTGTGAGAATAATATATAATGACACAAAGTGTTGAACTTGGATAATTTCAAAGCATTGTTTAAAAGAATGGAGGATGAGTTTACTTGGATATTTAATGCTAGATCTGATTTTGATGAACGTAAATGTGTAGAAGAACACATGTATCATGAGTTGTATGAGACCTTCTTTTGTTATTTTCTAGTGGAGTTGTATGAATGACTTTCAGCATATGTATTAAGTTTGAGTTGGTACAATAGACCTTGTGTATGGATGAAGGATGAGTATAAAAAGATGCATGATGTCGATCTCGACTTGAACCCATCTTGTTGATCACCGGTGGAATAAAGTGTTGACTAGTGATACTTTGGAATATGCTATTTATATGTATTATTTTCTGGATATTGTTGACTTTGAGTTCTTGAGAGAGCCTAGAGTATCATTCTTGCATGTTATCCCTTTAGCTATAAAGATCTTGGTCAATACTTGAAGCTTTTCCTATAGGGTTAATGTCCTGCTAGGTGTGGGGCACGTAAGCCGTGTGTGGTGAAAGATGGAAAATCCTATGTTATAGAATGAGAGAGGAGAGAGGAAAATCAAATATGATGAAGAATGAGAGAGGGAGTTGGAAAGATGATGCGATGTTGTTGGAGAAATGGAGAAATTGAGACGAGATGTTGTGAGAAGTAATTGAGTTCTACATAGAAGGCGTGAGATCTGAGCATTCTTTGTTCCCCCATATTGGCAAGCGGGAGAGTTACCCTCCACTTCTCATGAAATTTTGTCTCTTGAAGAAAATAGAACCGTAGGTGTGCATCTTGGCCGACATGGTGACGGAAACCTTGCACTTAGCCTTCTAGTTCATAAGGAAAACTTTTTCCATTCAATTGTTAGAGGTGTTGATATCATAGATAAAGCAACACCTAGGAGGTATAAATTTTATTCCCATCTCTGGTTGCAGTGACGCTTTTCCCCGTGTTTAGAGGTATTTTGTCTAGCCCAACATTTGGGCAAGGTTTAGGTTCACAAGTTTTGGGTATCCTATCTAGAGGTGGCACAAGAAACACATCTAGGAGTTCTTTAGTATCACAAATCATCGACACGTAGTTTAGCATGACGGTGGGGAATAAGGCACCAACCCTTTAGGTGCTTTGGTTATTGCGGGATGAGGATTTGGTGGATCTCGGAAGAATAAGAGCTAATGGGTCTAGTGGATTAGGTGGTAGAAGTAATGCGAGAAGAAATAAAGGCCCTAGAGCTCGAAGACAAGGACCTCAACCACCTTAGTAGGTATTTTATGAGATTTCCCTACACTTTCTTGATTATAAGGGTGTGGAAGATGTTGTAGAAAATGTGTATAAGTGTGAGATACTATGGCTCCCAAAGGGAATAATTTACTTGGAGTGGAAATAAAGTCAGTTTACAACCACATTGCAAGGGTGCACACATATCCTGGCACCGTAAATATGACCCACGCCATACAAAGTGGTGGAATATAATGCATTGCATGATGCATTTTTAGTAGAGTTCCACATTCCTAAGTTTGAACAAAAGAGCATCAATGCATTGAAATAAATTTAGCAAGGGATGACAAAGAGTGTATGAGAGTATGATGTGTGCTTTAAGAATCATTATCAAGATTTCTAATGATATCCATCCTTCTCAACATGATCATCTGTTTTTCTGGTGGTTAATCCTACCCTTGAGGAGGGCACTTTAACATAAGACCTTCACGTAACTCGCATGAGGCTAGCTTAACTAATGAGGCCTTAGGAAGCATGACACCGGGTAAACCCATTTCTTAAATCCTAGATCACTTCCATGGTAAATTAACTAGAGAAACTATTTTCAAACTCGTAACACGAGGCTCACAAGTAGGCTATGGTATATGGAATACAAAGTAGAGGGAAATATGAAGGATAGTTTTCCGTGAAGATCTATACACACCATGAGTGTGGAGTGTGAAATTTACCACATAGATCATGATGTAATTAGGTGTATATTACTACATCACGTGATATGTAAGAATGTTTCTTGTAATTACAAAGATTTGCACTTCCACTACTCATGACATCAAGGATTGTAGAATGATTGACTAGATACATGATGCCGCTTATATTGGTGTGTGCTAGTTTAGTGTTTTAAGAAATACCAAGGATGATGGATACCATTATGAAGGGAGCACGAGATAGAGGTGGTCACAAAAGAGGATTTCTTGAAGTAATTAGAGGTCATGGGAAACCACCGAATCGTAAGAATTGAGTTCACGCGTGGGACTTGTTACGATTGGGGGTCTATGGAACACTATAAATGTGAATGTCTCAATCTATTATAGTTCCTTTGGTGTGGAAAGAATAAAAATATGAAGAGTTCCTATAATTATTTGAACACATGATCCAACAACAATGAAAGGAAAAATGCACCTAGATGGTAAGTGTGAAGAAATCCGACTTGAAGTGGATGTTGAGGGTGGTGCGTGAATTTGAGTTACAACATGTACTGATTACAATGTGAGCCAAAGCTGCACACACCAAGGATATATCAAAGTAGAGATCATTCGTTACTATGGAAGAGGTAGTGCATAGGAAATTTCTAGATCCTTCACATCGAAAGAATTCTATCAAGACCATGGATACGATTTGAACCTATAAGGAGGGATCAAGTTCCCGAAGGAGTAATCACGGAAATAAGAACAAAATAAGAGTGTTGAGGCTCCAAAAATTATCTAGAGGAAGTCAAGGAGGTATGCAAAATGTTGACAAAAGTTAATATCATCCCTCTACTAGGAGAATGATTACAAGATAAATTACCATGTGTTGGAGGGGAGTACAAACGAAAGGTCTTGCACACTAACCTTCCTCCTCACACCATTTACTATGATAGTAAGATTACCTCAATGCAGTAGTTGATGGATGGCTCATGAGAAATATTATGATTGACATGGGCATGAAGGTTAATGTTCTCACCTTATATGTATGGAATCAAATGGGAAGGCGCCCATTACCACCATCCTCAAATGTGTTGTATATGGCTAACAAGACAAAGGCTATGCCCATTGGTGTTTTGAAGGATGATATTATCACTATCTAAGGGGAGAAATTCACCGGGATACTTCAAATTCTTGGTACTTGTTGAGGTGGAAAACTTCATGACATTACTTGGGTACCCCCAGTGCTATAAGAACAATGTTGAATTACATTTCTATAAGGGATATGTACGTTTTAATAACAAGAAGGAATGTGTTATCATCCATTTGAAAGATGGAAATTCAAAGGCCCTATACTAAGCCCTTTAGAGAAGAGGACCTCAACAGAATCTATGTGCACACTATCGGGGACCTTGAAGTTTTACATTGAACCAAATGAGTTATTCAATAGGAATACACTCGATATATAAGTGATACCACTAGTATGGCATGTGACAACTATGCACATAAGAAATATGAGTTAATTGAAAGGAAATTAAGAGGCTCTGTTACGAGTGTGATAAAGGCACACTCACTTAGGTGCTTGGGAGGAAAGAAACTTCCAACTTACACTAGGGAAGGCAACCCTCATCTTTTTCTTACTAGTAATGGAGACCTAGTGGAGATGTGAGATCAAAATAAGAAGCATGATTATCAAAACTTTACGTGGGACCATAGCACGATGGTGAGAAGCACATCAAGAAAATATTCTAGAGTGGCATGAGGTAAGGATCACACTCTCTATTAGATTCCTCTAGAGAAATGCACCAAATAAAATTTTTGGCTATGATTGAAGGGGATCTGCCTTAGAGCATGTTTAGAAATGTGAAAAGATGTGGATAGGAGGCATAGAATCTTTAACCCATTCCCTATTGGTACACAAGTTTTATTCTACACTGTAGGGTTACACGCACACATGATACATTAATTTGAAACTACTCCATCGATAGGAAACTAGCGGGAGTTAACAGATGACTTGATTCATACCTTTGAGTATCAAGTACTAAGCCATTAGTGAATGAGGCGTTACAGTTGTTAACACCTAACTATAGGAGATAGTGCCATGGTAGAAGATAGGATCCCGGGAGTTGTTAGGAGGACTTGACCTGAAAGCACACTTCAATGAGGAAGAGGTAGAATAAGTACATCTTGAGTGTGCTTATATGGAGAAGGAGAAGATAAAGTTAGTCTATGTGATAGATATTGAATAAGTGGAAAACTTAAATTTTAACCATACTATGGGTACGCATGAGGTGATGGATAGTGATGATGAGAAAGTGTACTCCTAAAATGAACCCCTAAACAATTAAAAGGTTAACATTGGCTCAGATGTTGTAGTCTCTATTATCACTTCGTATTTCAAGAACTAATCCTAGGCATGCCGATATATCATCCAATCTTAGCCTAGAAGTTCACCTAAGTCATGCACAATTGTTGAGTCCCTCATTTATTTGATCATTTTTATAATGTTCTTTATCAACATGATGATGCAACATAAATAAAGAATGAATGCAATTATCAATAGCATTTTAGACTTAAGCTTGTATTCCTAGTTGATGTTTTCCAATCAAAAATTTAATATGATTAAATAACACTAGAATCAAGCATGAAATAACATTGAGGAAACCATTAACAAACACATGAATGAAAGGAAAAACACATATCAATACCCATTGCAAGAGTGTTACAAAACTACTTCATTATATTGATAATTCAAATATAGTAGCTAATATTACATCAAGAAGTTCCATCCATGACATTGTTCATACTAGTATAGTTTTCTATACATCACAGAGCTCTCTGTTACATGCATTACACAATACTTTTATTTTTCATCCTCTCCCCCTTCTTTTTCTAGAAAACAACCCTCTAATACAAAAATTCTAAGGAATCTTCTCTAACCATCCATCATCACCTGTGAAAGCCTACTAGAATCTCCTCATGATTGCTCTACCACTACTTAGGAATCATATAGATGTCATCATGCATTTCCCTCAATCGAGTGCCTTTAGCATGCATTTTCCAGCTAATCCTTAACAAAATCGACTCCTTATCCTTTCATGATAACCATAATGATTCCCTAGAATATAATTTTCTTTGATTACAAGTATCCATGGCTTATCCACATATGTATCTAGTCACTTTTTTGTTCTCTCCTTATTCGTGTCCTTTTTTTTTTTTCAAAAACACACTAAGTCCTAGCTCGACCTTCCCTAGCGTAACCCTTCATGTTTCTCCAAGGACTACTTATATGTGTGCCTTCCCACCATGTGTGTACATGCCATAAGGCTTCATGCCTTAGGTACCTAGTTACTTTTAGGGGTCCAACATCACCCCACACCAAACTAGTTGTCACTCTGGAAAAACTTTGTGCTAACCGAACAAAAAGAAATCTTATCAACAAAAACTTGCTATGATAAGAATAATACTCCCAAGAATAAAAAATAGTGGTAAATAGTGGGTTTCGTTATTCCCTTCATTTAATCAACTCTTTGTTGATGTCATATTTAAACCAGGGGTGTGTCAGAAGCTATATGTAACAAAAAAATCCTAGTGATCTAGTAATTGTCTGTAGGTATTTGTTATTTTATTTTCTAGGGTTTTTTTGCAGTGTCGTTAGGATTACATGGCCAAAGCCTTATTATCTCTATGTTGTCAGAATATTTCTGAAATAAACACTCATTTCTGGAAATAAACACACATACAAAAGTAAATAGATTGCTGGAAATAAACACACATTATAAGAGTAAACAAAATTTTCTTAGAAATAAACACACATTTGAAAATGCTATAAACATATTACAAGGTAATGAAAATCTAGTCTATAACACCTGTAGGGACAAGTATACAACAGAGTTCAACTTAAAGAATCAAAATAATTTACAGAATTAACAGATCTACACTATTTTCTTTACAAATATAAATACCAATAAAATGAGGATCCTGGTTCTTGGTGTTTCACCATTTTCTTTACTTTGTTAAGATGAAACACATAAGGGTAAGGGTTGAGGAGGAATACTTGTTATTGTTTATCGGTTGATGGTTTTTGTGCACATTCTAAATTCTCAATCTAATACCAGTTGTGAGAGCTTCCTTTTGGCTTGGAGGAACTACCTGAAATAGAAAACAACACCTTAAACAAATAGTTAAATAATATATGATAGTGGACTGCCTAGTTTATGCTAGATCTGGGAAGTGTGATACTCCCTATATGGTTGTCAATCCATTGTTTAAAAAAAATTAATGTGAGAAATAAGAAAATTTCTACTGTTGTTGATATGATTTAGGTATCTCATCCGATCACAATAACTAAATCTAATATAACAAGCTAGGCTATAGTCATATCTAAAAGGGTAGGTAGTTGTCGGGGTGTTAGAACGGTCGGGTCGCCCTTCGGGTTGTTTAGGTATTTGGTAAAAGTTTTTTTAGTTCTATTATTGGCATAGGGTATGAAACATAGAGACCGATGTTGGTTGGGTATAGCCGAAAATGGTTTTAGGGAGACTGACGATGGTTATGGGTAACCGACATCGGTATAGTAGGATGATAGTAGTTCAATGAAAACATTATTGAGAGTCTAGGTGAGATTATATGGGGCTAAAGAAGGGTATGGTGAGGTCTTTGAAAATGTTGAGAACACTCGGGAGGTAGAAGGGCCAGTGATAGGTAATCTGTAAGAGGATGGGTGAGATCTTTAAGTTTTTCAGAAATAAGGCTATGGAGAAATGGGAATGTTAATAGAAGAATGATAAAATAAATGGTTACAACTATATGAGTAGAATAAGAATGGAAATGTTTAATGATATAAAAACTTACCAAAATTGTAGGTCCAATGGTTGGGTGGTGGTGATGATCAATTGGTGGAATGGAGTTTGGTGTAATAGTGATTCTTCTCGAATGTTACCATGATTGCAAAATTCTTCCGGATCTATCTTGATGCTAGCTGTAGATGTCTCAATGTGTAAAAACTCTAGTTATGCTCACATGCAGCTCCCTTCTTGTCCTCTTCCTCTCAAAATGTGCCAACCCAAAAAAAAGGTTGCTAAGGTGAATAAATGGTAACCGACAATGGTTCTGGGTTGACCAACGCGCTTTAGGGTGATCGGCATTGGTTAAGGTGAGATTCCCTAGGTTTACTAAATTTGGCAGATCTCACAACTTTTAACTTAGATTCATTCCTTTCTTCCCAAATGTATAATGGAAATTATGTTTTTATGAGTGGGAAGGTGGTTAGAGGGATAGTAGGCATTGATTTTTAGGGTTAAACTAAGTCTTAGTTAGTTATGGAAACATGCCAAGAATATGTCTAAGGTGAGGTGGATATGTGAGGTGTCTAGATGAGGTGGAAATTAGCTTGATTAGAATAATTAAGTAATGTATATTGTGAGGGTGGGTATTAATTTAATTAAGTTAATTAAACTAATATTAATGTGGGGTGAAAGGGGCCATGGTTAGGTGAGTATATTTGAGATGGTTATTTGATGAGGGACCAAGGGGAGTGTGACCCAATTTTGGTGTCAACATTTTGCCCTTTTTATTGTGTAGCTTGTATTAGTAAGTGAAACTGATAAAATAAGATGTGGTTGCCCCATGTGTGGGTAAATGTAATTTTTCCTAAGTGTGGGTAGAGGTAATCCCCTCAAAGTAGGAACCGATTAGGTGAGAGAAGGAAGTGGTGCTTGGTTTGATAAAATGTGGAGGTGGGTGGTTTGATCAAATAGTGTTTGGTGTGAAGAAGATGACAATCAAGGGTATGGTGATTGTAAGAGGTATGGTGGGTGATTAGGTAGAGCATTCAAACATACACACATGTTTTGAAATGCCATGAGATACAAGGGTTTCTCAACATAACAAATGTACGTTAGCTAGGGTCATAAAGGTCATCCAAACAAGGGTTGTTGAGGTCCGGTATCTAGGGTAAAGGATACGGTCCAAGAACTCAATGAGGTAAGATGTAGGAACGTTTAGGTGTGGTTCTAATACATCCAAAAGGTCAAAAGGTTAAGGTTTGTTTGGATAAGGGTCATGACCATAGGCAAGGTAAGGCTATTAGGATGAGAAAATAGGTACCATCATCGCAAGATGCAATGGGTGAAGACATGGGAATATCCACTTAATCAACGGTGAGGTAGGTAGGTGTGGGTTAGGTAGGTGGAGGTAAAAATGGGGAAATGGGGTAAAGGTCAAATCAGGAAAAGAGAAATGGGCCAGGGTCAAAGGTAGTGACATTTGAACATACGCACATGTATAAACTATGGCACAAGATGTGTCAAGAGCATGCACACTCTACATTGTCCAAGGTCAATAAGTTTATCCAAACAAGGTTGAAGTGATTTTAGTATACAAGGTATAGGATATGGTGCGGAAGCACATTGCAGGTCAGGTGTAGGAACATGTAGGTATGTTCCGATACAATAAAGGTTGGATCAGATAAATGGCACATCAATAGGCAAGGTAAATTCATTAGGTCACATAACACGGGTAACAATTTTGTAAGGTATAGCAAGCACATGGGTTCACAAGTCATTAACAATGTTCTGGGTCTAGGTAGCGAGGTCACAACATAGGTAGGGCCAAGGTACGGGTAAAATAACAAGTCCCTAAACACAATTAAGGATAGGTATAGGTAATGTAGGCTTGGAGGTAGGTTGTGATAAGGGTGAGTAAGGTCAACAAGGTGGTGGGAAGGGTAAATTTTGGGCGGAAATGGGGAAAGGGTGTTGATAGGGGTATAACAGTGTAATCAAGCGCACTCATGTATAACCAAGAACGGTCTAAGTTAACCAACAATGGTTTTCTAGGGCACAAGACTGATGTCGATGTAGGTACAACTGACCATGGTTTGCTAGGGCACATGACTGATGTTAGTCTAGGTATAACCGACACCGGTCATGTCGGGTGGGGGTTTTAAAAGGAAAAATTTGTATTAGATGGATTCATTTGCATGTGTTGTCTTTGAGAAAATGATAGAGAACTTTTTGAACTTTTGCACCTATCATGGAGAAAAGGGCACGTTAGAAACTTGTCAGAGGTGGAGAGTACTGGTTGGTGAGAGGATCTAGGTAGATGGGTCCACGAGCATAGGGGATCAATTGTGATTAGGTGGAGGTTAGGAGGATTGGATTTGGTGATTGGACAAGGCAGAGGCGGGAGAAGGTTTGGGTGGGCAACATGTGCAACATCCAATCATACCACCACATCGATGGAACCAAGATCAGGTAGGATTCTATCCGATCTTGTATTTGTTATTGAAATAGGCTATTGAAATGGGGTTGGGTGAAAATTTGGGTGTACTTTTATTATTTGAAGTGTAATGGTAAAAGTAAAGGAAATGAGGGGTGAGAAGGTCCAATGTAGGCTAAATAGGATTGGGTACGTTAGAGTTGAGGATTAGGTTAGATTTTGAGAATTTTGGAAAAATGGAGGGGGTTGGATGTATTCACTTTGCGATAGGGCCCAACACCGGATAGGTATTAGATGACATCGATGGTAGTTGGCCGGCATCGCTTAAGTAGTAGGTGATCGATGCTAGTTACACATGACCGATAAGGGTCATTGATGACCGATGTTGGATGGATTTTTGAGAAAATAAGGAAATAGAGAGCAAGGTTAAGAGGTAAGGATATGCCAGGAGGTGTAAGGGTAGGTTTCATGAGAGGAAAATAGGGGATAAGTATAAATTGCATGAATAGATTACTATAGCTAGGGGTAACCTATAGGGTTGGTATAATAAGTAATAAGGGTTGGGAAAAGGTTTATTGGGTACAATACGTGTTTGGTATGGGAAGGTTTTGACAACAGTGTTTTTATTGGGTACAAAGTTAGGGACTAGCTATGAATGCGGGATAGGTTACTGCCCATGCTCGTGGAGGTAGGAGGGAGTGCAACAGCTGATGATTGGTGTCATGTGGCGAGGTTGGCTCGATCAAGGTCATATGCTACCGACATATAGTCCGGGAGCCAATTTTGATGGTCGCCCTCATCGACGATGATGAGACTCGATTACTAATACTTTCCATCTACCGATAGGGGAGATTACCATCACCATGGAGGATGTGTATTGGAACCTACGATTACTGATAGTTGGGACACATGTGTATTTGATCTCTTTAGAGGCATCTGAGGAGTTGATGTTGACCGTGTTTGGTAAGGGGCTAATAGAGTTGATATTCCATAGTGCTAGTATGAGCTACGGGGATATGTACTAGGACCATCTAGAGGAGATGAGGCTGGTAGTGTTGCTAATGGAGGTAGTCTACTACTTTACACTGCCAGATGTAGAGGGTGGGAGATTCCCATGATCATTGATGGGGGTTCTACATGACATGGTGGAAGACATGACCCATTTTGCATGGGTGCCCGCATTCCTCGTATAGTTATATAAAGAGTTATGGGCTTATGGGCGGCTACAAAGGTTTATCTTGTGTTGTAATTTCCTACTTCATTATTGGGAATATGAGCACATTGTGTGTGTGTGTCTAGTTGGTATGCCCTAAGATGATGTATTCAAGCCAGTTTTGTTTGGGAGGGCTTCAGTGACAGTGCTCCCGTTGTTGGAGAGCACTGGCTACCAGGTTACACATGATATTGCCTATTATCGCATTTGCTAGAGGGGTTGTCTAGTATGGACATTATTTAGAGGCCCTATGTTGGTTTTCCATCATATGGATGGATGTCAAAGGAGCTACAAGATCTACACATTTTCTGATGGATAGAGGGGCGATGTGCAGGAGAGCACGAGATGATACTCGTAGATAGGGTCAAACAATAGTTTGGGCTACTTCAGATATACGTAGAGAGACCACAAAGATAGGAGGGATAACGTAGAGATACCTCTACATCTACCACAGCCAATAGTGCTTGACAAGGAAGGAGGATCAGGTGATAGACTAGTGGATTGTTGATACTGTGGTGACTGATAGATACAGGTAGTGGTGGGCCGCACATTTATGAGCAAAGATCGCTGAGGCCGGGGCAGCCGAATTTAGTGACCATCATAGTGTAGAGTGATGCACTATAGAGGGGGTGGTGATGCTTGTTACATAGTTGGGGATAGTGCAGGGGTAGTTGATAGGTGCAGAGGGCACGAGTTGTTACTTTGTAGGCACAAGTGGCTGCTCCACAGTCCAAGTAGTGCAGGGATAGGTACCCACACAGGGGTGGTGATGACGATGGGGTACAAGTGGCATCCCTATATTACATGTTTACAAGGCCACTTGGCCACTTCACAAGCATAGGTTATGGCCCTTCAGCCCGGATATAGGCAAGAGTGGGATAGGGTCCCATAGGACATGCAAAAACATAGGGACAAGGTCCCTCTTAATAGGTACTAATGGGACAGGGTCCCTAGAGATAGGTACAGGGGCCGAGGCTGATGGTACAACCACACACAGTACCTATAGGTAGGTTGAGGGATACCTTAGGTGAGGTGAGGTATTACTAGGATTAGTTGATGGCTGCAAGGATAGATTTCCTATCCTATGGAGAGTATGGAGCATAGTAGGCCTCAAGTGAGAGGACCAGGTCACACAACCATAGTGTGGAGAGAACATGGGGCCATCAAGCCCGAGACAGGGGGGGTCGGGGAAAGGCCACCAGTTCATGAAGGCCAGCCGTAGGTGAGGTACCAGCAGAGATCTAGCCAAGACCGAGGGTGGGTGGTGAGATGCTAACTATACATCTTTCATGGGTAGAGGATGTGGAGATAGGTTAGAAAGAGATGGAGGATATCCAACAGATGATGTCTAAAATCCATATGTACCTCATATTTTGTATAGTTGTTTATTTTTTATATATACTGGCCTACGTGCCGAAGAGAGTGAGGATGTAGATGAGAGTTTTTGTTATTTTTGATCATATATCAGCCTACCTACCGAAGATTGTGAGGTTTTTTATGAGAGTTAATGAGAGACTGGTATTTATTTATACTCATGTATATACATAGACTTTCCAATTTATAACTGATGGTACTTATAGCATGAATGGGGTTATTGATTTTCATTTTTGTATTTATGTGTGTATGTGATGGAAACTAGGTGGATTAGGCATGATGGAGTCAAGTCAGTTTAGGCATGATTGAGTCAAGTTGGTGTAGGCATGGTGGAGTTAGGTTGATTTAGGCATGGTTGAGTCAGGTTGATTTAGGCATGGTGGGGTTAGGTTGATTTAGGCATGGTTGAGTCAGGTTGATTTAGGCATGGTGGAGTCAAGTTGATTTAGGCATGATTGAGTTAGGTTGATTTAGGCATGGTGGGGTCAGGTTGGTTAGGCATGGTTGAGTCAAGTTGATTTAGTCCTGTTGAGTCGGTTTTATGGTTGATTGAATATCTAATTCATTAATGTGTGTAATTAGTGATGGTATGGATCATGTTAAGATGATTTATAGGAAAATGTATGATGATGGCAAAGAAATGGTAGATGTGTTGAAATGAATGTGTAAATTATGATGGCAAAAATGTTTAGAAATTATTTCCCTTGTGGTTTAATTTCCAGTTATTGATATATATAAAAGAAACTAACTAGGGTAGAATGTAAATTTGAAAGGGAAAGGGGAATTTGTTAGGGTAAAGAGTGGCCGAGCTAACCCCAAGGACCCCATTCACACGAAGTATTGCCTACATAGTCCCGAAAAAAGGGACTTCATGCCGATGTAGTTCTCCCATAAGCTAGGGAATGTTATGATGAAGTAGAAGAATGGGTTGGTAAGTTTTAGGCATGGTTTAATGTAGGTCATAGGCATGATTGATTGTAGGTCACAGCATGGTTAAATATAGGTCACGCGACATGGTTAAATATAGGTCATAAGCATGATTGAGTGTAGGTCCAGTCATGGTATGGTTGAATGTAGATCATAGGCATGATTGAGTGTAGGTCACAGTGCATGGTGAATGTAGGTCATAGGCATGATTGAGTGGTTATTAAATATAGGTGTCAATGCTCTTGTATAGGATAATCAATAAGTAATGAGAAAGGTGAATGGTAAGAGGTGGTAAAAGAGTTGCTTAATGTATAAGAACCCTAATGAGTGAAGCATACCTAAGAGGGGTTTATGAATGTAAGACCATAAAGGTGTTGCATAATGGACCATTCTAAGGGTAAAGAAAGTTACATAGTCACCAAATTTCACTTTTACGGCATGTCCCTTTAGTAACAAGGTAATTAGGCTAAAAAGGTAAGGAGGTGAGAATAGGTGGTTTAGCGTAACTTAGTGTATGACATCATGTATTTCGAACAAGAAACCAAGGATCAAGAATAGGCAAGTCCATGATGAAAATTTCATCTTTTTCTTCATTTGTTTGTTTGTAATAGACTCGATCAATGTGGGAAGTCTATATGGGATGAGTATATGATCTCCTTGAGGTCTTCATGAAGCTGATCGATGCGGGAAGATTTTGGATATTTTTATTGAATTTTGAAATAACTATGATATAATTGTCCTTCAAGAGATCAATTTATTTATAGTAGTGAAATTAGAGTGAAGAGATGTCCCTTTTGAGGGAGTCATCTTTTGTTGGAATTTTGACTCAAGGAGTTGCATACCTTTTTGTTTTTGGACGTTTAAGTCATGGAAAAGACTATAGAGGAAGGGTAGGCTCTTGTTCGGATGAAAAATCATAGTACACAGGAGTTAACCATGAAAGGGGGTGGTTTTGAGTGATGAACGACCATGGGATTCCATCTTGAAGAAGATGAAAATTATCCATGAGAATTATGCTATGAGTAGAGCTATGGTACTCATATTGAAGACATGGCTAAAATGGTGATGAGTAATCACATGATTCTTGTTTAGTTGTGGATCTTCAAAATGGGTAATATGGAAGGTGAACAATGCTCAAGGGACGAGGATCAATTGACATAAAGTGATATAGGACTTGATATCAACAATAAAATGGTCAAATATACAAGGCATTAAGGGGATCAGTTTGGGTTTACCTTCGAGTGAAGAGAAACAATAAGCACCTGATCCATAGGCATGTGTAATGATATATAGTCCAAGCCAATTAGGAGTAAATATTCCCCATTTAATTTTCTCCTCTTTTGTTACATGTTGATTTTATTTCAGGATGAGGTTTCCGATCCGAAAGGTTAGTTCGTGAACACATTTTTCATAGGCATCTTTGATACATTTTTGGTAGATTTGGAGATGGTAAAGATCATTGAGACTCGCATTCATCTAATAACTCGAGTTGTGCCAAATGATCTTGGAAAAATCATCGTCGTTGAGCATGTTTTGTAGTGATATGCAGAGAGATGGAATCGACTTCAAGAGGTAAGACAACCTCAAGAACGTAGACTAGAGAAAAGGGTGTGGCGAGTCGAAGTGTGAATACTAGTGTAATAAGCCCACAAGGTGAAAGGAATGTGCATATGTCTATCTTTCCAAGTATCATTGACTACCTTCATAAGAATTTTGTTCAAGGTTTTATTGGTTGATTCGGCTTGACAATTGGTTTACGAGTAATAAGGTGATGAGAAACTAAGTTGGATACCAAAAGCATCACATAGTTTACATAGGGTTTTGTTTTTGAATTGTTTTCCATTATCAGTGATGAGGAAATGAGGAACACCAAAGTGACAAAGGATGTAATGGTTGATGAATTCACATATCTTCTTAGATTTTGTAGAAATAAGGGGAATGGCCTCTACCCATTTAGTGTAATATTCAATAGTAGTTATGGTCCATTGGTGGCGTTGTGAAGAATGGGGTTGATCTCACCGACAAGATCCAAACCACATTGATAGAAATTCCAAAGGTCTTGTGTGATCTATAAGGCATGAATAGCTATGTGGTTGAGATTAGCATGTTGTTGGCATTTCACGCAACATTTGACATAATCACAAAAATCACAATTTAGGGCTGGCCAATAGTAGCCTAAGTGAAGAATGCATTTTGTGACAGCTAAACCACCAAATTCCATCGTGAACTTCCTTAATGGTGTAAGGAGTTTCAGAACTTATAAGGAATCGTAAGAGAATGTATTTGAATCCATTCTTGTAAAAAAGGCCACCCATGATGACATAATGGGAGAAATGTTTAAGAAAGGCAGTCAGTGCATTACGATTGAGATCAATGTGTAGAATGGAAAGTGAAATATAGTCTCCGATATTTCTTATACCAAAGGTCATGTGGGTCGGGGTAATGGTTTTGATGGAGTAAGCTTCATGAGGTAAATAAGAGGGTGATTGTAGCCTTTATATGGTGAAAAGATTTTAGATTCAAAGGGTGAAGCAGTATTAGAGAAGCCAAGCGTGCTATGGTATCTACAAATTTATTAGTAGAACATGGGTGGTTTGAAGTGTATAACGGTCAAAGGTGATCAAAATTATGTCTATGTGCTACTCATACTTTTGAAGGATCTCATTACAACACTTGTATAAACCATTGAATTGGTATATGAATAACTAAGAATCGCCAAAATTATTGATTGACTAAACATCTAAGGCATAAGTAGCCTAGAGACCCAATACGAGTGAATCATATTCAACAATATTGTTTATAAAATCAAAATCAACTTTAAAAGACAAAGGCATAGGTTTGCCATCAAGAGGAATGAGGATAACACTATCCCCACCCCAAAACTAACACTTGGAGCCATTGAATAAGGGTTTCATTAGGTAAGTGGGTTCGGCCAGGGAAAGGATAGCTATAGAATCATCTCGGGAAATCGAAGTTAGATGGTTGTTTCCTAGAAATAGGTGTGTCAACCAATTGGTAAGTGATATCCTAGTCCTTAATGGACTTTTGAAGAATGAATTTAAGGTCAAGGTCAACAAGAAGCATAAGCCAATGTGCGACACGTTGATGTTGATAGGGTTTGGCATACATATAGTGCAATGGGTCAATATTAGTAATGATGAAGGTTTTATGATTGAGAGTAGCTAATGGTAGAGTTTAGTGGTGACAAAAACTTAGGCTAAATAGAGTTTTTCAATGTGGGTATATCTAGTTTTGTATTCAATAAGGGTGTGGCTATGTAATAAACCACTTTCTCTCAGTGCTTCTCATCAAGATATGCAAACATGGCACCCAGAGAATGGTCAGTGGTAGAAATATATAGGTAAAAGGGATGGTCTTCCTTAGGAGGAATGAGAACTAGTGGTTGAAGGAGGTATTGTTTTAATGCCTCAAATGCTTTATGGCATTCATCGTCCCATTTGAATGAAATGTCTTTCTTGAGAAGATGATGAAATGGTTGACAGCGGTCGGAAAGCTATGAGATAAAATGATGAATAGATTGTAACTTTCCTTGTAGGCTTCAAAGTTGATGGAGATTAGTGGGTGGAGGCATTTCTAGAATGGCCTTGAATTTAGTAGGATCGATTTCTATGCCACGTAAAGAAATGATGAAGCCCAAGATTTTTCAAAAAGTAATGTAAAGACACACTTCTTTGGTCAAGATGCACACAATACTTGACGAGACGGTCAAAGATAACTTTAAGGACTGGCAGGTGTTTGACTTGATGTTTAGATTTTTCCATAAGATCATCTATGTAATCTTCCAATATGTGATGCATGATGTCATGGAAGATGTAATTCATGGCTCGTTGATATGTAACACCAGTTTTTTAGGCCAAAATGTATGACTTGATAGTAGAAATTCCCCTAAGGGGTGATGAAGGTAGTCTTATTTTGATCCTCTAGAGCTAGTAATATTTGATTGTAGACTGAGAAACCATCCATGAGCGATAGAATTTCATGGCCAGTGGTGAGATCAACTAGTTGGTCAATACCTGGGAGGAGGAAGTTGTCTTTGGGAAAAGCAAGGTTGAGGTCACGGAAGTCCATGAAAATGCAGAGTCCCCCTATCGCCTTTGTGATAGGAATGATGTTAGACATCCATTGGGGATAGTCAATGGGTAGAATGAAGGAAATTGAGAGAAGTCAAAGAAGGTATTATTTGACTAGAAGATCAATGCAAGGATGCATTTTCCATAGCTTTTGTTTGATGGGTTGGGCATCGTGAATGGTTACGATATATGTGGACCATGATTTTTTTCTCAATACCGTGCATAACGACATAGGACCAAGCAAACGTGTTGTTGTGGTCCTAAAGGAAAGAGGTGAAGGATTCATGTTCAAGCATCTAAGGATTGGCCGATATTTAGAATGTGTGGATCATCTTGAGTGTTAATTTTGATTTCAATGGTCGACTCATTCAACATGGTTTGTGTCTAAAAGGGTAACGAAAAATGAATATAAGATTCCTCCACACCAAGGTAGGTGAGGATGGACTCATCATCTTGACATTGAATGACATTAATAGATGGATTATCATCATCGATCATGTAAGGATATAGGAATTGGAGAGAAGAGGAAGCTTCTTCATCATGTTGATAGGTCAAGCAATCCCAAGGAAATAGTGTTTACAATTTTTTTTTAGGAGGAATAGATTCGAGATTTATGGACTTTGTGGGTGTAGTTGGGAATGTGGGTGAATCGATGGGGAAGATTTCCCATCCCGGATGAGGTAGAAACAAACCTTATTGTAAGGTGGAATGTCAAATACAATGTAACTACGGTCATAGTGTTTATGAGAGGTACAAGAAATGACAAAGTGTGGTGGACGTGTTCGTAAAATCCAAAGCCAAATCCTTTCCATGCACACCAAAGTGGGGAAAAGTATGAGGGAAGCGAAGGTTAGTGAGGGATTTTAGGTTAGATGAAAATGGTTGGGTTTGGGATGGAGGTTCGGGTTTATAGGTGGTAATATCAAGTCCCCCATACATTAGATTTGTACGAAGGTAGGGAAGGGTGACACAGTTCCCATACTCTTGTGAGGTTATGAAGGTGTCAATGTTGTATAGGTGGTATTTCCTAGAGTGAGGCATTGAAAACACCTTATAAGGGATCGAGTGGTTGGTATGTGGGTAGTGGGGATGACAACTCACTAGATGATAGGGAGACATGTGAGTTAGCGCCAGAGGCTCTAATGCGGCGTGTAGGGATAGCAAGGTTAGATGCAGGAGAGGTGGTGGTGGTCTTGATGGATGGGATTATAGGTGAAGGTGAAGTGGGCATATTGGAAAATGATTTTACTAGAACAAGCACGTTATTGGGATGATATAGCATATTACAGGTCTTAAAAGGTGATGGGTCAGTACGGATCATGTAATTATTCCCCTTGTGTTCAAATTTGAGGCAGCCATGTAAATTCAAAGGGACATAACCCATGACATGGATCCAAGGTCGTATGAGCCATAACTTATACTATAAATCCTCTTTTAGGACATAGAAAAGTTCCAGGATAGTGCGGGGACCCACACGGACATGGAGAATGATGGTACCCAGGGTAGAGGTCATGGTGTCATTGAAGGAGCACAACATAATTGGGTTACCATGCATGCAATTGGTAGGTATTCACATTTGGTTGTATGCATGGGAGGAGATGATGTTAATACTAGCACCACCATCGATCATAATGCATCGTATGTGTATATTATTAATGAATATAGAGATGAACAGTAGTAGGGTTGGGGTCATCAGACTAGAAGGGAGAAATATCTTCATCTAAAAAGCTTAGGGTGACCACTTGGAAAGTAGGTGGAGGCGTAGAGGAAGGTGATGACCTAGTGAGAGAGGCTATGTGGTGGGGGGTAAAGATGGAGGCTACGGGTGTGGGGTCATTTGGTAAGACTTCAATAGATTAAAGGACCTCCATGAGGGCTTGATTATGTGACTCATAGGTTTAGATGAGGTCATATAAAGACATTTTGAGGGGGGATTGGTGTAGTTGTTTTAGCATTGTACGGTGCGTGACCCCATCAGAAATAGGACAGGTAGGAACTTGAATGGTGACTTTGGGTATGGGGGTGGAGATATTGGTCACCGAGTAGGTAGTGGGAGAATATCTCGGGAGATTGGTGAAGGCACAATGGGTTCCTCATTAAGATGACCATTCTTGTCAAAAATTTCTTCAAGAGGAGACAATTTTACAAGAGAAACTTTCAAATCCCGATAGTTCTCGACATCGTGTCCTATCACATGATGGTAGGAACCAATTTTATTTTTGCCAAACCCTTTTGGTTTGGGTTTGAGTAGGTCGTAAGGTCTAAGAGGTGGTAATGTGATGACATAAGTTTTGAGGAGATTGGTTAAGATTTTGGCTTAAGATCCTGCTAGTGGATCACAATGGGAGGTGAATGTTGGTTTGGGTATAGGTATGGTTTATTGTGGAGGAAGAGGCTTTATAGGAGGGGAAATGGTTTGGTCCACTAGTTTGGTGTGTGGATCAGTCTTTAGTCTTGGTTGCATCTTCTTGGGCATGGGTATGGTAGAAGAGCTAGTGACAAAGATTGGGTTGGTTTAACTACCTTATTAAAGGGTAGTGGATTCTTAGCTTTAGGTTACACCTTTTTGGGAAAAGGTGACATGGGTGTATGAGATGTGGAGGGAAAAGTAGATGGTGGAAGAGGACGGGTTACCCATGGGGGTAACCAAGGTGCTATGGAGGTGGTTGGTAGAGGTTGGGTAGAAGGTGTGAGTGAAAGAGAAGAAAGTGTCATGGGTAGTGAAGAAGTTATGGATGGTAGTGGAGGTATGGGTGGTAAGAATGTTATGAGTGATGGCAGAAGTTTTGTGGGTTGCTTGAGTATATTAGAGGTCCATGATGAGGAGATGGTCTATTGTGTTCTTGGTTTTTTGGTGGAATATGGTTGTTTGGACAAGGTTGAGGGGTGAGGCCCTAGGATGGATGAAAGGGGTGAAGGTGATAATGACGTGGTAGGCAAGGTTGGTGTATGAGGCTTAGGAGGTCAGGTCTTATTTTTGGGGGCTGAGGTAAATTTAACGTTAGTTTTAGAAGATGTGGCTAAATCTATTTTGATGGGTGGGTGAGTAAGGCTAGCTTTTGGTATGATCCTGTAAGGTAGTAATATGTTTAGGTAAGGGAGATGATATAGGTGTGGATAGTTGTTTGGGTGTAGATGTATGTTGAGTTATGGGTAGGGTGTGAGTTGGGCCATGGGTGGTGACGTGGAAGGTGTTGCAATAGTCATGGTTTTGTTTGTTTTGGTTGCTTGAAAAACTTTTTGGTAGATAGTGGAGGTGTCGGTGATTGATGGCTGCATTTGGGTTGAAACTAGAAGTAGAAAGCATCCCCAGAGTAAGGCTCGATCAACATAGTCCAGGTGATTTCCCAGGCATGAAAATGGTATTGTTACATACGAGGCCGATGTGGATCAAGTAGCTATCCCCATGAAATGTGTTTGCAATACAGGAAATGGATAGCCTCGACTTTGTGGATAAGAGAGTTGAAAGTAGATTAGCTGAATATTTAAGGTCCGATGGAAAATGGTCATCTAAAGGAAATGGTATTTCTAAAAGATACTCTATGGGTAGAGGATAGGATGAGCCTAACGAGGTTGACTCTCCTTTTGATGGTGTAGGTTATGGACATGTATCTCCTATGAGTAGGAGAGGTGTCATTTACGATTGCTCGTCGAAATTTGAGGGGTCAAAGGGGGTGTGTTGATTATAGGCTCTTCCATGGGTGAAGGAGAAAATGAAGGAGGTTCCTCTGTGGGTGGAGGAGTAGATGATATAGGTTCTTATGTAGGTAGGGGAGCGTAGGCTAAGATTTCATCTATAGAAGGAACATGAGGTAATTGAGAATAAACCGGTATGTCGTCAAAAATAGTGTGGACCTCACAGAGCATATCATGCTATCATTGTTTGAAGTGTCACTAGCTTGGTTGAAAGATGGGGCATGATTTGGGAATGGCTTCTTGAAGATATGTAGGTTTTAGTTAGCGGGTGCATTCAAAGCTATCCAAGACTATATCTCCATTGTCTAACATTTCTTGGATGATATTATTGAAGGTGATTCAGCTTATTGTCAATATTACCTTGACATGATGATAGTTGCAAAAGTCATGTTCCTTATACTATGTGGGCATGGGGTGCTCAAGGTCAAAACTAGTATGTGGTTTTATAGGTGGAAGGGTAAAAACACCATATTTAACAAAATTTTCCAAAATAGAAGTATAAAATTCTCCTATTGAAGTGTACTTTCACTAATCTCATCTAAACTAGAAAGCTTAGATAGGAGAAATACTAGAAGGACGTTTGGATGGGTTTGGTTGATGAGGGGGCTATCCTTGAGAACTATGGTATTGGAAAACACCTTGAGTTTTGAATAGTTGTTTTGGGGTTTCAAGATGGAGAAGCATCATTTGATTTGAACATTTTTCTTTTTATGAAGTTAAATTTTATTCTCTTCGATAAGCACAATTTTCCAATTTTCGTGCCATGGTGAATGCCTCATCAAAATTGTGAAAGTTTTGCACCCGCAGGTTTAGTGAGATGTGTCTTATGCAAGCTTGATTAAACAACTCTATGAGTTCAGTTTGAGGTAATTGAAGTGTGAGATGGTTAATTAGGTTGTGCCAGCAAGTGAAAAAGTCATCCATAGACTCATCATTGTACTGTCGTGTGGAATAAATATTAGTCATGGTAACCTTCTTAACAATGTTGATAGAGAAGTGATCTAAAATTCTTGGGTTACTTGATTAAACAAGTAGATGGAGTTTCTTGGTAGCCCACTGTACTAGTACAATGCATGTCCTATTAGGGACATCGGGAAGGTCCATAGGAGTAAAGTGTCATCATGGGTGATCAGGTAACACCCATGTTTGTAAGAACGTAAATGATGTTGCGGGTCTAATTTACTATTGAAATGGTTGAATTTTTTCATTTCCTAATGCACGGGGTATGGGCGAATAGGGATGAATAGATGAATGGGATCATTATAGATTTCATCGTAGGTGAGAGAAATGGGTGAGCCATAAACCAATGCTTCTAGTGTCCGCATCCTTTCCATCATTAATTTGATGAGGTCATTGGTAGGTTGTGTTGAAAGGGCTCCTCCTGTGGAATAGAAGGGCTGGTATTGAACATGTGATGTGGGTGGAATTCTAGTGTATGGTGATGTCGAAAAGGGAGGTTGAGAATAAGGGATTGACATAGAGGGCATATATCCATAATGGGTGATGGACAAGGTAGGGGTAGTTGATAGTGTGTGTATGTAGGTGAGATGGTCGTAGTGACTCTAGTAGCGATCAAAGGGCGTGTTTGTGGGATAGAGAGGACACGATTCTAGATTGGATTAGGTCTCACCAACACCATGGGAGGTTGTGTTACGATTGGTATCCGTGAGATAATGGGAATGGATGAGGTTATGGTCTAGGTGGTAAATGAGGGGACAATAGATACTATGGGTATGACCAATACTGCGAGATGCAATGGTCATAGCAGGTATGGGGCTTGGTTGTGAATCTACCGGGGATAAGGCAGTTAAGGTAACACCACATTAGTAGGGGCTGATTTATAAGTGGGAATAAGGGTGGGAGAGATGAATACATGCATGCCATATATCAACTGACCTGAGGAGTCTCGGGTGGAAGAGTGGGAAAGGTAGAACTATAAGGCCATGGGATTATGATCAAGGAGTCGTGCAAATTCTTCTGCCGCTATGGAAATGTTGGTAGGTAGGGTTAGATCCATGGGTGATAGGATAAAGGGTGGTGAAGGACTAAGTGGGAGGGGTTGAAAACTCACGTGAAATATGAGATATTTAGCTTGACTACGAGTCAACACTATGTGAATGAATGTATATCAGGTGATGTTGTATCCTGCAGATGACACAGAGAGCAACAAGAATGAAGAAAATAAGTGTTTATAGGTGTATTTGGGAAATTTACTAGCTGAGATTTAGCACAGGGTAACTGAAAATGGTTAAGGGTGACATATACTGTTGGGGGTAACCAACGTTGGCTACAAAGAGACAAGAACAATTTTACCAGATGAAGCAAAGACTATTGATGGTTAGATGAACAAGTTATATGATGATTGTTTATCAAATCCTAGAGAGTACAGAGACTCACAGAACTCATGGAAAAGAAAATGAAATAAGGGTTCTTTAGGAAATTTAACCCAAAAGAATAGAAAATTGATGCCGGTTAAGAAAAACTGATGCCGGTCAGGGGTAACCGATGTCGGTTACTATGAAAATTTGGAAAAATGTAGAAAAATGGATTGTTGTGAATTTTAGTGAGATAAATAATCAACCTAGAGGTCTGGAGATGATGCAATGAAGCCCTGACACACTCAAAAGAAGTCAGAATACTCCAACTATTATTGTGGAGTGTGTAAGGCAAAAAAATGAAAAAAAATGGAGAAGCGTATCCTTATAACTCTAAATACATGTCAATCAAGCACTAATAACACGTACCTAAAAAGTGATTTTTATGTGTTTATCTTATGCTATTTAGAATATTAATAAATGAATTTAGACTAGAGTTTTTTGTGAGGAAGGCTTCCTATGAAGAAAGATATCTAAAAGGAGAGGTTTCTGTATGTTATGGTAGGGGTACGCTGTCCTCTCGAGATAATGAATTGATAGAGGTAAGGAGCTCTGGAGTTCCTATCAATCTGATCATTTGATCGTGAACATGTTTTCCCAAGTAAGATGTTATTTAAGAAAGATGTGTATATTTTAATTTTATGCGCTTTGGTAAGATAGAGAGAGAGAGAGAGAGATAATGTGCTTTCTATGATTCCTTGTGTCAACCATCAGTTGGGCATGACTTCCAGCATATAGGTTGCCCTCATTTTAATGTGAGCTAAATGCAAAAAATCAAAATGTAATGCAACTAGTTTTAAGCCCAAATCAAAAATATTACGTTAGATGAAGAAAATTATGAATAGGAGAGGGTATGCTCTTTCACTAAATGTAAAAATCAAGAAAGAAGAATGATTCCATTTAAAATGCACCAAGAGAAATGTTTCGTTTAGATAAATTAGGAAGAAGAGAGGATTACTAGGGAAGAAAATTACTATGTAAGCCTTTAAAGGAAAAAACACACAAATTTCACCTAGAAATGAAGAAAATTCAATAGAACCCCTGATGGGTCCCACTAGATGTGCCAAAATGTTTCACTTTTTTCTTATCAGTTGATGGTTGTTGTGTGCATTATGACTTCTCAATCCAATGCTGGTTGTGAGAGTTTCCTTTTGGCTGGGACAAACTACCTGAAATAGAAAACAAGACCACAAAGAAAAAGTTAAATAATATATGACAGTGGATTGCCTAGTGTATCCTAGATCTAGGAAGTGTGATAATCCCTAGATGGTTGTCAATCCACTATTTAAAACAAATTAATCTGAGAAACAAGAAAATTCCTACTTGTATTTGATAGAATTTAGGTATCTCATCGAATAATAATAAGCAAATATAATATAACCGGCTAGGCTATAGTCATATCTGAAAGGGTAGGTACTTGTCGGGTGTTAAAACTAGTCAGGGTTAGGTTCTGGGTTGTTTAGGCTATTTGGTAAAAGGTTGTTTGGTTATTTTATTGGCATAGGGTATGAAACACAGAGACCAATGTCGGTTATGTATAACCAATGATAGTTTAAGGGAGACCGACGACGGTTATGGGTAACCGGTGTCAGTATAGTAGGGTGATAGTAGTTCAATGAAAACCTTATTGTAGAGTCTGGGTGAGATTAGATGTGGATAAATAAGTGGATGGAGAGGTATGTGGGCATGATAATAACACTTAGGGTGGAAAGGAAAGGATAGGTAATCTGATAAAAGGATGGGTGAGGTCTTTGATTTTGTCACTAAAAAGGCTATGGAGAAATGGGAATGTTAATAGAAGAATGATAACATAAATGGTAACAACTCTATGAGCAAAATAAGAATGGAAATGATTAATGATAAAAAAACTTACCAATGTTACAGGTCCAATGGTTGGGTGGTGGTGATGATTGGTTGGTGGAATGGAGCTTGGTGTAATAGTGATGATTCTTGGAATGTTATCGTGAGTGAAAAATGCTTCTGTATCTATCCTGATGATGGATATGGATGTATGGGTGCGTGAAAAGACTCTAGTTCTACTCACATGCAACTCTCTTCTCATCCTCTTGCTCTCAGAGTGTGCTAACCAAAACAAGGTTCCTAAGGTGAATAAATGGTAACCGATGATGGTTCTAGGTTGATTGGTGTTAGTTTAGGGTGACCGGCGTCGGTTAAGGTGGGATTCCCTAGGTTTACTAAAATTGGTAGATCTCACCTCTTTTAGCTCAGTTCATTCCTTTCTTCCCAGATGTATAACAGATGTTATGTTTTTATGAGTGGGAAGGTGGTTAGAGGGATAGTAGGCATTGATTTTTAGGGTTAAACTAAGTCTTAGTTAGTTATGGAAACATGCCAAGAATAGGTCTAAGGTGAGGTGGCTAGGTGAGGTGGAAATTAGCTTAATTAGAATAATTAAGTAATGTATATTGTGAGGGTGGGTATTAATTTAATTAAGTTAATTAAACTAATATTAATGTGGGGTGAAAGGGGCCATGGTTAGGTGAGTATGTTTGAGTTGGTTATTTGATGAGGGACCAAGGGGAGTGTGACCCAATTTTGGTGTCTACACTTTGAGGAGTGGGCCCTTGCTTCACTTTGAATCAGGATTTGACAAAGTAATATTATCTCAAAACAAAGTGGATATTTTATTGCTGAAATTTTCTATCTTACAAAAATGTATTTTATCTTTCTATATCTCTATCTCTATGTATCTATATGTATATATTCTATTCTAAATTTCTCTACATGTCTTTATAGATATATTTCATTCAAATATGCATTTAAAACCATTTTTGTTCTACCGATTCAGATGGAACCGAATTGTGCCCAAAATATATGTTGAATTTGGAACCTTGTTGGATGCACGCTTGTCCGATAAGTTATCTAGGTAGATCTTTCAGTATGAAGAATTAGAAACCTTATGATCTTCTCCTGATAGAAAGGCTGATTGATTTATCTATCATTGTATGTCATAAAAATATATAGATTCCCATTGGTTCCAAAACTTTGGATAACTTCCAAACTAAAGGGGATTTTTCTTGATCTAATAGTTAAAGTTTTGGAGCTAAACACGTAGTTATAGAACTAAGTGCTTTGAGTTGTAGAACTAAGTTTGAAAGTTCCAAAACTAAGTAATAGAGCTCATAAATGTGTGATGGAGTTCTTTAAATAAGTTTGGAGGTTTTGGAACTAAGTTGTATTGAAACCAAGCCTCCCAAAAACATGTTGATCATTTCATACTTCATTCTTCTAACTGATTATGACTTGTTTATTTACAAAAACCGAATTTCCACACACTTTATTAGGAATTACAAAGATTTTAAATGTTAGAACTAAATTTAAATAAAGATGGAAAATTACATCCTAACTTACATTAGATCAAACACGGTCAAAAATGCAGTCAAACTTGATAAAAAGGAAAGAAAAATAACACCATTTATTACGCATTAATGAGAAATATTTTGGCCTCATCATCTCCCCCAGTACTTACTTTTGTAATTCCCATTACAAAATTTACTCTTGAAATATTGTGTTGTGTATTCTCGCATTCCAATTGACTGCTCGGGTTAAATGGCGAAACTAAATATCCTAGTGTTTTAGTTCGTAGTACTATACCTTGATCCTACTTTTACTTTCTTCTTCCATTACTAAAATTGAGTGGGATCTTGAGGCTCTCTTTTTTCCATGGTGACATGGGGGTGAGTTGAAGCGAGGCCTTATTCTCATTCCCATCCATATACCCTTATGTTTTTCATTGACCTAAGGGATTAGTGTGCACAAAGATTTAGCTCTTTCTAGGCTCCATATTAAGTTTGTGGGAGATATCACTTCTCTTCTTCTCAACGCAACTATGATAAAATCCCATCTTTTCAAACATCCATCATAAATCTCTTCAAATTTTTCCTTCTCAAAAGAGATGAAGGCATCAATAATGTTATGTAAATCGACTCGGATAATGTTCTTTGAACCGACTATCAAAGGCATGGGATCTAAAATGTAAAGCAAAGGTAGAAGGTTTACCATAGTGATCCCTCATGAAAGGACTATATGAACTAGCTTTTAATAGATGCTCATAATCCCTCTCTTTCCATGTAATCTGATTTTGAAGAATAGAAAAAATGCATTGAGCTGGCTTTCCCCTACATACAAATTGATCATGAAGCTTGTGTTATTTTCCAGCATAAGATTTTAGAGATAGAATTCATAGAGAAGATTATTTTTCTCTACACTAGCTGAGGAAAAGGCCATCATGAAATCAAATTCATCTTTTATTTCATGTGGAAAGCCACATGTAATTCTTTACAACTTCCAGAAAATAAATTTTTCTTCTAAAAGATATTGTATGCAGGAGAAGGTCTCCTACATGTGAGTAACTTTTCACTCATCATGAAAACCATTTGTGTTTTTACAAGACATTTAAATTTGTCTTCTTTCTCTTTGTATAATTTTTCTTCGCATTTATTTATTGCTTTCTTCTTTTCTTTCATATTATTTCTTAGGTCTTGATTTGATGTTTTAAATTTAGTAAGTTCCACGCAGTACCATCCCACAACCGCTTGAGTGGTCAAGTAAGTCAGTTCATTCTCCGTAGATACTATTGACATAACACTTGGTCTTCTGGAAAATTGACATTCTTCTTCTTTTTCCATCATCCATTGTTTGAACATTGTAAATTCTTCAGTCCTATTTGTAATATGATTTGTTAGTTTCTCCATGAGTATTTCCCTCAGTTCTAACTTGGGTTTGAGGAAGTTTAATTCCTCATCCTTCTCTCTGATGACGAGTTCTTCTCTGGAAAAAAACAGTCTGCTTTAAGTGTTTTTTCCTCCTTGTCTAAAGTTCATTGCAAAATGACCATTCCTCTTCTACCAAAGGGGATTTCCCTTTCCATTTCCAAGATGTCAATTCCTCTTCTTCATGTGACAATGTTGTTGGTTCACCTAACTCTTGAAAATCTTGTTCTTCAAATATTTCATCTCCTTTCTCCATCTTATTTTGGCTTGGTCCAGGAGGAGTCATGCCCATGCTGCCCAAAATATCAACAACTTATTTTTCCAACCCATTCTGTTCTTCCATCTCCTCTAGAATTTTTGTAGACCTCTTATCAATTCTTCTTCTTTAAGGAGATTAAAAATTTCTGGAAATGGGTTTCCTCCTAGAGCTTCTTCTAACTTTCACTTCATGCTCTAGCTTAGGTGAACTATCACTTTTAGATATGGATATTAGTTCTCCTGGTACTATTGTAGAGGAAGGAGTTTCTTTGACAAGAACAATAGGTTTTTCAGCTTTAATCCTTCTTCTAGATCTCCTTCTTTTTGGTACATTACCCCCACATATTTCCTTCTTTTCCTCTCGCATGGGCATAAATCTCCAAATTAATTATAGGATAAAAAGGGGTTGGTATTGCCCTCCTAAAAATATCGAGTTTTGTTTAAACTTGTTAAGAAACTTTACCCATTTTTCTTTAAAAGAAAATTGTGTTGACATACCAAATGGATTAACCCATGATTTCTAATGTTTCTAACTCCCAAGAATATCTCTAAGCCATTGTCCTGGATGGAGTAAAAAAGGAATCCTAGAATATTCACTTATTATTTTGGTTTTGAATTCCCATAACTAAGATATATTAACATCTTAAGGAATTCTCTTCCCACAGTCCCAAATTGACCATCGCAAGTTAAATACTTAACTACCCAAAATGCTACCCTATCAAAGGGTTTGGGAAAGCTGGCCCTTCTAACCCCCTTGATGATTTTCTTGGTGTTATAGATATATTGGGGCTTAGATTCCCCCTCTTGTATCAAGGTTTCCACTAGATATTTAAGGGTTCCCTTGATAGGATTTGGGACATGCACAATTGGTATTCTAGACACATTACTCATTGTATTGATAGTAAAAGGAATTAAAATTCTTTTAACTTTAGTTTTGGATTCTTCTAAATTTATAATTAATTCCCTTACCAATTCATCATTGTACCTCGAGAATGTTTTTAGGAACTCCAGCCACCCTGCTCGTCCAAAAATGGTTGCCACTTCTTCATCTATAAGAAGTTGGGTATCATCCTCTAGCTCTGACTTCTTTTTAATCATCATGGAAAAGAGGATGATTCAAATTATTCTTTCTTCAAATTTAGAATTAGCTGTAGAACTACTAGATTTAGTTGCAAAACTATTGTGTTTAGCTATGGAATTGCTATGTTTATCTGTAGAATTGATGGGTTTAGCTACGGAATTCAAATACAATTCTTCTACTTCTTATTTGAAATTCTTCTTCAACTTCTTTCAACTTTTTTTATTCTACTCAAATGATATATAATTATAAATATGTTGCCACTTTGTTATTCCATCAACATCACCCTCATGATTACTTGTTTTTAATCGTAATGTACAATAAATGACTCATCATACTGACTTTTTAAATCAATTCTAATCACGCATGTGAAATTTTAATTTAACCTTTAATAAGTTCAAGACATAACTACCATCATTTCTTGATGTAATCCCTATGCCTTTATGAATCATAATTCAAAAAGTGAAAAAGGAAAAATGGTTAGAAAAGACAAATGGAATTCAAACAAATTATTTTTATTTTGCATTAGCCATTTATTGAGGAGATCAACCATCATTGTTGGTTTTCAATTGATCTTTGAGAGTTTTTTTTTTTTGGGGAAGAGAATGCAATTTACAAGTTTTCATTCCTTCCCTTTTTATTTTATTTTTTTCTTTTCTTTTTTTTTTGGGGGAAGAGAATTCCATTTTCTATTTTTCATTCTCTTCCCTTTATTTTGGATCCATGCATTTGATTATTTGATCATTTTGGAAGAACTGGGTTCTTCCATATGATCAAATTCTTTGTCTGCTTCAATTTGCTTCATCCCTAGGAGGAGGCTTCCTATAAAGTTTTGGCCTATGTCCACTGACCCAAAAGTGTCCTTCTATTACCATCAATGGGAATTAGTTGAATAGAGCCATTACCAAATATCTTCTCAATGTGATAGGGTCCTAACCATCTGGTTTTCAATTTTTCCTTGAATTACTAGTACTTGGAATCAAACAATAATGCTCAATCTCCTACCTTGAATTTCCTTTTCTTGATATGTGTTTCATGCCACTACTTCCTTTGCTCTTGGATTATATCTTTTTGTTGAAGTGATTCCATTCTCAACTCATCCAATTCATTGAGCTTAAGAATTCTTTCCTTTTGTGATGCATCCAACTCAATACCCACTTTAGTTGTTTTCCTCAATGTTTGTAGTTTAAATTTCATAGGTAACAAGGGTTTTTCCCATAAACTAACTCATATGGTGAAAACCCTGTTGTACTTTTCAATTTGTATTATAAGCCCATACCACATTAGGTAGTCTCTTTACCCAATCTATTCTACCTGCTTCAACTGTTTTGGTAATGATGTTTTCCAATTTTTTGTTTGTTACTTCTACTTGTCCATTTGACTGTGGTGATAGGGAGATGACTTCCTATGATAAATATGATAGTACATTATGAAGGCCTGGATCATATTAGACATGAATTGTGGCCCCCGATTTGAAACTATACTCCTTAGTGAACCAAATTTCATCATAATTTTGTGCTACAAGAAATCAGCAACTACTTCTTCAAAGAGCATTTGTTAAATCCTGCACCTCTACCCACTTTGTCACATAATTTGTACACACAAGAATTTGCTCCTTCCCTTTTGAATTATGACTAAAGGGACCAAAAAAATCCAACCCCCACATTTCAAATGGTTCAATAAATACTTGAGGTTGTAGAGGCATTTCATTGGGAAAGGTCGGTTGTCCTATCCTTTGACAGTATTACACCACTTGATATATCTATTCACATGTTTATACAAAGATTTCCAATAATAGCCAATGACAATTATCTTATGAGTTGTTCTTTTTATTGATAAGCTTCCTCCACTTGGTTCATCATGACATGCCCCGAGTATGTCAAATATTTCATCTTCTCTCACACACCTACATAAAACGCATACATTTTCCTTGCTTCATCTTTCTATTCCAAAACTACACCAATTGAGTTATTTGAGGCATTTGTTTGGATGTGAAAAGATTTCTGCTTATTAGGTCCTCTCAATATTGGGGTAGTGATTAATTTTTCTTTTATTTCCTCAATAACATGTTGACACTTTTCATCCCAAAAACATTCATAGTCCTTGTTAAGTAAACTAAACATGGGGCAACAATTTTACTAAAATCCTTAATAAAATGCCTATAGTATCCAACATGAGCTAAAAATGACTTGATATCCATGGGGATTTGAGGAACATGTAAGTCCTGAATAATCATGATTTTGTCTTGGTCAACCTGAATTCCTCTTTTTGAAATGTGGTGTCCTAATACAATCCCCTCATCAACCATCATTAAAAATTTCTCATGACTAAGAGAAAATGGTGTTCCTCAAATAATGTTGTTACTCTATCCACATTCTTCAAAGCATCATTAAATTTGTCTCTATGTACAGTAAAATCATCCATGTATACCTCTACACAATCATTCGTTAGATATGCAAAAATTGCTAATACAACTTTTTGGAAGGTTTTTGGAGCATTACATAGTCCAAATAGTAATACCCTATAGAAAAAGTTACTCCATGGACATGTAAAGGTATTTTTTTCATGATCCTTAAAGCAGCAACTCGATTTGATTATATCCACTAAAGCCACTAAGGAAGGAAAAGTATTGTTTACCTAAAAGGTTGTCTAAAACTTGATGTATGAATGGTAAGGGAAAATAATATCTTAGTGTGGCTTTTTCCATCTCCCTATAATCAACACAAATTCTCCATTTTCCATTCTTTTTAGGAAAAATTACAAGTGGAGACACCCACCGATTATCCGAGATAGGGTAGATAAAACGTATTTGTAATAGTTTTTCAATTTCTTTCTTGACTATGTCCTTTAAGGTTGGATTAATCTTCCTCTTAGGTTGCCTAACTGGTTTAATGTTTTTAATATAGATGTGATGGGTGAAAATACTTTGATGGATTCCTTTTATATCTTTATATTCCCAAGAAAAATATCTAGTATTTTTTTATTAGAGGTAAAAGTTAGGGTTGAGGGGACCCTACCCCCTTACAAGGAGTTACAATATACTTCTATATTGGCCAAAGTATTAAACTTAAAAGGCCATACTTGTTCCAAAATTCAAAAAAAAAGATGACAGTATATGATATCCGTTATATAGCATTTACAGTATGTAGCAGTTCGAAGGATTAAACTAACAAGATAAAGGTAAACAAACAACAAAATCCAAACCATTGAAATTCATTAATCTTTGACCAAATCTTCCACTGTCTCCTTGCAGTCGTTCCATTCTTTGACCAGAGTTGTTATAGTCTCCTTCTAGTACTTGTAGTTAGGTTCTTTGATCACCACCTTCGGCCCTGTACCATCCTTTTCCTTTTCTTTTGCCAGTTCCATGGACTAGATCATTTCGCTAACAATTTAAGATGGTAGATAGTACTTTTCACATTGAGAATATGTGCATCTCTGATTTTCATTATAATACCTTTCATTTTCAGCAGCTCATTTTCCATTTCCAATCTTCTGGCATTGGTATTTTTGGGATTTTCACTGTGGATAAGGGAAGACATTTTATCCATTTTGTCATGCAGCTCCTTAAGGTCCATAGTGATCAAGCTGATTTTGTGCCTATTTATATCAGTGTTTAGTTTGTAATTTTCAAAATCTCTCATGAAGGCATGGGTTTTAACAGCTTGATTCCTAGGCCGAGAAAAGCTCCATCTGAGCCATTTTAAGATTATGCAGATTGTGGATAGCTTCCTCAGTGTTCTTGGAATGCTTTTCCTGAAGACTCCTGATCTTTTTTGCTGTCCACATCCTCACTGCTCTCAGCTTCCCCTTCGTCTTTGTCAAGAGAGGAATCCTTCTGGGTAGGGGTTTCATCAGGGCATTCATCCAAAACATATGTGATGTTATCCTCCTCAGTTCATCTAGGATTCTACTATTTTCTATTCTGATTCTTATCACCCCCTTTACCCATGGTTGACCTGGTGCATTTGGCCATCGGTTTTCTGGACCACAATCATCACAACAATCCTCCTTGGGTTCCATACTCCCTGTTCTTTTACCCAGTGAGAAATTTGAAACTGAAGCCCCAAATTTGTTGTTTTTTCCCAATAGAGGAGTGCTCAGTCGAATGATAGTTTTAATCAGAAAAAAAAACTCTTGTATGATTTTTCATAACATCAAACAATTTAACTTCTTCATCATTCTTCACTAGATATTAATGTTCAAAATTTTACCTGGTTGAATCTTAACATGTTTAGTTCTAATGTGTGATGAATTGATTTGGTTAAAGGGTTTCATTAAGGTGTTTAGTGGAAATGGATGTGGTAATAACATATGATATGTAGCAACATCTCTAAAATTCTATTGAGAAAAATACTGGACAAAGGATAGTAGGAAGACTTATGATACTTATCTTGTTTACGGTCAAACTCCTCTTCACTACTATTTTCTATAAATTCCTCAAACCATTTCTGATATATTTGAAAATGAAGCTACTAATTCTCAGATCTATTTCTTCTCCTCACCAAGAGAAATCTCATTCCTCTGGAGTGAAATTATTTGCATTTTCATGGTATTCCTATTATTGTGGTTCCTAGATAATTTTGAAGGTTCTGGAATTAAATGTGATGGTTTTGGAACTAAATCGATGATTTTGGAATTAAGTCCAATTGTTCCAAGGAGAGTTAGTGTTCCTTTTAACAATTGATTAATCATATCTTCAATATATTTTACATGATCCTGTAACATTATCATAGCCAAAGAAGATAGATTTTGTTTATTAGTGTCAGGATCATCAACCCCCAATTGTTCTTGATTATCAATAAAATGTCGTGCAAAGGGATATAAGGAAATTTTCTTAGAACTCTTACCATTTTAGATAGTCATATCATCTTATTTGTAATCAATTAAGGCAACAACTATAGCTAACCATAGTCTACCAAAAATAATGGGATAACCAAGTGTTTTACCTTTTGGTCAGATAAGTAAGTCCACTGGATATTCCCATGACTCCACCATAACTGCTACATCTTAAATAAATCCTTCCGGTTTTGTTGTAGACTGGTCTACCATCTGGAATATGGTGTTAGTAAGTTGGATACTTGTTACTGGTAATTTTTGCAAAGTGTCCACAGGTCATCACATGTATAGTTATTCCCAAATCAACCAAAACATTATGTATATCTTTATTCCCGATAGAGACAGAAATAAAAAGGGCTTCCAGGATCTGCATATTTGGGAAGTAATATTTTTCTTGCTAATAAATCAACAAGTTTCCCATATACCTTAATAGTTATAGGGTATTGCTTCTTCCTTCCAAGTCTTCTTAAACATAGCATTTTGATTAATTTATTCACTCCAAAATGTCCCCGATTGCTTGTAACAATGGTATTTCAATATTTAATTTCCTCAACTCCCGCACTAACTCGATTCCTTGGTCCCTATAAATTATTTAAATCTCTTTAGAAACAAATTTTCACTAGATTTAATACCCGAATCCTTATCTTTTTATTTTTCATCTTTCTTGGGAACAATTGCACTAGGGTTTTGGTTTATTTTTTCATTTCAATAATTATAACATGTGAAATGCTAATTAATTTTCTAGATCTGTATGAATATCTTCATAATCCATGGCATTTACAATTGGTTTTCCTTGTTTTCCCCTTAGTCGGGAGTTTTTATTTGTTTCTAGGATTAGGAACTGGTTGTGCTGGTATTTGTGTTTGAACTAGCTTTTTGGTTTGTGAATTTTGTGCTAGGGAACCCATTATGGCTTGTTGATTCTGATTGTGATATGTCCTTCCTTGAGCATAATTATTAGGGCTCCACCTAGGTTATCACCAAGCATTTAGGTTACCTTTACCAAACCATGGTTGTTGGTGTCCTTGGGCATACCAATATTATACTGACCAATCCCGAGGAATCCATATTGGTTGAGTGACAAAATTTTGTTGTCCCAAACTTTGTGGTACTATCTAAGCTACCCATGGCATCATCCAGGGGTTAGGAACTAACTTGGCATGAATTGCCCCTAGCTAGGTTGTCTCTAAAAAAATTACTTCTTCTAATATGGATGGAGTGGTGGTTTGTTTAATGTGATTTTTAATAAATGGAAGAAGAGAATAAACATTACTCTCATGGTTCCTAGATTCACGAGATAAGATGCATTTCTGAATTATCCAAAGGAAAATATCTTATTTCATGCTTCTTCCTACATCTAGGACAATACATAGCTAATGGTTCAATTTTAATATTTGCTTTAGCTTAGAATCCATCAATGGTGGAGGTTAATTGAACTAGAATGTATGTTTTAAATTTTGTCAGTTCATCCATTAGTTTGTTCATATCTAGGTTCATAATTTTAACTATTTTTCCTTTCCTACGTCCACCCCTTATTCTTGAATATATTCTATAAATGTATTCAATATCATTTATTCTTAATTGATCGGTGTTTCCACCTCCCATAAAATCGAGGGCTTCCCTAGATTCATCATCCATATCTTCAAGAAAAATAGTTTTTCTTAACTCTTCTTCTAGTACAAATCCACATCTTTTACTTACAAAGAGGAATCATCTAAATAATCTTCCATATTTTCATCCTCCTCTTGCTTGATTTTGAAAAATTCTTCCTTCCCGTTCCTTCCTCTACCATAGTCTTGATACTTTTCTAGGAATAAAAATTCCATTTATGCCCAAGTGGTGATAGAATATATGTTAATCCAATAAAGCACCTAAGTGATTCATCCTTCGAGTAGATGGAAACAACTTGAGCTTTTGATTATCTATTTTGTAATCATAAGTCCTGACATAGTACTTTAAATTCAAATAGAAATTAGTCAAGATATTCAAATGACATTCCTATAAATGTGAGCAAATGTGCAAGTGAAATTTTCTTCATAGGTGTAGGAGGTTGACTACTCAATTGTGAATCAAAACTTTATCTAAAAAGGTCTTGGGATATAATCCTCTTTCTAAATGTTCCACTTCCTTCTAGTGATTGATCCAAGCATTCCAAAGGTGGAAATTTTTCTTATTGTCTAACAGGGGATAATGGTGCTTCTAATTATTGGTCAAATTCCTTATTTGATCGAGAATATGCTCATGATTCTTGTTGATAAATTTTATGATAATGTAGGGAAGATTCTTCAATTACTAGATATATGATTGTTGTTCTTGTTGACACCTAATTAGAAAATTATAATTAGTGGTTCCTTGATAACGGTGCCAAAAATGATGGGTGTCATTATTCCCTTCCTTTAATCACCTCTTTATTGATGTCATATTTAAACCAGGTGTGTTCTAAGCAATATGCAACAAAAATCCTAGTAACTAGTAATTATCTCGTAGGTATTTGTTATTTTACTTTTTGGGGTTTTTTTCAGGATCCTTAGGATTCCATGGCCAAATCATTATTATCTCTATGTTGTAAGCGATTGCTAAAACAAACACTCATCATAGAAATAAACACACATACCGAAGTAAATAGATTGCTTTGGAAATAAACACACGGTTGAAAATTTTGTGAAAGGATTGCAAGGAAATGAAAATCTTGTCCATAACATCTACAGGGACAAGTATACAACAATGTTCAACTTTAAGAATAATTTTTTTAACAGAATTAACAAGATATACACTATTTGTTTTAGAAATATGAATACCAATAAAATGAGGATCATGGTTCTTGGAGGAGTGGGCCCTTGCTCCACCTTGAATCGTGGATTTGAAAAATTAATATTCTCTCAAAACAAAGTGGCTATTTTATTTTTGAAATGTTCTATCTTACAAAAATGTATTGTATCATTCTATATCTCTATCTCTATGTATCCGTATGTATATATTATATTCTAAATATATCTACAAATTTATATATATATATATATATATATATATATATATATATATATATATTTTCATTCAAAGATGCATTTATAGCCATAGTTATTTTACCGATTCATATGGAACTCGAGTTATGCCCAAAATAGATGTTGAATTTGGAACCTTGCTAGATGTACAACTATTTGATAAGTTTCCCTAGATCTTTGAGTATGAAGAATCGAAATCTTCTGATCTGCTCCCGATTGAAAGGCTAATTTATTTCTCTATCATTATATCTCATCAAAATAAATATATTCCCATTGATTTCAGAACTTTGGAGAAGTTCTTGATTTAACCATTAAAGTTACGGAGCTAAATGTAAGAGTTCCAGAACTAAGTGCTAGAGTTCCAAAACTAAGTCCTAAAGTTCTGGAACTAAGTAATCGAGCTCATATCTATGTGATGGAGTTTTGAAACTAAGTCTTGAAGTTTCAGAACTAAGTTGTATTGAAGCCAAGGCTCCCAAAAACATGTTGATCACTTCATACTTCATTCTTCTAACTGATTATGACCTGTTTATTTACAAAAACTAAATTTCCACAAAATTTTTAGGACTTACATAGCTTTTAAAAATTAGAACTAAATTCAACAAAAGGTGGAAAATTACATCCTAAATTACATTAGATCAAACAAAAGTAAGAAAATGCGTCAAACTTGATAAAAATGAGAGTAAAATAAGATCATTTATTGTGCATTAATGAGACATATTTTGGCCTTATCATCTGTCCCGTACTTACTCATTTGTAAGTCCCCTTAAAAATTTACTCTCCAAATATTGGGTAATGTATTCTATTCCAATTGACTTCTTAGGTCAAATGGATGAAACTAAATATCCCATTTTTTTAGTTCGAATTACTATACCCTGATTTTGCTTCTAGTTTCCTTTATCATTCCTCAAATTGAGTGGGATCTTGAGGCTCTCTATTTTTCCATGGTGACATGGGGGTGAGAATAAGGGAGGCCTTGATCTCATTCCCATCCATATACCGCTACATTTTCATTGACTTTGAGGGATTAGTGTGCATAAGGTTTTATCTCTTTCTAGGATCCATATTAAGTTTTTGAGAGATATCACTTCTCTTGTTCTTTTTTATTTCTAAAATCATGGTTTCAACAAAGGGCCTTTGTAGCTAGACTATGTTGTATCACCTCTAAAGAAATATTTTGCAAGGCATTACATGCCTTCTCATCTATAAGGTGGTTAGGATCCACCGCTTTATATGTATCTCCCCTTATTCTATAGGTGAATAGTCTTGATCGCATGATCAGTGACTTCAAATTTAGGTTATTTGGCATGGCAATGTATAATACAACTTAGCATCTTTCTAGTTCTTAGAACACCCTCATCTTGATCAATTAAATCCTAACCATACAAATTTTCCAAAGGGAGGGTGGCCTGAAATCTAGCACACAGGACCTTCTTGTGGTCATCCACAAAGTCCATATGTGGGGACACTAGTGTCCACTTCTTCCTTGTAACTTTGTGCTTTTTACTTTTCTTCTTCACCCTTGGGGTGAATCCCACATGCCTCTTGTATTCCTTTAGGATGGTGTTTTGTAGTGTAGCGGCTTCACACATTAGACTCTTCTCATCCCCTACTAAATTCTCTTCTCTATTTTCCCATGCATAACTTGCATATGTGGTCTTTATCTTCACCTCCTACCCCTACAACTCCACTTATAATTTTTCTTTGAAATTTTTGGGTCTTCTTCCTATGAGCCTACTATGGTACTTAATGTGTCATAAATCCTCTATTTATTTTCCTTAGTCTCTTCCTTCTCTTCCTCTGATTCCTCATGCCTTAGTGATGAGGTTTGAGTGCTACCCTTTTATGAAGTGTCGGCGCCCTTACTGCTATTTAACACATGTAGTACTTACTCTTCCACAAAGTATCTAACTTATCTTCTTGTTATTCTTGTTCTTATTCTTGTCTCGCCTACATGGGTGGGATTGGCATCTCCCATGGTTTCGGAAAGGAGAGTCTATAAACTCCACCTCCATCCCTCCTGTGTTTTAGGGTGTAACTACAAAAACATTTGATGGACACACCCATGATGGTAATACTAACTTGTGGGTGTAAGTCTAGGATATCTTCCTCCAAAACCTTGACATAAGAAGGCCGAACACCATACTTATACGTAGTGTGCAACGTGTGGACATCATCATCCACCTTGTCTACATAAAAAAAAATCTCCACACTTCCTTAATCTTGTTGATGGCGCACTTCATGTATCTAGCAATGAATGCAAATGGGAGCTTACACCATGGCCCCATCTCTCCTTGTAGTCATGTTTACCCTTATCAAAAATAAAGGTACCACATGCATGTTGGCCTATCACCCAGTAGGCGCCGAGTGCTCACCCAAGGCATGCGCAGAGTCGTGTCTCTCTTTACTTGAGTTTAGTGGGAAACATCATCTATGATCCATGTTCAAGGGTTTTGAAAGGAGTAAAACATACAAGCATCATAGAGCTCAGAACGACTTCTAGATCCTTATAGTCATTCCAGATAGAAAATGCTTAACATATTGGATAACTTATACCAAAACAGAAAGAAGTTGTACAAACACTCATACTTAATCATAAACATAAATGTAAAAGAATTATGAGAAAGGTGTATGCATTATAATCATCAATGTTCATATTCATTGTAAACTAGTAACCTCATTATATTGATGCAAATGCCATTACAAAATGCTACAAAAGAAGTAGATTGCAGTCATGCATTATATCTGGACTCATATGACTAGGCTCATACAAGAAATTTATAACCCTATACCCTTGACACATCATTCCATAAGCATAATTTCCCAAACTAACAGACTTCTTACAATTTTTCTACAGAGCTCCGTCCACTATCTGGTTGTTGTTTTTTCTTTTGCAGGTGCTTGTATATATAGGATTTCTGGGCTGCCAACTCATCCTCTAGCGGCCTCAGATATGATGCCAACTGTCTCGAATATGGTCCTCCATGCGGGCATACTCCTCTAGGCCCGAGCTTTCCACCATTTACCATGAGTTTCTAGAAGCTTATACCCCAAGCATGCTCCTTCGGGCCACCCCATCACCAGGATGGCACCTTATTCACTCCGCATACGTAGTCGGATCATGCTTTTCAAGTGTTCTACCCAATATCCCAAAATGGATAAGTCCTGAACCCTTAGTTCTGTCCGCACATGTGTCACGGGTTTCCTTAAAACATTCTCTAAACCCTACCCTACGAGCTTTATCCTTGCGCACTTTTCCTCAACTAGGCCTTACACACCTATGTGAATTTTGGTACTTAGCCAATATCTTAGGGGACCAACACTCCTTTTACCTTCATAAACCTTGCTAGATAGAAGTTTCAGACGTAAAATTTTACCTTGTAACAAAAAAATTGTGGTAACTAATGGGGATGCCCCACTCATTCTTGAAGGCTCATGCAAAACCGCTCAAACCACATATTCATTCAAGCCTTGTAAGAATTTTTGATGGTCCCATCACAGGTGAATTGTGTGAATTAGACTACAGGGGATGTGTGTGTAGGTGGGTGAACCCAAATGTTCCCGTGTGATCCATCCAGGATATAGATCTCCTACAAAATTATTAATAGTAGGATGGAGCCCCACGCGATCTTCATTCTGTTATTATTCTATACCCATACCTCTTTGATAATTCCATTCATGATGAATTGGGAAAATGTTTATTGATTCCTCTTAGACACCACCCAGAAGCCACGTATATGAATCTATGGTTGATGTCCTTCCACCTTTTTGATGCGCCCAATTTGTAGCTAATGAGTCGGGAGGTGAATCTCAGTGTTGGGTCTAGGAGGTCTATAATTACCTGTGCCCTACCCCCTTCTCATAGTTTACCTTTTTGTCACTCCTCGATTTTGGTAGTGGCACATAAATCAAGTGCCATATCTTCTATAATATTTTGCATGCCTATTACCTCCGAATCATATGCATGAAATTCTCATTATCCTTCTTGTTAAGTAGAATAAATCTTCATGCACCCGTGAAATAAACTACGATGAGCCGTGAGGGTTTGGCAAAGAAGGTTATCACCCATAGATAAAAACCCAAGTCTTTTCCAGCTCCTCATTGACTGATTCATCAAACTTAGAGTTTCAAATCTCATCCACGATTGGAGTTTTAGAAAAAGGTCTTCCCAAATCAACTTCTCATTGTCAGTCATTCTATTGTTGTACTCACTAATTTTGTACTTGATATATATTTGAACTCCACTTCTCGGCCTTGATAACTCCAGGATGGTACTGTATCTCTAAGTAGATCTCCACGGGATCCTCCTTTTCCACCACTAGTTTCTTTATGTGTTCCTTCTTAAGTGCCATATTTCTTCCTCTCCTTCATGCCCTAGGTGCTATGTTCCTTTCTCTTGACTTTTCATACTCAAAACTTCCCCGATTCTCTCTCACACAACTTCTCGTATGCTCCACTATCTTCTTGTTGGCATGTTATGTCACATATTCTACTACACTTTGCACAATTCCATTAGTTCGGATAATACTTCACGCCACTCTTCTTTGAAAAACCCTCATCACACTTCTAGCTTGGGAGCACAAAATAAATTCTATAAGGCAAGGTAGTCAAAATGACTATCCTTATCTCCTATTTATAACTTATTGATGCCTTAGAGTTCCTCCAACCATGTGTCCTAAATTCACATTTTAATAAAAAAACATTTCTTCTCTTAAAGAAACTTTTGTGACTTCCTCTTGTGCTTAATAGCTATAACCTCTAGGTTCTCCAAAACCACATAGACTACCACAAACCTCCTTTACATACATATCTATGCCAAAGTACATAACCTATGTGTCATCTACTAATTATTTCCTATAATGATTCCTAGATCATGTCATGCCATGTCATCCTTCCCTTCTTGTGGTCTTCAGGTCATCATTCCACATTTGTAACTACACGAATTTTATGCACCTTTCCCATCCACACACCCTTACATCCCAATTCTCGCTCTTTTTCCTTCATGCTAAAATTTCCCAACATTTTGTCCTCATTCAATATAGCTGCTATCTAACCCCATATAAAAATGTATATGTAGTCCCCTACACATAGAAACTCTTACAATTTGATTAGATACTAGCGCACCAACGTGCAAAAGAAAGCCAAAAATGGCGATAAAGGAAACAACCAAAAGGTAAAGAAAACTAAACTAATTGGAAAAAGTTCCCTATTTCAAATTACAAAGAAGCCTTATTTATAATAGGGATTTAGCCTACTCCCATTGAAGTAACACAGTAACCTCCTCCCATCCAGTGCTTGTAAATGGCATGTAATTGAATTAATGATGTCTAAGATGATATATGGTCCTAGCCAATGGATTTTTAGTATCCTAGGATGGCACAGAAATTTGGAGTCATAAAGCAAGACCATCTTCCCAACCTCCAATTGTTTTTTTAATATGGCAATCATACCATGATTGTTTTCACTCCTTTTAAGTCTTCTAACTCCACCAAGAAAGGGAGCACCTTTTTTCCAACTGCATTAACTTTTCTATGCACTCATGTAGTGCTTCACATTAGCTAATCCTCCTAGATGCACAATACGTAAGGACTGTAGCATAAAATCTACTCGTAGAAAAGCTCCGTACTAAAACTAATAGAAATGGTGTGGCCTTATTCAATCTCTTGTAGGTTATTCTATACGCCCATATTACTACGAGAATTTTTCATCCCAATCCTTCCTTCCCACATAACAAACATTGGTCAGCATGTGACTCGGTATCTTGTTAAATGCTTCAACAGCTCCATTAGCTTAGGGGTGATATGAGGTGGTCCTATGATGGGACATCATGAACTCTTCTAATAGAATCCTAACCGTCTCATTCAAAAAGTGTGTGCCTATGTCACTAGTTAGGGTTAAAGGGCATCCATACCTATTGAGTATGTTTTCCCATAGGAATCTTGTTGTTATGGTTGCTATGCAATCCTTTGTAGGCACTACCTCTACCCATCTTGTTAAGTAACGATATAACACAAACCAGTCCTATAAAATCAATGACCCACTTTTCAAATATTTATGTGCTAGCTATTGGTTTTAAGGGCATCTCATCTCTTCTCCCTAGTTTTCCAAGGCATTGGAAATGGTCATAGGCCTTGTAACACTCAATACAATCTTGGCATATGATTTCCCACCAAAGCCCTATTAAAAGAATCTTCCACACATTTGCATTCTATGTATAGTGTCCTCTTACAATCACATCATGCGGTTTCTCCATGATTGCAATGTGCTCATGTTATAACACACACCAACACAAAACCTCATCATGACCTAGCTTGTATAAGTCTCCACTAATTAGCATGTAGGGTGTGGAATGTATGGTTAACTAATTCCTCTCTAAGGTATTCATTCACTCGGTGCCACACCCATTCTAAGAAACACAACAATATCTTCCAAGTCATAGGGAGTGCACCGTAATATAAAAGGTTACACATCTAGCATATTATCCTTAATTCTCTATGCATCCTCTCCTAAGTCAATCCTTGATAAATGGTCAGTCCTAAGTTACTATTTCCTTGTTTCACAACAATCAGTAAACTTAAATTATTTAAATAATAGGACACATCGACATATGAACCCTTGTAAAGTGGGATTGTTAACCAAGTACTTCAATGCCATGTGGTCCATGTAGAATATGAAGGGTTTTTCCAACATATATTTCCTAAATTTTATAGTGCATACATATTTGATATTGCTTTACGCTCGGTAGTAGTATAGTTCTACTCTTCTCGGAGTTAAATTTCTCTTTGGAAAAACACAAGCGGTGGTAAAAAATTCGTTCTATAGGTTGTACTAAGATTGCCTCAATCTCCATTCCCAAAGCATCAACATGTATATGGAATGGCTTATCCCAAGAAGGAAAGCGTAATATGGGCATAGTGATAAGCTTATTCTTCAATGCATCAAACACCTTCTCGATATAACTCTCACCAATGGAATATGCATCCATGCTTCAACAATTCCTCCACTAGCGGGTGATCTTGGCATACCCACTTATAAATTTTCGGTAGTACCCGTATGCCAAAGGAATCTATGTATCTTTGCACTTTGGCTGGTAGGCTCCCCCAATCCTACAATAATGAAACATTTGGCAAGATCCACCAGCAAACCTTCCCTATATTTGATATTCCCAACATGATTCCAAATGGAGTAGGAAGAGACATTTCTTGATGTTGAGGGATATACGCAACTGTCAGAATCTCTTGAACATCAACCATAAATTAACATAATGGTATTTCAATAGTCCATACATTGTCCAATCATCAAGGTAGACCTAAAGGAACTTATGGAAAAAATCTTGAAATGTATGTACCAAAATGCACGAAAATATAATAGGCACATTCTTTAGTCTAAATGACATGAACATGTAGGAAAAAAATTCCCCATTCGAAGAGTGAAATTTGTCTTTTCTTTGTCCTCCTTTATGATTCAAACTTGATGATATCCTCATAATCCATCTATGAAAGAATAGATCTCACACCTAGCTACTCCCTACTACGTATTTCTTCTATAAAAGGGTTTGGGAAATGATCAATTACACACCTTTGCATTCATGTCCCTATACTAAAAAAATACCGTATCCTTCCATCCTTTTTAATATTTACAACCATGGGGATTATCCATTCCGATTATTCCATAGCTTCAATGATTCGTATTGCGATCATTTTTTCTATCTCATGTTTGACTGAATGAGAAAATTTGGATTCATTTGGTAAGGTCTCATCTTAATCAGCGCACTCCTTCCTTTATCTTGATCCAAATCTCCACTAGAGAATCATGAACTCCCTTAATCTCATGGTACCCACATGGAAATAAATCTTAAAACTCATGCAATATATCAAAGGTCTTTAAAACCTTCTTTTCTAACTAGTAGTCCCTAATAGTAGCCTTTTTAGGTTTTTTTCCGAGCCAATCTTAATATTATTTTTCTTGAGGGGTTCATGGTAGGCAAGTTCTTCTCATAAACACTATCTTTTACTTCACGTGTACCCATAGTATGGTTAACATCTAAGTTCTCCACTTCCTTGCCATCTATCACATAGACCATTTTTTCCTTCTCTTTCTCCACACAAGTAAGTTGTATCTCGTCCGATTTTTCCTCATGAGAGTTATCTTCCAATCCGAGCTCACTAAATAATTCTAGTATTCTATCCTCTACCATGGCACTATCTCCCATAGTTAAGTTCCTAACAACCTGCGGTGTGTCATTCACCAAGGGATTAGAAATTTTATATTAAAGTTTTTGAATCAAGTCATTTTTAACTCCCGCTAGTTTCATGTCCGATGGCATAATTCAAAATGAACATACCATGCGTGCGCACAACCTTGTAGTGTGGAATAAAATGTGTGCATCTAGAGGGAAGGTGGTAAATCCTTTGCACATTCCATCCAGATCCTCTTGACCTCATGGACATGATCTGAGGTGGATCCTTTCCCATCATAGACACAAATTTTAGTTGGCATGTTTCTCTTGAACAATCTAATAGAGAGTGCAATTTTCACCTCTTGTCACCCTAGAAGATTGTCCTGATACACCATCCACAAACATGTTCTATTTATGTGCAAAGTGTAGACAAGCATGCTCCTTCATTCAATCTCACACCTTTATTGGGCTTCCATGGCTCATAGGAAAATGATAGGGTTTCCATCCCCAATGTAACTCAGTAATTGTTTCCCTTTCAAATGCTTAAATAGGTGCACCCTTGTCACTCTTATAAGATATCCTCTAAATTTCCACCCAATTAATTCATAAGCCCCATGCAACAAATTTTTGCATGCTATACTAGTGGTATGACTCATAGATTGAGTGTCTCAAACTAAATAACTCCTTCTATAGGATTAATTAACTCGGGTGCACGATAAAGCGCACATAGATCCTACCAAGAACTTATTCTCATAAGGGATTTGTATAGAGTTCCAAATTTCCATCTATCAAGGGGATGATAACCCATTCTTCCTCTTTCCTAAAGGTTATGTACCCATTTTTGAACCATAGGTAATCATTTTTCTTATAACACCGAGAGGCATGCAAATAACACTGGAAAGTTCTCTCGCCTCACTAACGCCATGAATTCAAAATCCCTAGTGAATTTTACACCTTGGATAGTGATACTAACATCGTTCAAGGCATGAATGGGAATCAAATTTTTTTGTTATCCATATACACCACATTCTAAGATGGCTATAATGGGGGCCTTCCCATTTGATGTCATGCATCTAGAGTGAGAACATTAACTTTTTCACCCATGTCTATCAGAATATTACTCAAAAGCCACCCATTGACTATTGCATTTAAGGTAATCTCCTTATCATAATAAATGGTGTGAGGGGGAAGGTTAATGTGTAAGACTTGTTTCTCACTCTCTCCTTTAGCGCATGGTAATTTTTACCGTAACCATTCCCCTATAAAAGGAATGATATTCCCCTGCCTTAGCATTTTACATACTTCCCGACCTCATCCAGATTGTTTTGTGGAGCCTCAATCATCTTCCTTTTCTATAACTACTGTGAATGCTCCTTTAGGCACTTTGGATCTCTCCTCATAGGCTCCGAATTACATCTATGGTCTCTTAATAAACCTCTTTTTGATGAGTAGGGTCCAAATACTTCTCATGCACCACCTCTTCTCTAGTAACCAATGGCTTATTCCTTGCTATCTCCTGGCATGTGTAGCCTCAACTCATGTCATTATAAGTATAGGCTCTAGTTCGACTCGTTTGTCACCCTTGAAATCTATTGAGATTCAGATTTATTCATGCTTACGATTCTTGTGTCTTTATCCTTCCATTGTTGCTTGCTCATATTCTCAAATAGTTCCATGCACTCCTCATACTTATACTTATTTCCGCACTAAGAGAATTAGAATCGATCAAGGTACTCATGCCTAAAGTGCTCCACAAATACACAATTGTAACAGTTCAAAGAAAAACTCAGTTCTTCCTCCTCCTCGAAACATCTTCTACATGCCCCTCCATCTGTGTGTCCTTCATAGTGACAACTATCATCTATGGAATTATTAGCAATGCTAGTCCGGTGTACACCAATATCAATGGCATCATGTATCTGGTCAATCAATCTACAATCCTTAGTGTCATGAGTAGTAGAGGTGTAAATATTGTAATAACCGTATAATCTTTTATGGATCACGCACTACGAAGTGGACACTTGCTTGCATCATGATATCCATGGAAAATATCATAGTCTACCATCATGGCATTGACCAATATCTAAGGATAGATGTCCTTTGTATGCCCATCCACCTCACAATCCATGCACCATAGGTAATTGCACCGAGTCTCATGCACCGAGTTTACAGATAGTCCTTAAGAAAAATCCTTAAGAAAAAACACCGATATCCATGCTTCCTATAGCCTCGGGATGTAGGGCATCCTTTAAGGCCTTGCGTAGGTCTATGAAATTCTTGTGTGAAAGCGCTCTTCTAAAGGGTGCTATAAACCCTCCAATAAACCACTGAGCATGCTTTGAGAAGAATGAATAACATAAGATATTTTTGATAAGAGAGTATTAAAATGCATGTTATATACATGTACACTCTCTGTCATACCTTGTTGGATCTGCTTCAACGTGTTAATTCTCTTCTGTTCAAACTCGGGGATATTAAATTTAGCTAAAAAGGCATTCGCATCATGCTATAATGTATCACTATATTGTGGGGTTATAATTTTGGTACAAACTATGTGTGCATCCCTATAATGTTGTTTGAAATTGACTTACCTTTTGTTTCAGGGTAGTGGTCCCTTCACATACCATAGAATCTAACATTTGTGTACATGATCTACATCCTCCCGTACACCTTTCAAGTCCAGTAGATGGAAAGGCATTTCAAAAATACTTGTTGAGGTGGTTATGGCTTGTGTCTTCTTGATCTAAAATCTTGATTCCCTATGATGTTGCATCCACCAATAGATCCACTCAATCCACCAATGCTTGTCCCTCCTAAGCCACAAGATCCTCTAGATCCACAAGTTCCATGAGTACCACTAGTTTCTATTCCACCATATCCACCTCCCGTAGCTATAAAAGGAACTAAAGTGGTTACGCCTAGTGTCCCCAATATCACGTAAAATTGTGTGCCAATAGTCTATGATATTTCACCGCTACTGGATGTTTGTCCTATGCCACTTCTAGATGCGATACTCAAGCCTTGTGTACTGTAAATTTCCCAAATTTTGTTCCATAAAATATACCTCCAAACACTGGAAATGATTGTGTAACCATATATGTGCTAAATGGAAATTTATACCTCCTAGGTTTTGATCAGTCACTTCCTCCAATACCGAATGAGTTAGCAATATTTATCTCTAAATTTTGAGAGCTAAGTGCCGGGGTTAGTCACTAGGTTGATTCAAATGCATTCCAATTAGTCGTATCCTTTCTTCATATGATGATCCTTCTCCAAAATATGATGGGGTTTCTCTCACACACTTGCCAAAATTGGGTAGCATAGACTTTTCAAGCTCCACATCCTCTGCATGAACCTAAATTCCATCTAATAATGTCTACCTCCATAACTCCATCAGTCCTATAACTTTGTGTTGTTTATACGGCTTGCTCTCATGTCCTTCATTATACTTGAGTCATCTCTCTTCCCTCTCCTTCTCATCTATAAGGTCTTCCATCTTCCTCTCCCTAGTGCTCAAAATAAGCTTAGTCATCCAAAGGAAATTCTTCCAAACTTAGTGTAACTATCAAGATATGTATAGCTAAGGGTATAGCATTCAAAAACGATCCTCTAGGTTCCCTTAAGAACTCAAACTCAACAATCTCCAGAAAATAATACTTAGAAATACAATATTCTAGGGTATAATTAGTCAACACTCTACTCCACCAATGATATACAACATGAATACAAGTCAGATCACAATCTTATATCTTGTGATATTCATTTTGGGTCTACACGTGAGATCTATAGTACCACCTTAATCTAGATGCATACGCTGAAATCCATTCATACGACTCCACTGGAAAGTAAAAAAATAAGGTCTCATATAGCTCATGATACAGGTTCTCTTCTACCCATTTGCGTGCATCAAAATCAGGTCCAACACTAAATATATAAGAAAACACATCCTTCGTACTCTTAAACCATGCTTCGACACTGTCCAAGGTCAAGCGATCTATCATCACACATCATTCTCACAAAAACTTTGAGAAGCCATCCCAAAGATATGAGACCAAAACGTAGTCTCTATTATCACTTCCTATTTCAAAACTAATCGTAGACATGACGAAATATCATCATTTATTATCCTAGAAGCTCATGCTAGGTGCACAAGTGCCTAGTCACTCCTTTATGTTGGCTTTGTGAGAATGTTCTTTATCAACATGATGATGCAACATAACCAAAGAATGAATGCAATTTTTGACAAGATTTTGGATGCAAGCTTGTACTCCTAGTTTATGTATTCTAGAGATAGATTTAACATGATCAACTAACAGTAGAATCATACATGAAATAACATTAAGGAACCTAGTAACACACACACATGAATAAAAGGGAAAAACACATATCAAGACCCATTACAAGAGTGTTACAAAATTGCTTCATTATATTGATAAGTTAAATACATTAGCTAAGATTACACATCAATGAGTTCCATCCATGAAATTGTTCATAATAGAGGATATTTCTTTATATCACAAAGGTCTTTGTTACACGCATTACATAATACTTTTCTTTTTCATCCTCTACCCAAGTATTTTTTCTAGAAAATGACCCTCTAATACAAGTAGTCCAAGGAATCTTCTCTAATTTTCCATCATCACTGTGAAAGCCTATTGGAATATCCTCATGATTTCTCTACCACTACTTAGGAATCATTAAATGTCACCATGTGTTTCCCTCAATCGAGTGCCTTTAGCATGCATGTGCTAACTAATCCTTTACAACCTCAACTCCTTATCCTCTCACGATAACTATAATGATTCCCTAGAATATCCATTTCTTGGTACACAAGTCTCCATGGCTTATCCACATCTATATATAGTTGTTTTTCTATTTACTCCTTATGCACATCTTGTTTTGTTTGTCCAAAACTTACTAAGTCCTAACTCTAACCTACCCCGGTTTGACCCTTCACACTTCTCTAAGCACTACTTCTGTGTGTGTCTTCATGCCATTTCTCCATGTAAAACAAGGCTTTCCACCTTAGATACTTAGTTACTTTTAGGGGTCCAAAAAATGTGGAACCTAAGAAGGTTACTACTATTTGATTACTTGTCGAGAAAGGAAGGTTTTAACGATCATCGATCTATTATGTGAATTTTAGGATTTATTTTCACATGGGTACCATGATCTTAAGGGATTTCACTACTCTTTTGGAGAGATGTGGATTAACCTAAGGGAAGGATCACATGTAGTTTGGAAGATACCTTATCGAATGAATCCAAATCTATGTGTCGTGGTCGAGGAGGAGATTAATAAGATGATTATATCGTGGCATCATTGAGTCTATCGAGGAATCATAATGGATAAGTCTAATGGTCATAAACATTAAGAATGATGGGAGGATAAGGATTTGCATTGATTACAGAGATTTGAATGCGGTATGTGTAATTGACCCCTTTCTAACCACCTTCACTAAGGAAATCCTAGAGGGAGTAGATGGGGGCAAGATATCTATTCTTTCACGGATGGGATCCGAGGATATCATCATGTTAGAATTGTTAAGGAAGACAAAGAAAATACAACTTTCCCCACCGAATGGGGAATTTTTTCCTACATAATCATGCCTTTGGACTAAAAAATGTGCCTGCTATGTTTTCACACATTGTGTTCCGCATTTCAGTACTTCATCGATAAGTTTCTTCAAGTCTACCTTCATGATTGGATAGTTTATGGACTAGTAAGAGACCATTGTGACAACTGCGATTGATGTTTGAGAGATGCCGAAAATTGAGCATATCTCTCAACATTATGAAATTTCTTTTTGTTACTGCATTTGGAACCCTGTTGGGACATGTTATATGTAAGGAAGAATTTTTGGTGGATCTTGCCAAGTTTCCGTAATTATAGGATTGGGAGAATCTACCAGCTAAAGTGCGGTGTGAAGAGATTCCTTTGGCATATAAGGTACTACCAAAAATTTATTAAGCGATATGGAAAGATCATCACACCATTAGAGGAATTATTGAAGCATAGAAGTATATTTCATTTAGAAAAGGTACAACAAATGATGTTTGATACATTGAAGAATAAGCTTATCACTACACCCATATTACGCTTTCCCTCTTAAGATAATCCATTCCATGTACATGTTGATGCCTTGGGGATGGAAATTAGATAATTTTGGCACATCCTAGTGAGGGTACTATTGATAACCCATTTTTTTGCAAGCAAGAAGTTGACACCAGCAAAGAAGAACTATACTACTCGAGTGTTAAGCATTTTGATGATCTCCTTGGTGCATAAATTTAGATAGCATCTTCTAGAAAAAAATTTAATATTCTACATGGAACACATGGCATTGAAATAATTCATAATCAATCCATTTTACAACATGTACATGTTGATGCCTTGGGGATGGAAATTAGATAATTTTTGGCACATCCTAGTGAGGGTACTATTGATAACCCATTTTTTTGCAAGCGGAAGTTGACACCAGCAGAGAGAGAAGAACTATACTACTCGAGTGTTAAGCATTTTTGATGATCTACGTGGTGCATAAATTTAGATAGCATCTTCTGGAAAAAAAAAATTAATATTCTACATGGAACACATGGCATTGAAATACTTCATAATCAATCCATTTTACAATGGCACATATGTAGGTGGGTCATATTATTTTAAAAATTTGAGTTTACGCTTTTTGTAAAAGCTGGGAAAGAGTAACTTGGGACTTGTTCATTTATCAAGAATTGACTCAAGGGATGATGCATAGAGCATTGAGGATATAATTCTAGATGCAAAATATTTAGGCTATTGTTGTGTTTCTCAAAATGGGTGTGGCATTGGAGGGAGTAAAGAGCTTGGAAAAAAATAGTTAGTTATATGCACCGCACCCTACATGTTAATTGGTGGAAACTTATACAAGTTAGGTTGTGATGAAATCTTGCACCGATGCATGTTAGAGCATGAACGCACTATAATAATCTAGGAAACACATGGTGGAATTGGCAAATGACACTATGTAAGAAACACCATCGCGAGAAGATTTTACTAGTAGGTCTTTGGTGGGAAACCATTTACCGGGATTATATCGAGTTTTAAAAATCCTGTGATCATTTCAACCACCTTAAAAATTCCGGGAAGAAGAGATGAAATTCCCTTGAGGAAAATCTCTAGTGCTTGGCCATTTGAGCAATGAGCATTTGATTTTGTAGGACCTATTTCACCTTCGTAGGAAGCATTGGTTCACGCTATATCATTACTTGTGCTGATTACTTAATAAGGTGGGAAAAGGTAACACCTATGAACGATTGCACAACAACAACAACATCAAGATTTGTGAGGGGAAATTATAATCAACAAGTATGGGTGTCCTTTGAGCTTGACTAGTGATAGGGGTACACGTGTTTTGAATGAGACATTCAAGATTCTATTGGCAGAGTTCATGGTGGCCCATCATAAGACTATCCTTAATCACTCATAATATAATGGAACCAGAGAGTTATTTAACAAGATACCGAGTCACACATTGACCAAGATTTATGATGTTGGGAGACAAGCTTGGGATGACAAAGTTTCAGCTATACTATGGGCATATAGGATAACCTACAAGAGAATTGGCACAAAATCTATTTTACTAGTAGATTTTAAGTTTCCCTCTCTTAATTTTACATGCGTGGGAGGATTAGCTGATGAAAAATCACTACAAGAGTGCATGAATTTAATGTAGTTGGAAGAAATACGATCACTTCTTAGGTAGATTCGGAAACGAGAAGGTGCAACAAAAAGCATGACACTATTGTCTTATTAAAAATAATAATTTCAGATTAGGTAGATGGTTTTACTTTATGACACTAAGTTTTTGCGCCATCATGGGAAACTAAAGGTCAATTACTTAGGGCCATACATTATCTCTTACTATTTCACCTAATTTGTTGCTAGTTAAAACTGAATAGGAAATAGATTAGGAGGAATACTTTTAAGATGTAGGTCGAAGGTTGAATGCGTATGTTAAGGACCTTTTTATCCAAGCTAATTGTGAATATCTTTCCTTTGTCTAGGAGGAACGACCTGTAAGAAACACAACAAGACCACCAGATAATATTAATAATATAATCTAGTGGACTACCTAGCAAGTTCTAGATCCGAGAAGTGAGGTGATTCCTAGGAGGTTGTCAATCTACTTTTAATTATAAATGAATGCAGCAAATATCATGAAATAAAGAAATCCTATTATTGTTATATGATTTAGGTATGTCATCTAAATACAATAAGTAAATTTAATCTAAGAATTAAAGTTATGATTAGATCTAAAAGTTTGGTAGGTTATTCTAGGTTTCACAGTGTCCTGGTAGAGGTCCTGGGGAAAGGATTTGGGATTGATTGGGTGAGGTTTGGGTTGGTTTTGGCTGATCAAGAAGCTCGCTGGTCGAAGGGTATAAAATGAATTAAAGACTCAAGCTATTATCGGTCGTGGTGGTCGATGTTAGCAGAGGGATGAAAAAAATGGTGGTAGGGTAAACTAATGAAAGTAGGGGAAATTGATAATAACTAAATAACAAAGGTTCTTGGGATTCTCTATGATTACACAGAGTGAGGAGGGTGTGGTTAGGTTCGTAATATAATTGAGAAGTCTTAGGAATATAGAGGAGAGGTCATAAAGGGTGAAAAATTTGGGTTATTGGATAGGTGGGAAGATGGAGATATTTAGGTAGCAACATAAACTTAAAATACTAAAGGAAGTAAAATATTTGTAATAAAGTAAGCACAAATGATTAAAATCACATTACTTGCTTTCTGCTATGAAGGTCTCATGGCTATAAGAAGGATGGTAGTTAATCGGAGAGGTGATGGTTGGTTTAGTGTCATGGAAGTACAACTTGTGTGTTCTTGTGGATGCTCTAATAATTTGGAAGGGAATCCTTGGCTTATCTTATTCTCTAATGATGTGTAGATCTCGTTTAGATGAAGCAATGGCTCTGAAATCCTCACTTGATTGCAATAGAACTCTCAAAACTTAATGACCAACCTGGATAAATAGTTGTAAAGATGTATATAAAGGAAGTTAAGTGGTTTAGGTAAATTGACGTCGGTCGAGGATAAATTGCTGTTGGTTAGGAAAACTAAACTAATTTACCAAAACTAGGAAAATATTCCCTGATTTGGCATGCTTTCCTCATTGATTGCACTTAGGAAAGTATATTTCATGTGAGAGACAGTAGCAAGAACTTAGCAGAGGTTGAGTTAGGTTTAGGAAGAGGTCTTAGTTAGTTAGTTCAAGTTATTGACTCAACCAAGGTTCATTTTAAGATACCTCTGGGAAATTTAAGGTGGAAAATCCCTTGTGAATATCCCTAAAAGTCCTTTCATGAAAAAAATGAATTTTCAGGGGTTTGTGTGTAACATTTTCACCTGATTTTAAATTCATGCGACAACAAGGTTATTTTTGTAGGACAACAAGCTTGTTGTTTCATGACAACAAACTCATCGTCGCGCAACTAAAAATATAAATATTCTATCATACATTTGTAGCCTCTTGTCATTTGTAAAAACACATGTTTTTCATGCATCAAAACCTCCTATTGTGTGTAAAAACTTCCTTTCCTACATCAACAACCTCTCGTTGTGCGTTAAAACCCTACCCTATAAGTTCACAATACTTGATATACCGATACCTCAGTAAGCTTGTAGTAAGTTAGTAGTATACTACCTGACAAATGACCTAGGTTTATATAGGAGATGTTTTCGAGGGATTGGTGAAGCATACCCCTAAAATATATATTGTAAATTTTAGGCAAACAGGACACTGACATGCTCTGAAAAATTCACCTTTTCAAATTTTCCTAAAATGAAATATTCTCCAAATTACAAATGTTCACCACTAAGAAAATCCCCAGACTTAGCACTAGGAGTTATAACTAAGTGTTAAGGGTGATGACTCGATCACTTGTGAATTAAATGACCCTAGTATCGGTCCAAGGTGAGGTGTTATGGTGAGGTGGAGGTGTGGGATTAAAATAAATTTAATTAAAAATAATTAAATTAATTTATAATGTGAATGTGAGTATTAATGTGGAGTAAAAGGGTCATGATTAGTTAAATGTGTTATGTTAATTAATTAAAAGTAAGGGAGTGTGACCCAAATTTGGTGTCTACATTTTCTATTTTTATCGGGTAGCTTGTATTGATAAATGATGCCGACAAAAATAGGAAGTCGGTGCACCAGTATGAGTAGAGATTAGGCTTCCTAAGTAGTAAGGAAGGTGATCCCTCTCAAACTAGAAACCGATGAGGTATGAAATAGAGTTGATGAGTGGTTTCATAAATAACTAAGTGATGGAAAAATGGTAGGTGGGTTATAGGTAATGGTGATTTCGGTTCGGGTAATAGGTAATAATTGTCTAACGCTCTCACACATATATATTGCAATATGGTACTGGGTGCAAGAGTTGGTAAACTCTACATTGTCAAAGGTCGATAAGTTTATCCAAACAAGGTGGAAGTGGTTAAGGCATCCAAGGTATAGGATATGTTCTGTAACACATTTAGGAAAGGTGTAGGAATGGGAAATAGGTATTGTTCCATGAAACCAAAGGTATGGTTAGGATAAACATCATGACATTAAGCAAGGTAAGGTCATTAGGTTGAAAAACACGAGTATCACATTGCGAGCTATAGTGAGTACATGAATTCAAGTATCAAAAATGTGAGTGTCGATTGGGTAAGTTTGGGAAGGCCATAGGTAAGGCCACCTTAGGTGAAAAAACATGCCCCAACCGATGATGACGCTGGATGGGAGGTTATAAGGTTATTAGGGTGAGGGGTAAGGTCAAGGTCAACTTTGGGTTAGGTGGAAAAGGGCTTCGGGAAATTAAAGTGTGTTCTATATGGTGTAATGTGGTTAAAAAGGTTGATCGACATCGGTCATGTCCAACCGATGTCGGTCAAGCAAAAAATAAGAACAATGCATTAGGAACATGACTGATGTCATTTTAGGGAAACTTATATTGGTTAGGTTGGATTTGGGATAAAAAGGTAAAATTTGCAAATTACATATTCATGTGTGCATTGCCATTTGTGAAAATGAGTATAAGTGAGGCATTTTCATACCATTAACGAGAGTGATCATGATTGGATGAGATTCAAGTCTTATTTGGAGAGAGGTTAATGGTTTGAGCGGTGGAGAGTACGCTATGAGATATTTTGGTGCAATTCAATTGGTGGAGAGCTAGGGGTTTGATTCACACATGGCGGCAAAAAGAGGAGGTGGGGAGGACCATCGGCTCAAAGATTGGAGATCTCAAATGAGGAGACTTTGGCATGTAGAGGTAGGATTCAATCCTTTCTCGGTTGTTTTTATATAATTTTTAGGTAAGAAGGTAAAAAAATGGGGGATTTAAAATTAAAAATTTAGTTAAAAATGGAAGAATTTGGGTATGAGGTGGGTGAAATGTAGATTAATTAGGGTGTAAATTGGGAATGGGCGGGGTTCAATGTTTTTGGGTAGGTTTTAGGCTTGATTTTAAAATTTTAGAAAATTGGGAGCGTGGGGCTTTGGCTTGGGAACCGAACAAGACACCAATGTTGGTTAGATCATGACTAATGTAAGTCTAGCATGTCGGAATCGGTGGGAAAATAGTTTACTAAAATCATTTCAGGGTGACCGATGTCGGTCACTATGAAAAGTGAACTAGTCTAGATAGGGGAAGTTTATAAGGCCAAAATGGTGTGAAAATTTAAATAGGAGGGTAGATAGGTAATGAATGAGTGAAACAAAGAGGGAGGGGCGATAAAATTATGTGGGTGGGGTTCAATATAGGTAAAATAGGTATTTAATAGATGAATATTACGTAACGTTGATGAAATGAGTAGGGAGCGTGGTAAACTAGATTAGAATAAATTATAGGTTAGGTAATTATCTATGAAACAAATAGGTAGGTAGAAAAATGTGGGTATGGGGTGTCGGTGGGGATGGGGTAATTAGGTATGAAGAAATGAGTTTATTTTTTAGTACTTGAAATTGTTAAGTTTTATGGATGTAGGCATGACATTAGTTGACGATGCGGGACAGGGTCCCACCATTATTAGCGAAGATGAAACCCAACATCACTGAGGAGGAGTGGAAACAAATGTGAAAGGTTGGATTAGTTGGTATCTAGTGGTACAGGTGGATCCGACGGGATCACAGTCTCATGGTTGCTCTCATCGATAGATGGGTTGCAGTGACCAACACCTTTCATCTACCCACCGGTAAGATGATCATTACATCAAAGGATGTATACGAGATTATGTACCTACCTATTGTTGGGGAGCCAATATATTTAGTGTCAATAGATGGAGCCTTCAAGGTAATGACCGAGATATTTAGGGATATGGTGAGTGACATGACCGAGAAAAGCGTCGAGTGTTGTTTATGGGGCTTTATATGATTCAAACCAGTAAGAGACGTGGTTACAGCAGTCTTTGATGATGGTAGCGGTGGGTGTTATGTAGTTCTTGATTCGAGGGTCATTGGTTTTCTAGAGGATTGATGGGAGTATTACAAGATATGATTAAGGACTAGGTATACTTTTCCCGAGCACCTATATATTTAGTGTAATTATACATGATGTTTTGCACTTACCATAGGATGCAATGTTATAGTGTCTATTATACATTCATACTGCATTGTTGATCATACAAGCATATTTTGATAGTTCATCCATGAGGAATATCGGTACCAGATTGGAACAGTGAAAGAAAGAGGGTAGGATACAAGAGGCAAGTGGCCAAGGGTAGTCACCCTCTAGTAAATGAGGCAATGCATAACATATTATACTACATTCGATAGCTAGAGTGTCTCAGTATGTGATGGACATAGTATGATAGCACTATGTCAATTTCATAGCATTCGAGGGATAGCCCAAGAGCTATAGGGTCTACAATTAATGTGGTGGATATAGTACAAAAGTGACAATAAGCATGAGATGATCCCAATTGATAGAGTCTAACGTCGGTTCATATTATAGTAGGATGTGTCACCACCCTTCCGATAGTACCCCATGGATGACATGGAGAGATGTTTTTCTCAATCCGACCCACGCAGACCCCATATGATAGGAGGAGGTACCATTAAATGTGATATTAGACAATGCAGGGAACACTATGGCATATAAACAAAGATGGGAAGTGGAGTTATAGGTAACACCACCATGGCCAAGTTAACTAGAATTATCGACAATGATGGTTCAAAGGGTTCCCTATAGGGACAAGTGAAAATGGTTGGAGTTCAATTGACAAAGGAATAGGCATAGGTAGTCACCTTGACTTGTCATGTGACTATACTATAGGAAGTTATTATTACTCATGCACAAGCATAGGTATAGGTACGAGCTCCAGCAGGGATGGTGCATAGGTGACAGTGTTACGAGAACAGGACATGAGTTTACTGAGGATATTTGGCAACAACACAGGCACATGTTAAGGAATTATAGGTCTAGCTAGTTGCAAGGTACCACCACAAGAACTGTGATAGGGTCCCATACAATATGAAGCTATGCCAAGATAGAATCCAATTTTGTAGGGAAGAGTTCATGGGTGATAGTTGCTTAGCCCGATGTCATCTGCGGCCAGACCATATCCATGGTGAGGTTTAGGGATTTCTTGTACAAGGGTCATTATTACTAGGAACATCAAGCCAATGCAGGGACTTATTTTCACTCGTACACCAAGCACCAATCCTAGCAAGAAGCTAGTGAGTGGACTAGATCTAGGACTCACAACTTAGGTAGGACAAGGGGTCGTCAACTCGAGGAACAAGGCAAGGAAGAGTTTACCCACTCTTAGAGATCGGGCCCCGAGAAGAGGGCAAGGAGGAGATGGATGCCAGAACAAACCAATAGAGAGTGTAGAGATGATGGTAGGGTGATTGAATAGGAGGAGGAGGAGACAATTGGGAGTGGAGAGGAGGGAATCAAAGGGGAGGATTGGTCACTATATGTGATATTGTACTATCATTTTGATTTATGATATATATACCAGCTCACATGTTGAAGATGTAAGATTATACATGAGATTTTTGAGATAATGATACTAATTTATATCTATTTATATATTTATTTATATATGTATTACACTCCCATTATATAGTTGATGATGTTTATTGGATGGATGATGTACTTATTTTAATTTCCATTGTTATTGTGTATCATGGAAACTAGATTTTTGGGCATGATGGAGTCTAGGTCATGTAGGCATGATGGAGTTAGGTATAGGCATGGTGTTGAGACCTAAAATATTTAGGTATTTGCTAAGAATAAAGGGCGCATGTATAAGATCACTAAGAATAAGGGTGCTTAGAGGAAACCATACATGACAAGGGGTTTTAAGAAGTGTTTAGGTGAAGATAGGGTGTGAAAAGAATGTAGAACACGGGTTAAAAGGACTTAGACATATTTTTCATTCTAGAAACACTTGAGGAAAAATTTGAGGACCCAACTATGCATGATGAGTGGACAAGGTGCCACTTGGAACCTTAGACGTTAAGAAAAGGATGTACCACACAGAAATATTCCCGAAGACATCATTAAAGAGAGTGAAGGGTTTGTAAAAGATAATAATTCACCATTGGAGGACCACATCGACACTTAGCACACAATCTGCAAAGGAGAGAAGGTATGCTAGTGGGTTTTGATCCTATAAAAAGAGATGCTTCAAAGTGAGAGAGAGGAGATAAAGAAGAGAATGTAAGAGATAGACAAACAATGTAATATGATGAGTAACAAAGTGGTGTAGTAATGCTAGGGTTTAGAGAAATTAATTCTAAGGGTTGTGATGGATATCATAATCCTCGGTATGGCATTAGGATCTTTAACATGGGTTAAAATGGAAGGGTATAGATAGGATCTCATACTAAGGAAAATTTTTAGAAGTTGAGTCCCCATTTTAATATGTATGGTCCGAAATGATCTCTATTGATTGTAATGTGGCTACCAACTATTCCAAATATATATATAAGGGTTCATTCTCGTATATCATGATTAAGGGTGTAAACCCTCATATTAAATGACTATCATGACTCGGATCTGATTTATCATGCTTACTACAATGGTATTAAGTTTCTCTAATGCATTAAGATGTATATCTATTAGTTACTCTATCTACCTTATTAACTAAGTGAATGTACTCCTAAATTTTTCAAATAATACACCATTAATGGTGATAATTTCTCATAAAGCTCACATAAAGGATGGGATCGGTGCCCATGCATGCATCAAGTGAGCACCCAAAGCACTTGTTGGGTAATAGGATGGTGCGTTTGGGGTTAGAAGACAATATTAAGGGTAAACAAAATGACTACATCTTGGTTATATTGCTTTGAGACCTCTTTTTGAAGTTGTTGTGAGAATAATGTGTGACGAGAGTGCTTAACCTTGACACCTTTGTCGAAGCATGGTTTCAAAGCACAGAGGATGAGTTTTCACAAAGATTTAGTTTTGGACCTAAGTTTGATACATGTAAATGGGTAGAAGAACACATGTAGCATGAGTTGTATGAGACCTTCATTTATTAATTTTCGATAGATTTGTATGAATGGATTTCGGTGTATACATCTAGATCAATTTTGTACTATATATCTTGTGTGTGGACCCAAGATGAATCTTAGAGACTACAAGATGCCGATCTGACTTGGACATGTGTTATCGATCATTTTTGGAGAAGAGTGTTGACCGATTATACCCTAAAATATGTTATTTCTACATATTCTTGTCTAGAGGTTTATAAGTTTCAGTTCTTAAGGGATCCTAGAGTATTATTTTTACATGTTATCCCATTAGCTATAAATATATGGATCATTACACTAAGTTTGGAAGCATTTCCTATAGTGACTAAGCTTCTTCCGAGCACCGGGGAGGAATATATGGTGGAGGAAGATGGCGGACCTTGAGATGAGCAGGAGAGGGAAGAGAGATGACTCAAGTATAATGAAGCATGTGAAAGGGATTTAGCTAGATAATGCAAAGTTGTAGGAGTGATGGATTTATATAGCCATACGTTGTGAGAAGGAATTGAGCTTCATGCAGAGGAAGTGGAGCTTGAACAGTTTATGTTACCCCATCTTGGAAAGAGCGGGAGAGCGAGACCCCTTCAGCTTTTAATGAGATCTTGCCACTTGGAGAAAAGAGAACCATCGACATGCATCTCAATCCACCTGGTTACCAACCCCAGAACTCATTTTTCCAAATTCAAAGATAAGTATTCCTAACCTAGTTAGTATTGGTCGAAGTAACTAATCAACACCTAGGAGGTATAAATTTTCATTTGGCACATCTATGGCTGCACAATCATTGTCTAGAGTGGCATTTGGGAAAAGAATAGGTACACAAAGCTTGGGAATCATGTCTAGAAGTGTCATGGGATACACATTTACTAGCAAAGCAATAGCATAGGCTATTGGCGCATGGTTCAATGTGATAGTAGGGATGCGAGGGTGTAACCACTTTAGGGCCTTTACTAGCTATGAGAGGTGGATCTGGTGGAGTAGGAGCTAGTGGACCTAGTAGATCTAGTGGATCGGGGGATTAGACATTGGTGGATTTAGTTGATCGGGTGGTTGAGGTAATAGCGGAGGGGATCAAGGTTTTGGATCAAGTGGACATGGGCCTCAACCACCTCGTAAAGTATTATTAGAAATGTCTTTGCATCTACAAGAATACAAAGGTGTTCAAGATGTTACGTAACATCTATAAGTGTTAGTTATTATAGCATGCAAAGTGGACCACTACCTTGGAATTAATGGCAAGTTAGTTTTGAACAATGTTGCAAGGACACACACATAGTTACTACCAAAAGTATGACACCTACCGATAGTGGTAGATTACATTGCGTTGTAGAATGACCTATTAGCTGAATTTTATATCCCTTAGTTTGAAGAGAAGAGCATTAGTGTGTCAAGGAAATACACCAAGGTATGCCGAGAGTGTAAGGGAATATGAAACACATTTTAAGACTCTCTTATCAAAACTATCCTATAATATTCATCATTTTTAGCATGCTAAGTGATTTTTGGAGGGTTGATAACACCTTTTAGGAGAGCACTTTCACACAAGACTTTCATAGACCCGCCCTTGCAAGGCATTAGAGGCTAATCTACATGTTGAGGCTATTGGAATTATGAATACCAATGTTAGCCCTTTTCTTGAGGCTCAAATTGTTGTAATAAAAAATATCTAGAGAAGCTATTTGAGAACTGGGCGTATGAGATTTGCACCGCTATGGTGCATGGATTGTGAGGTAGAGGGGAATACAAAGGACAATTGTCCTTGGAGATCAATACACACCATGATAGTGGACTGTGAGATTTTCCATGGAGATCATGATGTAAGTAGGTGTCCACTACTGTAATGTGTGATCTATAAAAATGTGCCTTATTATTACAAGATTTTCTCCTTGACTACTCAATACACCAAGTAGTGTAGATTGATTGACTAGATACATGATGCCATTGATATTAGTGTGCACCAAACCAACCTTACAAATAATTCTAAGGATGATAGTCATCACTATGAAGGGTGCACAAATGGAGGGGTGCATTAAAGAGGTTTAGAGGAGGATTTTGAGGTCAAGGCAACCATGGAGGAGGAAGAAGTGAGTTCCCATGTGGAGCTTGTTACAAATGTGGATCTATGGAGCACTACAAGCATGAGTTCCTAATCTGTTACAATGCTCTTGGTTTTGAAAGAAGCATAAGTATGAGGAGTGTCGTAAGCTATTTGAGCATATGAGCCAAAGAACAATGGAAAGACAAAAGCATCGGAATGATAAGCATAAATAATGAAAAATCATAATGGATACTAATGGTGGTGCGTAAGTAAGAACTAGAGCCTATAATGGTGACGATGTGAGTTAAAGTTGCGTGCGCTAGGGAGACACCAAGGAAAATCCACGATTACAAGTGAAGAGGTGGTGTATGGTAAGTATCCGGACCCTAATCAAAAGAAATATGTGTACCAAGATACCATGGATGTAATTTGAATCCTACAAGGAGAAATCTAGTTGCTTTGAAGGAGCAGTCAAGGTAGTTAGAAGAAAGGAAGAGCATCAAGGTTTCAAGAAGGATCTAGATGAGGTCAAAGAAGTATGTAAAATGTTAAGGCATGAGAATATCATTCATTTTCTAGGGGAATGTTTAAGATAAAAATCTCGTGTGTCAAAGGAGAGCACGAGTGACAAGTCTTGCATGCTAACCTTCCCCCTCACACCATTGATTATGATAAGGAGATTACCTTGAATGCAGTAGTCGATGGGTGGATTTTAAGCAATATTTTGATAGACACGGGTGTAGAAGTTAATGTTCTCACTCTAGACGCATGGCATCAAATGGGAAGGCCCCCATTACAACCATCTTCAAATGTGTTGTATATGGCTAACAAGACAAAGGTGATGCCCATTGGTGTCTTTAAGGACACTATTATCACTATTTAAGTGGTGTAGTTCACTAGGGATTTTGAAGTCTTGGCATTAGCCAAGGTAGACAAATTTACAACATTACTTCGGTGCCTAGTGTTATAAGAACAATGTTGACCTATGGTTTAACAAGGTTTACATAAGTTTTGAGAATAAAGAAGAATGGGTAATCATCCACTTGACCGATGGGAAGTCAACACCATATACTGAGCCCTTGGGAGAAGAAATTCTTGACAAGATATATGTGCACTCTATCGGGGACCCTAAGGTTATTAATCCTACGGAAGAAGTTATTCAGTTTAAAGAGGCACAATATATGAGTGATACCACTAGTGTAGCATGTGAAATTTGGGTGCATGGAACATATGATATTATCAAAAGGAACTTAATAGGCCTGTGACAGAGTAAAAAAGGTGTGCTCAATCAAGTTCCTAGGAGGAAAGAAGTTTCCACGTTATTCGGAGGGGCCAACCTTGATATTTTATTACAAGAAATGGAAACCTAGTGGAGAAGTGACATCTAAAGGAGATGTATGCTCAGCTATACCTTTCTTGGGATTGTAGTGTGTTGGTGGGAGACACATCATGATAGCATTCTAGAGTGGCGTGAAGTAAGAATCGTACTGTTAGCTTTTTTTGGAGCAATGCACTCACTACCATAAAAGACTATCATGGGAAGGAACGTGCCTTTTTGATGTATAAGTATGTGAGAAGGCCTAGATGGAGTGTGTGGAAACCTTATCACCTTCTTTATGGATGAATAAGTTGTACTCCACCTTATAAGGTTACGCACAAGCATGGTAAATTCACTTAGAGATGCACCACAAATACGAATCTAATAAGAGTTGACAACTGACCTTGTTCAAGATTTCAAATATTCGAGTACCAAACCATTGGTGGATGGGGTGTTGCAGGTTGTTAAAAACCTAACGACGGGAGATAATTCCATGGAATAGGATAAAATACTAGAATTACTATGTGAACCTAGTTTGGAAGCACGATTTGATGAGGAAGAATCAAAGGAGATACAACTTGAGCACACATACATGGAGAAAGAAAAAGAAAATCGGTCAATGTGATAGATTGCGAAGAGGTGGAAAATTTAGATTTTAACCAAACCGAAGGTATGTGCAAAGTTATGGATAGTGCTTATGAGCTAACACGTGCCTACCATGAACCCATGAAAACTAAGAAGGCTAACATTGGTCAAGAGGTCAAACCTAAGGAGGCTACTATTAGAGAGTATTAGTAAGAAAAGGAGGTTTCCAAGATGATTGATCTATTGTGAAAATTTTAGGATTTATTTCCGCACAAGTACCATGAAATTAAAGGTGTTCACAACTCCTTGGGGAAATTAAAATCAAGTTAAAGGAAGGTGTGCACCTAATTTGGAAGAGAAGTTACCAAATGAATCCCAATCTTCACGCCAAATTCAAGGAGGAAATTGACAAGATGATCACATAACACATTAAGAATTAGAATGGATAAGTTTGATGGTCATCAACATTAATAAGGATGGAAAGATAATCATTTGTGTTTATTACAAATATTTAAATACAATATGTTTCATTGACCCTTTTCTAGCCCCCTTCACCGAGGAAATCCTAGAAGGAGTAGTAAAACATGAAATATATTCTTTCATAGATCGATTCTAAGGATATAATCAAGTTAAAATCATAAAGGAGGACCAAAAAAATATAACATTTTCCACTAAATGTTGAATCTTTGCCTACATGGTCATGATGTTTGGACTAAAAATGTGCTTGCTATATTTTCATGCATTTTGGTACAAACATTTCAGATTTTATCCATAAGTTCCTTCAAGTCTACCTTGATGTCCTGGAAAAAGTATGGATTAGTAAAATACTATTGTGAAAACTTGTGGTTGATGTTTGAGAGATGTTGGTAGTTTAGGATATCTCTCAACATTAAGAAATGTGTTTTTGCTACTCCATTTGGTACCCTTTTGGGGAATATCATATGTATGTAAGGATTACTAGTGGATCCTTCAAGTCTTCATTATTATGGGATTGGGAGAACCTACCAAAGGTGAAAGCACAAAGCAGTGTGAATTCCTTGGGCATATAGTATATTACCAAAAAATTATTAAGGGGTATGCCAAGATTGGCACGTCATTAGAGGAGTTACAAAACAAAAAAGTGCATTTCAATGGGAAGAGGCACAAAATATGTTGTTTAATACATTAAAGCATAAGCATATCATTGTTCCCATATTACTCTTGCTTTCTTGGGATAATCCATTACATGTACATGTTGATACTAGCGATTGGGAAAATATTGGCACAATTTGGAGTAGGAATTATATACCACCCCTTATTTTTGCTAGTAGAAGGTTGACACCTGCAGAAAGCGTAACTATACTACTAACGAGTGAGAATCACCATTAATTATCTACATACTACACAAATTTAGGCAATATCTATTGGTAACACCATTCATATTCTACACAGACCACATGAAATTGAAGTACTTGGTAAACAAACCCTTTTCACAAGGTGCATATGCTGGTGGGTCTTACTGCTTTTCAAGAGTTTGAGTTTATAGTTATTGTGAAACAAGGAAAGAGAAACTTAAGGCCTAACCATTTATCAAGAATTAACTCATGGGAGGATGCACAAAGCATTGAAAATACAATGTGAGATGTACAAATTTTTAGGTTGTTGTGAGCACCCTCCGACTTGGAAGATATTTTTATGTTTCTCAAAATGGTTATGGATCTCGTAGGGAATGAAAATTTTTGAATGGAAGTAGCTATCCATACGCACCACACTCTACAATCTAATTAGTGGAGACTTATACAAGTTAGTTGCTGATGAGGTTTTACACCGGTGTGTTTTAGAGCATTAACATGTTGTAATAATAGAAGAAGCATGTGCTAGTATTACGGGAGGAAATTATGTGGGAATGCAACCGCACACAAGATCCTTCTAACAAGTTTTTGGTGGGAAATGCATTACAGGGGACTATATTGAGTTTTTAAGGCCTATGACCATGTCAGGCCTTGGAAAACTAGGAAGAAGAGAAGAGATGCCCTTGAGACTAATTTCTAGTGCGTAAACATTTAAGAAATGGGTGATTGCTTTTTGGGAGTAATTTCACCTACCGCATGAAGGACTGTCTCATGCTATATCATTACTTGTACTTGACTACGTAATGAGGTGGGTGGAGGCAACACCTAAAAAGTACTCGCACAACAACGAAAATATCTAGGTTCTTATGGGAAAACTTAATCAACACATATGGATGTCCACTAAGTTTAACAAGTGATAGGGGTACCCATTTCTTGAATGAGACTATCAAAATCTTGTTGGAAGAATTCATGGTAGCCCACCACAAGACTACCCCCTATCACCTAAAGGATAATGGAACTATTGAGGCATTTAACAAAATTTTGAATCGATGCTAACAAATATTTGTGATGTAGGAATAAAGGATTGGGATGATCAATTTTCTGTTGTGTTATGGTCATATTAGACTACTTATAAAAGATCGATACGCCACACCTTTTCAATTGGTGTTTGGCATGGAAGAGGTGTTACCTATTGAATTTTTATTACCATCACTGCATATATAAAGCACACGTAGGATGGTTAGCCAATGAACAAGAACTTGAGGACAAGATCGATAAGTTAATCAAGTTCGATGAGAGGTGGGTTATTGCATTTTGGAGTAAAAACAAATAAATCCATGTAGAAGGCATGACATGAGAGACACATCAAGAACAAACAATTCGAGGTTGGGAAAATGGTTATATTGTATGACTCCAAATTTTTGCATCATCCTAGGAAATTCAAAATCCATTGATGGGCCCATACTTTATATCCTATATACTTGATTCGAGCACTTGCCACTTACAAGTGTTAGATGGAACATGGTTTCCAGAAATTTTTATTGGAGTAGGTCAAAGCCCTACTATATATAAGTCTTCCTTTTTTATATAAATAAGGCAATATTTCCATTTAGCCTAGCATTTCCCTTAATGCATTTTCCTTTATTTTTGTTTCATTGTCTCATTTTTTGTTCCCTTTATTTTTGTTCATTATTTGTGCATTATGCGCTAGTATCCACTTATTATTTTAAGAATAATTCTATGCACAGAGGGACCGCATATAATTTTTGTGTGGGGTAGAGTAATGCAACAAGTAATGGAAGATGGTAGTAGAAGATGTGTTTCATGGCCTCGGATTAAAGGATTAAAAACACGTAGAGTGAAATAAGAAAAGGTGAACAAAAGTGATTTTAGTGTAAGAAAGGATTTATAAAAACCATGTACAAGGCTAAGAAGCGCATAAAAAACATGAGGTGGGTGATGTTAAAAATTAGGGTAACGATAGAAGAAGTTCCTTCAAGACTCCAAGTGTGTGCATAAGGATATTTGGTTAGTAAGGATTTTTATGAACCGAGAAGGTTGTAGAATTTTTTTGCTCAAGATTGGGTGTAAGGGTAAAAGTGCTAAAGGTTGGATTTAGAAGAAATTTTTCCTTTATTAAAAAGGTACATTGGTAGGTGGCATTGCATTAATTGTGGAAAAGAAGCAAAACTATAAGTAGAAGGTCGAGGTACATTAATTTTACCTTACATTTTTGATATCAAATATCTCTTGTGAACTAGGCAATCCTTGAGAAAAGTTGTGAGAAAGAGGGTTATGAAGATCCGAGTGCATAACTAGTTTAATCAAGAACCAGGGGTAGAAAAATTGTACACGGGTGTGAGGGAGAGGGTTGTAGGATTTTTTTAATCCCACAAATGAATACATTATCGTGTGTAAGGAAGGGTTTTTATAGGTTAGGATTCTATAGCTAGGGCACATGATTTAAGGGATTTTCATGTAAGAGAAGAGATGTCAAACTAAGTAGAGAAAGGATAAGGAGAAAGGACTTTTAGTAACCCGATAAGAGAAATCGAACCAAGGAAGGTAACCACCATTTCACCAAAGAAGGGAAAGGGTAAAGGGAAACAAGTTGTTTCAAAATTCTTCAAAAAGAATGGTACGTAGAGATGCAATACCTAGACAACATATTTCTTGGAAAGGAATGGGTGTCTCATGTTAGAAAGATGACCTTAAGTGACTATAACCATCAAATGAGCAGCACATAGAATGAGATGGCATTGGCATTGGTTTTCCCTATAGACAAAAGGACACTAGATGGAATTCCTATCTACGATGATGAAGTAAAGGTGAAGATAGAGAAGGCCGGTTATTGCAACTCTATGAGTTGCCCTATTTCAAAAAACTTGAGTGGTTGTACTAGTGGTTAATGTCATGTGTATATGAGGACCATTTCTATTTTATAGGATGAAGAATACAGATAACTCCCCAACTAATTTCTAAATTTACTAGTCTTACCTGCAAAGGAGAATATTTTGATGATGAATTGGATGACAAGGAGGCCATCAAGAAGACTATGGAAGCCTATGACCACAAGAAGGGATCACGGTACTTTGACATCTCTGTGATCTCCAACCCTACAATGAGGATGGCTGCATGTTTGGTCAAAAATTGAATAGACAGAGAGATGGATGCAAATCAACAAGGAATTGTTGAACCTTTGTTGAAAGATCTCAAAGGAGACCATCTATAACCTCTCAATGTTCATAACATAAGAAATCATCAGTGCCATGCGTGATGGAGATAATATCATGTTTGGTAATGTCCTCCTCACCATCATATTTTCAAAAATTGGAGTGCCTGATGGGCTAAAAACATTTATGTGGGAGTACGCAGACGAGAACCCTTCACCTGCCAAAATATTTGAGAAGTACACTTGCAATACCATGACGGCCACCCATAAGGAGTGCCTATAAAAATGGTATAAGTGGATGCATGATGCATTTGGCATAGAGTGGAGAATACCTGAGTAGTTACCTCTTTTATCTTGTAAAGCAAAGTAGAAATCTTCTTACACCAACAATTTTGCATTGGTTGTTTTACTCTAGCAGATGACACCAAGGGTCCCTAGTGTAAGTTTTCATTCTCCTTCCAAGGAAAATACTTCCAAGCTGGGGTAAATGTACTTAAGGAGGTAAATAAGTTAAGGTTTATCATCAACATGGTAATTCAGATTACCACATGATACGCAGACTTTGATATATCCAAAGAAGCATGCCTATGTTGAGAATTATGCCTCACATGATGTGCATATGATAAAGCCAAGAACATTACGTGTTGTTGGGAGAACCAAAACAAGGGTATATGTGCACATAAGGCCTAACTATGAGAAGGTAACTTACGTGGAGAATGATTTCTCTATCCCAGAAGACCCCACCATGAGGAATAAGGCCACGCTAAGGAAAAGTGAGAGATAGGAGACCCTTGAGAAAAAGGCACCAAGTGCACATACAACATAATCTGTAGGCACACAAGACTCAAGCGCAAGGACAATCACCTATTCATAAAGGAATAAGTTCCCCATAGAAGAGAAAATCTTGAGGAAGAGGTTCCAGAGAAAGAGGACCCCCCTACAAAAGAAGAGTCTCCAATAAGGAAGGAGTCACCTATTGAAGAAGAAAAATAACAGTCTTCTATATTGGAATCACTAGTTAAGAAGAAATAGAAAGTAACAAAAAAGGAGAACTTATAAGAAACAGAGAGCATGGAGGCCTTCAAGGGTGACAAGGATGATGACAAGCATGGTGAGGCTCTGGACCATCCTATGTATGATGTACACAACTTAGAGGAGGAAGTGAATGAAGAAAAGGATGAGGATGAAGGAGGTGCTCATGGAAAGGGGGAAGTGAGGAAGTGAACACTAAGGATCAAAGTAATCCAAGCCTTACTAAGGAGAATATAGAAGATGCCACAGAAAGGGAGGTAGCGGGAAAAATAAAAGACTTACTGGAACAAGAGGTGGAGAGAAGTGCTCAAGAAGTGCCCAAGGAGATTGAGGAAAGAAAAAGTGTAGAAAAGGAATATGGAAGAATGGGCAGAGATTCCAGCCTAGCGGTAAGCTTCCCAAAGGCACCATGCATGGGAGAAAAGGGTATGGTAGTGGTGTTGGGGAAAGGAATGAATTATATTAATGATCCAAATAAGATATTATGAGAACGTTTCCAAAGTACCATGCCTTCAAATCAACTCCTTACATGGTCTTAATTTGTAGAAGAAGGTGCATACCCATGAGACAAGGAAGATATTTTCTTGGGATTTTGAGTCACATGTTGATGATCCCGAATTCCGTGTCAATCATGAGGCATTGATGAAGATATCGGATACCAAGGGATTAAACCCTTTTTGAATTCTCAATAACTATCGATGAGTAAATTTGCAATGCACTCATCAAGGTGTTGGTAGAGGTTGAGGCAAGCCTCTTCATGAGAAATGATAGAGTAAGGGTCTTGGAGGAAGAACCTGAAAAAAGAATGAAGAAATACTTGAAAAGGAAAAGGAGTTAAAGTAGGAGAATCTGAACAAAGCCTAATTAAGGCACAAATTAAGCGATGAGAAGGAAAAGTTGTGTGAGATTTATAAGAAGATAGAGATGATTTTAGATGCCATTAACTTGAAGCACCCAAACCTAGCCATTCCTTAGTAGAAATACGAGTCAACCATGTAATTCTTGAAAGACTTTACCTAAATCATCACCATGGAGAGGCGTCCACTCAAATTAGAATCAATAGAAGAGGCATTGGTCTTCATTATAAGAGAAACTAAAGATCGGGGAGACATTTAATTGTTATTCCAAGCTCCTTTCCACTATAAAGACCACCGCACAAATGGATGAGGCTATTTATTACAACTGCACTGACAGAGATAGAATATAAAGCATACTAGTTGTTATGCATGAGGTGGATCTGAAGGAATTTCGAGAGAAGAACAAAGGAAATAGGGAGGAGCATGATAAAATCCTAGCTGAATTTGAGAAAAATTTGGAAGCAATCGAAGTCTTGTGGGGATTGATTAAGAATCAGCTTAAGGAGATGTATCTCTAAGTCACTTGTAGAATGTACACATTAGATGACCTTAGTAAGTAGCTAGAAGGAATTGTAGATAAACTAAATGCTAACGGTGATGACTTGAGTTTTGATGAGGTGAGCGCTCTAGTAGGTGACAACGATTTACCAGTGCGGGGTGAGAAGTAGATTCCTAGGAAACGATTGAGGCAACAGTGAGGAAGGAGTTCCCACTCCTCCTACAGTAGTAGAAGATTCTTTCATTCTTCCATTCTTCTATTCTTTCATTCTTCATTCAATTTGTCTCAGTCCCACTATTCTTTATTATTTAAATAAGTAGGATGTTCCTAAGGATGGATAACATGCTTATTGTGGGGTGATGTTGGGACCTGAATTATTGGTTAAGTATCAAAGGGTGTATGAAAATGATCGGTAAGAATAAGGGTTCTTAGAGGAAAGCGCGTAGTAAGAGGGGGTTTGAGAAAGGTTTAGGTGAAGCTATGGAACACGTGGAAGGAAAAATTCTTTTTCAAATCAATTAGCCATATTTGGCATTCTAGGAGCACTTGAGGAAAAATGTGAGGACCCAACTAGTTGTGATGAGTGGATAAGGTGCCATTGTGGAACCTTGGAGGTCAAGAACAAGATATTACATACGAGTAATATTCCCGTAAGACATCATTATAGAGAGTGGATGGTTTGTAAAAGGGATAATAATTTACTATTGGAGGACCACATCTACACTTGGCACGTAATTTGTTCAGGAGAGAAGGCATGGCGGTGGGTGCTTGTCCTATAAAAAGAGATGCTTAGAAGTGAGAAATAGGAGAAAAAGAAGAGAATGCAAGAGATAGATAGAGAGAATGCATAGAGATTAAGATGCTCAAAAAAATTGGTGTAGTAATGTTAGGGTTTAGAGAACTTAGTTCTAATGGTCGTGAGGGATTTCATAAGCTTTTATATGGTATTAGGATCCGTAACAGGGTTAAAATGGAAGGGTATAGCTAGGATCTCATACCAGGCATATCTATAGGATTTGAGTCCTGTAATTTTAATATGTATGGTCTGAGATGACCTATTTTTATTGTAATGTGGCTACTATAACTATTCCAATTGTATATATATAAGGGTGTGTTTGTATATCATGCTTCGTGGTGTAAACCATTGTATTATATGACTATCGTGACTCAAATCTAATTTATCATGATTAGTAAAATGGTTTTAGTTTCTCTAATGCATTAAGATGTGTATTTGTTAGTTGTTTCTTCTACCATATTACCTAAGTGAATGTACTCCTAAATTATTGAAATCATCCTCCATTAATGGAAAACCCTTCTCACAAATCTCATGTAAAGGAGGGGGCTTAACACCAAATGAATGCCCGGTGGGTGAGAATATTAAAGGTAAACAAAATGATTACACATGGTTAATTCAAGTATAAGCATGGTGGAGTTAGGTGTAGGCATGGTTGAGTTAGGTGTAGGAATGGATGAGTCAGTATAGGCATGGTGAAGTCGGGTGTAGGCATGGTTGAGGTAAGTATAGGCATGGTGGAGTTAGGTGTAGATATGGTTGAGCTAGGTATAAGAATGGTGGAGTTAGGTATAGAAATGGTTTAGTCAGGGTAATTTCCAAGATACCAATGTTATGGAAATAATTTATTGTTTATATGTTGTGTTTAAATTTCCAAATATTTAATATCATGGAAAATGTTAAATGAGTTAGGTAGAATATGGATATGGTGATAAAATGGTAAGTATGATGAAATAATGTATGTTATCGTGATATATTAATTTTTAAGTTTTATGTGAATGGAAACTAACTAGGGTAGAATGTGAACATAAAAGGGGAAAATGGTTAGGGGTAGAAGTGTAGAAGGGAAAAAGATCGAAAAGGTAAAAAGATGTCCAAGATAACCTCCAAAGGCCCCATGCCCTCAAGTTCTGTCTTCACATAGCCATAACAAAAAGGGGCCTCAATCAAATGTAATTCTCCCATAAGCTAGCGAAAAATATAATGAGTTATATGAATGGGTCGATAGGTGTTAGGCACGACCAATTCTATGTCATTTGGGTTTTGTTGAGTCTAGGTCATGTAGGTATGGTTTAATTTACGTTAGTTAGGTATGGGTGAAGGAGAATAAATTCTAGAATGTAGGTGTCAAAGTTCTATCCCTATGTAACATAATCAATAAGTAATAAAATAGGTGAACGGTAAAACAAATGAAATTCTATCTAATTGGTAAGAACCATTATGTTTCTATCATACCAAATATAAACTTATAAACATAAGACCCTAAATTCATTCCATGATTGACTGTCTTTACGTTGAAGAAAGATACATAATCATCAAATTTCACCTTTATGGCACATCCCTTGAGTAGGTAGGCGATAATAAGGGAAAGAAAGTGAGGTGAAATGTGTCATTTAGCATAACTTTGTTGTGAGACAACATGCTCCTTCATGAAATTACCCAAAACCAAAATAGGCAAGTCCATGACGAAATTTTTTTATGTTTACTTTTGCTTTTGCTTGTGATTTCTAGAGACCTGGTCGATGTTGGAAGCCTATGTGGGATGAGTAGAATGAATCCTTGATGTCTTCATGAAGTTAATCGATGCGGAAGCTCTAGAATTGTTTATTTTTATTTTTTCATAACTAGCCTTCTTTTTCGATAGACTATGTGTGTTAGGGATAACTTGTATAGTTGTACTTAAATGGAACATTCAATTTATAGTAGCGAGATAGAGAGGTAGATTTCCTTTTGAGTGATTCATCTATTTAAAAGAGGTTTAACTCAAGGATTTGAATCCCATTTTACTTTTTAATTTATTTGGATGTTTAGGTGGACAAGACTATACAGGAGTATAAACTTCCTTTATTAAGGAAAAACCATAGAAAGTAAATTTTAACTATACCAGAGGGGTTTTAAGTGACGAATAACCAAGGGATTCCATCATGAAAATAACAAAAGTATCCATGAGAATCATGCCATGAGTATAGCCGTGGTACTCATATTTAAGATAAGGCTGAAAGGTTATATATTCGTGGTATCCATGAGTAATAGGAAACATATGTCCGTACTTATAACTTTGAGTACTCGGTTTAAGGATGAGGTAAAAAGTATCATGGGATCTAATTTTTAATTTTAGTAGGTAAAAACACTTACTGCAAATCTAAATGAAGTAAGATATAAAGGTTTTAACTTCATTAACGAAGGGATTTTGAGATATGAAAAGAGGGTGTATGTACCTTTGAGATATGAGTTAAGGAAAAATTTAATGATGGAATTTCATAATTCACCTTACTCGGGACATCACGGTATTACAAAAATTCTTGCTGATGTAAAACAACAATATTTTTGGAAAGGGATGAAGAAAGACATAACATATTTTTATCGCACCGCTTGGAATGTCAAGTGTGTCAAGGTTAATCATATGCACCCATCTGGTTTATTATATCCTCATAGCATATCGCAAATATAAGTGGCAGTTAATTAGCATGGATTTTATTCAAGAGATGCCTATGCCAAGAAATAAACATAATGTTTTTTTAGTTTTTGTTAATAAATTGACAAAAGTAGTATATTTTATTGTTAGTAATCTTAATGATGATTCACCTATTTTAGAGAAAGTATTTGTGCATGAAATTTTTAGATTACATGGATTACCTAAATTTATTATATCTAATAGAGACCCTAGAATGACATCTCGATTTTGGAAAATGCTAAATGCAGCCTTAGGAAAAAAATTGAATTTTAGTTCCACATACCATCCAGAAACAGATGGTCAAACTAAGAGAGTTAATCAGGTTTTGGAAGATATGTTACAAATGTACTGCATGGATCAGCAATACAAATGGGAAGAATACCTTCCTTTAGTTGAATTTTCTTAGAATAATACATATCATGCCTCTTTCAAAATGAAACCTTTTGAAGCATTGTATGGAAGGAAATGCGAACTCTAGTTAGTTGGGATAACATTAAAGGCAAAGAGGTAATTGGACCAGAAATTGTTACTAAAAAGGAATATCAAGTTAAAATGATTCATGAATGATCAAAATGAGCTATAAATAAACAAAAAGTTATGCATATTTGAAAAGGATAGATGAGAGAGATTTGAACTTGGTGAAAAGGTCCTTTTACGTGTTAAGCCTAAAAAGATGTCTATAACCTTTGGCAAGGAAGCCAAACTATCTCCTCGTTTTGTGGGACCTTTCAAGATTGTTGAAGTAATCAACCTTGTCAGTTATCGTTTAGCATTACCCCCTAATTTTTCATGAATGCATGATGTTTTCCATTTTCTTTTCTTAAGAAATATTTTTCAAATTTATCACATGTGTTAAATTGGGATTCCTCGTAATTCTAATACCTAGGAATAATCCTGGTTGAACCAATAAGAGTGCTAGAAACTCACAAGTTGCACTTGTGAAATCATGAAATTAGTCAATGTAAGGTTTAGTGAGACTAGTTTAATGAAGAAAGTGCAACATGGGAAAACCTTGAGGACATGAAAATTGATTTTTCTCATTTATTTGAATAGAATTAGTTCTAATGATTGATAACAATTAAAGACATCATTTTTAAGCTATCAATAATTCTACCAGTTTTGGGCAGGTACTATATTTTATTTGTAGTGGAATGACTATTTCAATGCTGTAATAAGTTATGAAAATTTGAATTTCTCTAATCGCTTTCTGTTTGAGAACTTATATATAAAAGAACTATAATAATGATTTTTTTCTTATTTAAAATTATGGACTAAGTTAATCATTGGGATGATGATGATTTTTAGGAGGGAGGTATGTAATGCCTCTAACATGGTTGATATCTATGATGAATTCTGTACTTGAAGTTGTAAATGTTGATATGTGATTCTTGTCTGAAGATGGTGTACTCTTGTGAACTAAGTAATCATGTTTATTGTAGATAATATGTTATCTTTTGGAAATAGATATAACTTTTCCATGTCTATGCTGAATTTAAAATGAAGTATTTCATTCCTTCTTATGTTGAATGATTCACTGCATGTGGAAATAAGAAATTGGTTTAGTTTAAACTAGTTCATAGTCTTTGTTGCACTTGAACTTGTGCTTCATTTCATAATCTATGATGTAGGATAGATATACCTTAGATAAATTTCAGTGATCCAAGGCATGCTTTCAATTTCATGATGTTGAGGTCATCTTAACCAAGCTCGGGAGAACGTTAGATTTCTAAAGTGGGATTACCACAAGATCATGGGTGACTCTTTATTCTCACACCCTTCTCAAGTGATCTGATAACATCATTATTGATTCTTCTTTAGGTAATATGTAATTGAATATTTTTACAATCACTTAGGAACCTAATTAAATCTATGTTCATTAGATGGTAATCGTATCCTAAGTTTTAATTCTATCCTAACTTACTAAGTTCTTTCATTAATGTAAAATGTTAATAAAAGGAAAATCCTTAGACTAAACTAATAAATTAACCTAAGGACCTAAGTTAGTTCCTAAACTAATGTTATGAACCTAACCTAAGACTTGGGCTAACCTAAGGGGATGGAATGGACAACATGCAAAGGCAGGTTGGTGGCACCAACCTCTAAATATTTATGAGGGATTTTTGGGCATTAAAACTCTTTGTTGTAGCCAAATTTGGGTAGTGCATGGCGGATATTAAGAGGCTATGTTGGCACCTATGCTAAAGTTTAAGATGAATTAAAATTTAAATTTTGTCATAGCCAAATATGAGTTGGTGGTGGCGGGATATATGGAAGGACCGTCATCTGTTTGGCATTATTATTCATTACAATTGTGAAAAAACTACCTAGGAAGTAGGGGAGGTTGGAAGAAAGAATGGTTTTTGGTTTTTGCATTGCTCATTTGGTTTTTGGTGAGCTTGAAGCTTTATATTTAGTTTTTAATTTCTAACCTTTAGTTTGAATACGTACATGATTATTTCACCTTGCATGGTGGTGATGGTGACGTAAATATCATTGAGAAGCTATACAAAGAAACAAAAAGAAGGCTTCTAAGAAGTTCATTGGAATTTTCATGAAAAGAATTGCTATCGAGGCTCACTGGAAGATTTGCAACAAGGAATAGAAGACATGAGCTCTATCAAGAATGATAGGCCCTATCTCTTTATTACTTCTTCTTTAATTTAAATGTCTTCATCAAAATAACTATGCTCTTATGAAAACCTTCTAGTTTTGATATTGTGTTTTCTCATTCTTCATTTGTATGGTATTTCAGCTTGTTTCCTTTGGATACATCATGATTTTTGTGTTTTTGTATGGAATACAAATGACAGGTTGCATTATTTATAGTTTTGATTAGATTATTAGTAGTAGACTCTTCATTGGCAAAAGAATTGATCTGTGTTGTCCTCTATTGAATGATTATCTAGACTGAAGATTGTATATGCATTTATAAGTAACTTGGTTTTATTAAAGTCTATATATTATTTCTTTGAACAATCTCCTTATTTTTATTATTTGGAGACTAACTGGTAGGAGACCTTGATTAGTAGTGAGGACCCACTACTTTTTTCAACTTATTTTTTTATTGTGTATTTGAGGAGGATACAGTTCATTTAGATCTGAGATATAATTATTTTGGGCTTTTTCCCTAATGGAAAACTATTTGGAATCTATGTATTCTTCATGTTGGGTAAGTTTTATAGTTGATAATAAAAGAACCCAACAATATTTGTCGATAAACACTGATGTCGGTAATTTCTTGAATCTTTCTAATGTTACCATTCAAGTTAGAGTATATTAATAATCACCTTGAGCTTAAAACTACATCATCTTTACTCCTTTGATGAACCTCATATGAATGGAAGTATTTTTTGATGGAAGTTGAATAGGAAAATATGACTGAGAATGTTTAGCTTCGATTCAGTGTCTATATTTCATATTTTTGTAAACCCACTATGGGCTTGTGGTTTCCTTTATTAGATCTTGTGTGACCTATGGATGGTATGCATAGATTGTTTACTATAGATGAATATTGATAAGAGGGAGGTTGTTCTCATGCTCTCTCTTTCCTTCTTGTTTGATAATAATAATTTATATGACATCTAGTTTTGAAATCAGATTGTTTTCTATTTTTGTTTATTGTTAGTCAATAAGTGTTCTTGAACTTACACCTATTCTAGGTTACCCTCGAAAGGAGGAAACATTAGTTTATTATTCAAATATTTATTTTTAACTAAATCACAAGGTTTAGTGTTGTAATCTAGGTAACTAAGTCTTCTTTCTTGAAATACGGTTTAAAACCCACAAGCGAGGATCATGAGGGACAATGTGCATAGCAACTAGAACGGACATGTGAATGACAAAGTGTGAAGAGATCTCGGGAGGAGAGAGCATCAATTGAATGTGTATACAAATATTTGAAACATGGGCATAACCTGGTTAAGCCATAAAACACTCCTCTATATCATAGATCAAATGGGGTGTTCATATAGGAGGTGTTGAGTAACCCTCAGTGCTGCAATCATGACAAATCGAGTAGAGAGGGGGAGTTACATTCCCATAATATAAGTGTAACTCCCAATGACGCATATGATGCACTGACGCATTGATGCACTGATGCGTAAGAGAATCTCATAATGACCCCTAAATGACACATGGACCTACGATTTCACCTAAGTGAGATGACACACCTAATGATGTGAAAAATAACACACACCAACACCCCCTTCATTGTAACATAGGATGAGGCGGTAAGTTAGAAATGAGAAATGGGTCCCGCATAAGGCCCGATTAGGTACCCATGTACAAGAAAGAAGTCCCAAGTAGTGAAGGAAAACCCAATGGGAAAAACATCCACCATAAGATAAAAAACACTATAATCTAAGAAAGATGCCAAATAAGGGTCCCGACCATAGATGAGTCTAAAAGGGTACCCATGTACAAAGAGGAAATCTTTCGGAAAGAAGAAGAAGAGAGAAGAAGAGGGAGATGAGACGGATGCGAGAAGATGTCATGGATAGATCTGAACTCTGACAGATCTAAGAAGTCTCCCGGAAGAATGTTGATGACAAGATCCTCTACCTCTAGATTGAAGAAGAGCCACCCATAGTGAACTATGTTCCTACCCTTAGGAAGGATAAAAATGACGTGCTGAAGTTCCTCCCAGTCCACAAAGGAAACTAAAGGAAGTAACATAAAGAACTCTGAGTCTGGTGCATGGAAGTGTGACATAGGTCTAGCAAGTGAGTGCCAAAGAACCAAAGGTAGTGCCACGTGTGCATAACTATTAGAGTGAAAAAGAGGAACACCTGTAGAAAGGATGTCCAAGTGATGTGAAGGGAACAAAACATCCTCCATAATAGAAAAGGGATCCATAAGTGAGGGTGGATCAATGAAGGTCTCCAAAAGTGGAAGTGGTAAGAGTCCCAGAAGGGGCACTTCCAACAATGGAGATGATGAACTCCTCTGAAACACCTGTAGATGGATGAGGGACCTGTAGTGCATCACAACTGGACTCTAGGAAAAGACAACTAAGGTCGGCGAAATACTTGTCCCAATGAGGGGGCTCAACAAATAGAAGAACGATTACAACTAGGTATAAGTCATGCAATGAAGGTAGAGGAGTGGAAGGGGCCTCACACACTGAAGGTGGAAAAGAGGTGGGTGTGATGACTGTATAAGACTAAATAGGATACTGCTCGATATCTGATGAGATGTGGGAAGTGTCAACACTCTCTAGAATAGTGAGAGAAAGAGGAGAGAAGTCGTCTGTAGTACTCTCGACATCAGAACTAGATGCACAATACTCATCATCAGAAGTAGAACCAAGCGAGCATGTGTCAGTGGAACTGTCATCACACAAAGAAATAGAGGATACAACTAAATCGTAGAATAACATTGGCGGTAGTATGTGAAGGGTCTCTATAGAGGGATTGAAGAATGCTCCAGACATGGTGAGGTGGATCTGAGTCTACCACGTGAAACCAAAGAGAATGAGAGACATGCATCATCATGTGACCAAATACATGGTCACAAGTGTCAAGGAAGTCCTCCAGATGATGATGATCAGTGGGTGTAGTAACTGACCCAAGCAAGAAGGGTAAAATACCCTCGTGGGTGAAGTAATGTTCCATGGAAGCACGCCAAGCTGAATAGTTCCCTCTCCCAGTGAGAAGTGGCAGAGGATGTAAGGTGATCCTATGATTCTCAAGTATAGAAAGAGCACTCTCCATGATGTGGAATCAAAAGTGCAAGGTGCACAAAAGCAAGACATCGGACTCAGCCGATAATGCGTCTGTATGTGAAAACCCAAGAGTACTAGTCAAGCCCCACCAGAATGTGGAAATTTATAAAGTAGTTCATTTACAAAAATGACAATGCCATCATGTAATGTGTGAAAAATCATGCAACTCTGACTAAAGAAGCGTTCAAAAATGAGCAGCGAGTCAAAAGTTATAGCATTAAAATGATTCTCGCAACTGATGGAAAAATGCCACTAGACACTGCAAATGCATTAAAAAAGTTCCCAAAAAGGGTGCAAATGGTGTCCTATGTATACTCGTTGAAAATGGAATCAAATTTTAGGCATAGTTTTTTTTTCTTGCGAGGGGGATTAGCCTCCTGCCAACCCCGGACCTCACCCTCTGTCTTCGACGCTCGTAGGAAGGTAAGAATACAAGAAAAAAATAGCTTTGAAATTTATTACAATGCTAAGAAAATGTTTTTTTTAATCTTAAAACATTAAAAAAAGATTGTTTTATCCGGAAAAAAATTCCTAAAGGGAATGATTGAATGGGGGGGCCCACGTTGAGGTGTTGACTGAGCTGAATGGTAGGTGAATGAAAATGGTGGATTGTGAACACGGGATAGCATGCAGGTGGTAGAACAATGCACAATTATGAAGGAAATGCAGGAACCATGGACAAGCCGCATGTATAAAACATGATCCAATCGACCAATGTAAAAGAGCCCACAAAATATCAAAACCACAAACAAAACAACCACGCAGAAGCAGACTCCAGCAGTACATCGAATGAAGATCAAGCATGAGGCACTAGAATGAACTGTGCATGACTTGAGGGAAACAACCAAGGTGTAGAACCAAAGCACCAAGTGGAAGACCCGCAAGATCCCAAAATACTAACGCAAAAACATTTGCGTAAGTGAAAAACTTGAGTCGAGTTGATTGAAATATGAGCTGCTTATAGCAATGCACGAGAAAACCGAATGACAAACCTTGAATCCAAAGCGTATCCGAGTAGCAGTTCACAAAAAAACCACTAGAATCTCAAAAATATGCAAGTAAAGCATGATCGGAATAACCATTATGACACATGCAATGAAATTTGGATATCATGTTTGGAAGCCGAAAACACGCATAAAAACATCGATGAGTGCACGGATCCACAAGATCCACTCTGATACCATGAAAGAGGGTTTAAAACCCACAAGTGAGGATCTCAAGGGATGATGTGCACATCAACGAGACGTGCGAATGACAGCGTGAAGAGATCTCATGAGGAGTGAGCATTAATTGAATGTGCATGCAAAGATTTGAAACACAGTGAGAACTTGGTTAAGCAAAAACTCTCCTCTATCTCATAGATCAAATGGGGTGTACATGTAGGAGGTCTTGAGTAACCCCATTGCTGCAATTATGAAAACTCGAGTAGAGAGGGGGAGTTACATTCCAGAATAAAAGTGTAACTCCCAATGATGCATATGACATATGACACACCGACGTGTAAGAGAATATCATAATGACCTCTAAATGACACATGGACCTACGATCTCACCTAAGTGAGATGACTCACCTAATGATGTGGAAAATAACACACACCTACACTTCGTGAGGGAAGTATTGTTCCTTTCTTTAAGATGAGATCAACGCATAAGAGAAGATTGGGAATGATAAAAATCTAGTCTAGTCTTGAACTTTAATTTTCCTTAATCCTTTCCTTGAATGAGGAATGAGTGATTTTGAGTTATGAGTTATTCAAATGATAGCTCATGCGTTTTTGTGGTTTCTGAATTTAATTAACCTGTAGTGGTCGATGTATTGAATTACATGATGACTGTTACGTTTGAGTTTGGAATTGGATGTGAATATAGGACTGTGATAACTTGAACCATTAGTTACTTTGGTTGTTTCTAATTGACGAAGTTTTTATTACCTTTAGTATTGGGACTTATTTGTGTTTAATGTGCTTCTTAGACATTAGGTTGATTATGAGATAGTATGATTATTTAATGGAATATAATTCAGATTTGTTTTGGTTATTCCTTCATGTATTATTCAAGATTTTAACTTGAAATAACAAAATAGTATACTTATTTTGAAAGGTAGTTTTTATATCTTTGTATTACTTCTTGAAAAGTTAGATTAGATTAAGATGAGGAACTTAAGTTGGAAACTTGGCTAAAATGGTGAGATTAAGATTGGAACTATGAATTTATCCCTTCTTTACTACTGCTGTTTTGATTTCTAGCATGCTGTAATAAGTTCATAAGGATGTGGAGTTAGGATTAACTATGATGATTTAATTAGTCCTTTCTTATACATTACTTATTGAATCTTTAATCTTCTCTCTCCTTCTTGGTTTGTAATATTTTGAGAAAATACTTTTTGTTTATCTTTTTTGTGATTTGAGAACTATTTCATAAATAAACGGGTTCATTTTATGAAATAGTTAGATAAAATCACAATGTTTTAATGTCATAATGCTTATCATGCTCACTCCATATGAACTAACTCGTCTAACAATTTTGATGATGGGTTTAATAAAAGATGAAAGGAGAAAGACATATAGAAAGTTACATATGTTTTACTAAAGAAATTGTCTCTTTATTTTGATGATTATGTAGCAACATTACTTGAAATGTAATTTTTTCAGAAAAAGAAGATGTAATAAAACTAGTTTTATATTGTTGTAATGACACTTTATAATCCCTGAAATACTTATGTAATCAGTGAATGGATCACTCCCTTTTTGATAAATAAATGGTTTGATGATTTTTGATTTCTACTTTATTATGATACCTTCATTGGTATAAATTGGGATGTATATTAAGTAATATCATTAATTAAGGGCATTTTAGATATTTAAGTGTCATGGATTTAAGAAAATTAATAGTCTTATAATATATACGAATCATGGATTAAGGATCTGAAACATTAGTTGATTCATTACACATAAAAGAGATGCAACTAATAGTTGATACTCTTGAATAGATCCTTAAATAATGGAAAGGGAATATGAATGAATTATATATATATATATATATATGAATTATTGTTGTATTAAAATATATGTGATTTGTTTTCATAATTGGACATTAGTCCTTGATAAAGGAAAAAGGATATTTTCCTTGAAATTAATTATAGAGACTTTTTTAGATCTTGTTAAGTTTTATGAATATAAGAATGTTTAAATTTGTTCTTCATTAGTCATATTTCTTTAATCAAAATATTGAATGATAAAAAAATGGAAGAGATGGGATTTAGACTTTGTCATTATGAAGTATAAAGTAAAGGTTTTAAATAAGCTTGTTTTAAGCTAAGGATGAAATAAGAAAAGATCTAATGAACACACCTTCATAACATTGAGATCAATCATGTCATTATATGATATAAGTTGTTTTGTTTAAAGGAAAACTTAAACATGTATTTGAAATGGTTAGGAAATCAGATTTTACTTGCATACCTACCTCTTGTGTAATTACACCTTATAACATTTTTAGGTTAAATGATGCTTAGTTGAATATTAATGCATTGTTGTCATTAAAATTTAAGATGATGAGTAATTAGGTTAATAAACATGTAATCTTAAGTATACTAATCCAATTGAGGAAACTCAGGTTGGATGTTGGAACACATCAATTGTGGCATAGTACCTTCGTAATGACATGGGTCATTACGAGGATACTATGATGTAGTTGTTATGTCTCAACACCCCACTTAGTTTGTTTAACTTGATTGACATAAGTGTAAGACTGGATCATAGTTCTACCCTATATAGGGATAAGAGCATGATCTAGTGTCGAGGTTAAATCATGTTGAATTAGGGTAACTAGACACACCCATTTGATGTTAATAGATTGAGTATGTCTATGTATCCTTAGTCACCACAAGTAGTCTTTCAAACTAGTGCATGTTATTCTCCTTGTCTAGTGTGAAATCTTGAATCAGATTGAATTGACGTGAGAGTTAGGAAAGACCATTCTAGATAAAAGAACAAGTGTGGTGATGGGCATATTCATTTCGACAAGTGTCTTCTAGGAATTCAAAGATGATAAACATATTTAAAACTTTGGCCAAAGTAGCACAAGCTTTTATTTAGGTTGTCCTATGTCACTAAGTTTAAGATTTATGATTTAAGTCAATTATTAGTAATGAGATATACAAATATGTCTCTTAGATAGAACAATTGGGTGCCCCTAAAAGGGTAAAGGAACCAAATATACTTGGTATACACATTATTAAGTTAACATGAAAGATCAGTGTGTCACCGAGTCATTTACAACTGCATATGGTTTTCTGTTATGAGATGGATTGGTATTGGAATGTGTGTTCTAAATTATGTTAATTTAGAAAAGATAAAATTATGAAAGATTAAAAAGAATCCCTTGTTTCTAAATTCTTAAAATTGGAATGTTACAACCCGGATATGGAAAATGCTAGAGACTTACCCCATATATATATATATATATATATATATATATATATATATATATATATATATATATGTGTGTGTCTAAGAGGGTGCCCATGACCCTATTTAGATAAGTGTTAGTTCATTTAAAATATGGGAACCAAGAAATGACCCATAAATTTTAGAGTATAAGGGACTATTAGGCTAGGGGAAATCCTGATCTATCCCATATAGAGATAGACCCCATGTATATAGATTAGATCTTAATAGGACATCATTTAAAACATCATTGGGTTGTTCCATATATAGATAGTGGTTGGATCTATATAATAGATCATTTTATAAGAATGTGAGACTATAATGTTACCCTTGTCTCCACCCCCTCTCTATTCTATAGTGTTGGTGGGAGACCGAATCGATCAAGCATCAATATTTTTTATATGGTAAGGAAAGAAACATGTTGAGAACTCGCACCTATATTATACTAATCAAAATCAATGGACACCCCTCTATATAGATAGATAAGGGTGATCCCCGAGGAACCACATCTCTACCCTACCAGGCATATAGACTCTTTATAGTGTAGGACCCTACACCCAAAGATAGAAAATGGGTTGAGAGATATAACATATCCATAAGCCATATATAGATATGAGATACAAGTCTATAGGCTCTAGTCTAATCATCTACCTCCCTCCCCATGAGACCTATAGATTTGAATATGCCACCCCCTAGATCTCTATATATGGCAAGATATCTATATAGGGATGGGGTAGTTATTTATTCTATATATCCCCCACTGTAGATTTGATTTAAATAGAGTATAGATAGGGTACAAACACAACTTTGTCTATATAGAGGTTGTTGACCGACCATCCACCGCCATATATGGATCTATTATAAAATCTATTATTCTATACGTGATATAACCAAATGTGATAGGTAATATTTGTTTGTTCCCCTACCATTAATTAAGGAACCCATATTTATATGGGGGAGTACTATCTGGAGGAAAAGCCCCTCGGCGATCGATTAGACAGATCAATCTATAAGGGACCCCAAATGAATGTCATATATAGGTAGATATAACAAATTAAACTATATCTCTATCTCTATAAAGACTACGATCACCCTATAGAGATATTTAGATGAGATGGTAATGATAGGGATTGAATCCTTCTCGGAGAGAAACCTATATTTTCCTCTTTAAGAATAGACAAAATATGGATTCTAGTATAACCATGCATACCTATCTTGATTCCCGATGGATCATATTGAAACTCGTGATTAACAAAATGAACAATTCCAAGGACTTTGCATTGACTTAGATAACACACAAAATATTCCCCCTTCTTTGATAAAGAAGGGGAGGAAACTCTGTTTTATTCCTCTCAACCATGTAGAAGCCCTTTTAGAATCATCTTCAATTATTTTAAAGGTGAGAGGAAGTTGGGGCAAGAGATAAATTTATTTTGAACCTGACCTTTCCCTAAAGTATTGAACATATAATATATATATATAGATCTCTCTATTATATATATATATATATATATATATATATATATATAGGTCATGTATTTATCATTTATAGTAAGCATGAAACCTACCCAATAGCCATTAACCCTACCCTTTCCTATCTACTAACTCATAAGGGGAGGCTCTCACCTTCCTTTTTATTTTGAGAGAGAATATAAAGAGGGATTATCTTTTCTTCAATCTATTCGACAGGTTGAGAAATCTATATATTTATCTATCTATAGATCTGGATCGAATATCCCCTATCTATATATGGGGCATAGTTTGGAATACATGTCGAGGGCTCCACATTAGGGGAAGGGGGAGGTCATATGATATCTTAACAAAAATTTCCCCACCTATCTCTAAATTTCAATATCTATTTATCTAGAGGTCAAAATTATGGGTCAAAATTGCCAAAATATCCAAAAGTTATTCCTCACGAAGTATAGGTCAAGATTTCCACTTGACTATTTGAATGCACAAATTATATTTTGTACCTCTACATGTGCATTTTGTGTAGGAACAGGGGATGTTTTTAGGACTCAACTAGAACATAGGAAATGATGTAGTGACTAGGCACGAGTGCAGTGAAAAATTGGTGGTTAGCGTAGTGGAGAAAAAATATGGAGGCTATCTTTAAACATCTTTCTATGCCACTCGATTGTGTAAAAATTATGTCAACTAAGGAGCTAAATTCAATTTTTGAAGGGGACATGACTACTAGAATGATTTAACTCAATTGGGACAACACATCGATTTAAATGCGATTCATGAATGAGCTAAGCCCCGTGTCAAGAATGATTCATTTAGTGAGATTGTAAAGTGAGCTACTTGAGAAACATTGGGCAAGCCACCTCAAAGAATTGGTGGCGAGTTGTAACAACCACTTTTTCTAACTTCACATCTAGGAATTTTTTTTTAAACATTATGGAATTGATTTAAATACCCATATATTTAAATCCAACATAAATTATAATGCAATCCATTTTTATAATTGTCATAAAACATGTGTAGCTGCATGAGAGAGTAAACAAATCCTACTCAATCCCCCTCAACACTCTTTACAAGACAATACATCAAATGTATCCTTCGGTTTTTCCTTTTTTAGGGTATGATAATTAAATGAATTTATCTAAGTGTCTACTTGGATTACGCACAAAATCGCATGAGGAATCTCTAAGCTTATATCTTGGTGATATCACAACAGGTGTATTCAAAAACTTATAGTACCTTTCACAAGGTTTCGAGTCATGTATTCCATGCTTAGTTCTTATTAGATAAATTATTATTGGATGATTACATAAGTAACTTATGAATTATATCAACCTGCTAGGACTATATGGATTAAGTTCATCTAGTGATTGTGAATAAGATGTGCTTAAATGGTGAAGGGTGTCTTGTAAGAAGATTGTCTATCTATATGACTGCTAATAAGTAAGCAGTTGTGATGAACTTAGGAATTATAATAAAGTTATGTTAAGTGAATAGATTCATTATATTACTAATCATTAATATGGAAATGATATTATGTCCTTTATAAGGGTTATACTATAATGAATCATTATGAACTTATGAATAAGATTATATGTCCTTAAATGGAAAGAAAGGAAGCACACTTATAAGGTTGAATTAGTCTTTAAGTGATGAATCTTAAATACATACTTACAATCTAAGTACTTATTGTAGATAAAATGAATGACCTAATAAAAGTATGTACAAATGAATACTTTTAATTAGGCTATAAATAAAGAAAAATTGTGTGCTTATGTTGAAGTGTTGACTAACATTGATAGTATATGATAATTGATAAAGGTATGATACATACCTACATATTTAGCTATGTATAAATGGACTACCTCTATTAATGTGAAATATACAGTCATTATATTAGTGATGCACTATATATATAACTAAAATAGTGGCATGGTACTTAATTTTATTAATCGAAATGTTTGCTTAATGGATTAAGCTTAAGGAAGAATTAAATCCGTAACTCTATACTTAAATAAAAGATCATTTCGATCCATACTTTGGGATATTAATGACATTTATTTAATAGGGTAAATAATAAAAATTGTGAAATTAAATATCGTTGGATCAACTTGAGATAGGACCTTAGGTAGAAATCATTCAAGGTGAATGTGTTGTGCTACCTAGGCTAACCCATCATGAATTAAAAATAATTTGAAACATTAAGATATAGTGTTCCAATTCAAGACCCTTGATGGGTCAAATCACTACTTCCGCTACATAGGCATTTCTATTTAATTATGATAGTCACTATTTAGATATTATTGCTTAGCATTTGTAATGAGTTTCCTCATCAAGACCCTAAATTGTGATAAGGCATTATATTAAGTACAAGCTATATTAGAGCTACAAAGGTGGATTGAACCTCACCGATATGCATCTCGATGTTAATTTTTGATTTATACGGGAAGGTAAGTGGTCTAGAATGATAAAAATAACTAAGAGACACTTATTTATCCATAGGAATCATAAGATAACTTAGAGGTATGCCTCCTACAGATTAATCTAAATTTTTACCTTGTATAAGAGTTGTAGCTATTTATAGCACCATTGATTGCTAATCCATATAACTGAACAAGTGAATAAGGTGAGATGACAAGTTCCTAATGACGAGTGTGTCATCACAAAATAGAGCATGGTATACATGAATCTAAAACCTTACGCAAGGTAGTGTAAGTTACTAAATACTCTATCACATTTTCACCAAGATCTAAGCTGAGAGATGCCTAGTGGGATTCCATGGTGGAACCCAGGTAGACACTTAGATATCTTCACTTAATTATCATATCCTAAAAAAGGATACATTTTATGTATTGGGTTGTAAATAGTTTTGAGGGGGATCTTGTAGTATATGTTTACTCTCATGTGGTTGCACATGGTTTATGAGACTTATCAGAAATTGATTTCATTAATTTTTATGTTGGATTTAAATATATGGGTATTTAAATCGATGTATAATTTTTTTAAAAATAAAATCCCTAGATGTGAAGTGACAAAAAGTGGTTGTTACATTTTGGTATCGAGTTAAAGGTTGAAGCTCTTAGGCCTAATGAGTCCTTATACTTAGTAAATATTGAGTGTATAAACAAAATAAAAGGAATAAAGGATGTACTATAGATAATGAACCAGATAAAACTAATCTTTGGGTTCATGGTAAATAAGTTATATAAAACTCTAGCAGTCCTTCCTAACACACTAAACTACGTAGATGCATGGAGCAACTAGTTGAGTGTGAAAATGATCTATTTTTTAGTAAAATATCTTTAAGCGATTCATGACAATCGTGAGGATTTGATTTATCATTGAATCATGTTTTGATGAAATATTTTGGAACTTTAATCCAAATTGAATTAAAACCCAAAAAGGGTAGATGGAGTGGATACTTGTAGACTATATATTATGAAAGCGTTGTGTAGAAAGGCCAAAAAGGCTAGAACAAAATATGTAATAAATTCGACTTGAAGAGTAAGAATAAACAAGACAATTAGCTCATCCTCACCATTGAATTTAAGAGAAAGGTAATGGAATGTTAAAGGATAGAAAATATGAACTATCAAGAAGTAAAAAAAAGTAAATATATGTTGTAACTTCTAGAATAAGAGAGCAATACCATTTTTCTATTTGGTAAAACTAGTTGTAGATGGAACATTACTAGGAGAAATAAAAGAAAATAGAATTTTTACACAACTAAAGGTCCGAAAAACAAGTGTGTAACGAAACAAAACAAAAATTTAAAACTTGGAAAATAATGAAAAACAAGGTTTTCCTCATTTTTGATGTGGTATATGGCTTACTTTTGACTATCTATATGGTATATCTAATAATATTACATGTTATGACTTCACCTGTAATGAAAATGATTATGTCATGTTTATGGTTGTGTGAAAGTTTTGTTGGCTAAAAGGGCTGTTACAGACATAATTAAATTAATTTTGAAACCATAAAATTACAATTTTTCAAGGGAAATAATGACTTTTCTCCCAAGTTATTAGATATTAGTTGTGTTCGATTGTTCGGATTCCGTTGAATGAGTTAAAAATCATCAGGGTTATGATTCATTAATGGGGAAGTATGTCACACCTTTTAATTTTAGACTATTTTGTGAAAGGAATAAGTTGTTAAATGATGGGTAGGATACAAGAGTTTGAGGGTACACTCCATTTCTCAGCTTTATATGTCATCACACGTACATGTGCATATCTCAAGAGGATATACACACTTACGTGTAGTTGTATGTATGAATGTGAAATGGTGATTCTAATATAACTCTTGTAATGTAACTAAATTTTTGCATATTTTTGTGTTGCTTTAGCAATTGTATGTACTTACCTTTTGGTATATTTGGTTATGGTACATTCTATGCTACTTTATTTATATCACTTTAATGAGGACTTAAGTGTACCTTACTTTGTAAGATGATTTCATGGTGCTTTTCCTTGTAGCTGTACCTGATATTGACCTTGATAACTTACTTCTTGTTGGAAGTAAGGACTAACAATTATGATAAGGTTTTACATGTTGATATGTGTTATTCTTATGGAAATGGTTTGATTGATAAAAATATACTAAATTATCTAGTTTTTGGTGGTCGAGACAATACTATTGTACTAAAACCTTATTTTTGAAACTAGAGATAATTTTGGCCATCTACAGGTAATGCTTAGTCAAAGGTTGTAATAGAATGATTTAAAGGTATCAATAACATGTTGATATAATGAATGTCACCATGGGCCTTTAGTTTTTGACTAAGGTTGGACAAATTTTTGAGACCATATGAATAAATATATGCTTATAAAGCATAAGGGGGTCATTACTAAGGAAAAACATTAGCAGAAATAGTTCATAGCCGAAAAGTTAGCTCTTTAGGCCCCAAGGAAAAATGTGGTCAAAATATATTCAACTCTAACATATAAAATAAATGTATTAAAAATTAATATCAATATTAATCTATACATATAAAATTGTATTCAGATGGAGTGAGTCTATAATATTCCATTTGCGTGGAACCTATTAATCTCTCGGAGGAAAAAAAGGCTTCAAGCTCCACAAATCATTCTAAATGGAGCTCAAATTTTTGTTAACTATGTGAATTTATCTTTCCTCGATTCATGGGTTTTCCAATGCAAGAGGTCATAAACCATAAGTGACATATCAATGATTAAATAAGCTTGATATTTTGAATTGAGAAGGGATCTAGCTAATGTTGTGAAATTTTAGGCATAATATTTATGGGCCTAAATTGTTACTAAACTATAATATATGTTATGTCAATTAAACAAGGCCCTACTAGACAAGGGCGGTGTGACATTAAATTACTTTATATTGAGTATAGACTGTGACTTTAATACACATCGCCACCAGATTTGGGGGTGGAAATAGTCAAGTGGAAGCTTGGTTAACAAGGATACCAGAGCTAAATTTAGAGGACTATGTTCAAAAGAAAATGGGAACTTCTATTTTTAAATAAAAATAAGGTGGTGGGAGGAATTGTTTTAGAACAGACACCACATCTACCATGAATTAATTTTATTAAAACAACCCCTTGATCTCGGGGCATGCACCAAGTGGTTTTGGGAACTTTTTGTTGTTTGTGGGTTCATTTGTTCAATGGTTTTGGAGATATAAACCTACGCATGTTAAAGGTATGGTATTTCTTTAATTTGAATATTATTTTTGTAACTCATTACTATTTTCCACTCAAAATTCCCCTACTTTTAAGAAGTTGAAAATTAAAATTTTGAGGTTAAGTGTCTTTTCTGTTGTTCTGATAATGTGAAAAGTCAAGAAATTGGGAAAATATACATTTTTGGGTCATTTTGTGTGATTTTTGGGCCTGTCAGACATTTTTGTCCCGCGTGTCCCAAGTTCATACGGGCTCTCTGTTCCCCGATCGGCCGGTTTACCCAAAGTATGTTCTTTTCGGGCCCGTCGGAACTTTTTGTCCCGCATGTCCCAAGTTTTCCTAGACCCATTGTTCCCTTTTCATCGATTCGGCCGAATCTCGTATTCCACATACTTTCATCCCTCATGTCCCAAAAGCATTTTGTGCGTCTTTTCCCTAAATCACCCGAATCGGCCGAACCGCGTACTTCGTGCTTTCACATCCCTCGTGTCCCAAATGAACCAAGTGTCATTCGTGCTAATTTTTCCCGCTCTACCCGAATATCTTGCTTTTTAATTTGGTAGATATGTATTTAATGCACATTTATTGCCTTTCTCTCTCCTAAACGGCTATATAATGAAACTGCCCCCTATGCATTTTTGCACACTACTTTCATGTTATCTATTTCTCGAACCCTTGCAACCAAAATTCCTACGCATGTATCCATTCCCCCTGTAATTCCATCCTAAGTCTAGCTTGCAGCTTTGCTCTCCGAGTTACTATCAACATGAAGATCAAATTCCAGGGGCAGGAACAAATTTCACCACTCGAGTCCGTCGTTCCCGATATCGGGGACAGTGAAGTTCACCACCTTGACTTTGGAGATTTTTGGACAAGGATGACAGACGTGAATCCTTCACCGATGGCACAGATGATTCATGATAGTGGTCTAGCTTTCGCTGGTGGTTTCCCTATCTCGGTGCAATGCACAGACACAGTGCTCTCATGCGGGGCTCATTTCAACCCTGATTCGAGTGAGTTGACAAACGTGCACGGGGAGCTCATCGCCAAACTTGACGCTGCCACCATTGGCACTGCACTAAGGATTCCAGAAATGGACAATGCTATAGTTATCTCCCAGAATCAAGCACAGGCCCTTTTCAATCAAGACAGTGATAATTATAAGGCGCGGGTGGCGAAGTCCTGGCTGAAAAACCCTAAGAAGGGGGCATCTCATCTATCCAAGATTCTTTTCCGTGTGGATTTCAATGAAGAACTATCAGATTTCATAATCCTACTGGCTTGGGTTATGGGCTTACCCTCTACTAATGAGTTCCATTTCTGGATGTGCCCGCTTATCAATATGGTGTGCGAGGGAACTCAGAATATCAACTGGGCAGAGATCATTAGTATGAACCTAGCGGAGCAGCTATCTAATGTACAGCAAAAAAAGAAATTCTATATGACTTCATACCTGATGTATACTCTAGCAGCATCAAGGCAATGGTTTGGCTTTTCATACATCGATGCTCACAAGGATGACCCCGTGTATGCCTACTACCCAGTTCACCCTAGAAACTAGCAATCGCAATTTCTGAAGGGTGAATGATGCTTTCACCATGTACATTGTTCGGCTTCTTGAGAGTGACACAACGAGAAGATTTTCTGATGAAGCCATGAGTCTGATATCGCACTACGGTGCTTATTTTATCCAATTCAGAAAATTTTCCTATATCAGGCTTGCTGGCTATGAGAGCACTCCTCTCAAGCTCCCTATGTTCTGCAATGACAAAATGGCCTTGATAGAAGTGTGTAGGCAATTGGAAAAATTGCATAGAACCTATAGAGACAAGAAAATTACTGGTTTGCACTTCCCCGTCTCTTTGGGAAACTACACCTGTAAAACAGCCCTGGACGCACAAAATATAGAAAGAGCCCTAGCTCCCATCATCCATTTCTTCAAGCCAAGAACTTGTTTTGACTTGAAGAAGTTTATTGAGCAGAACATCAAGATCACCTATCATCATAGAAGCGCATACGAAGACTATTGGGTTGATGTCTTTGATGATTTTGAAGCTAGAAGGAGGAATTATGGCAGGTTTTCCCTCCAATTAATCCAAGAGCTTAATTTGTACCAAGTTCCTAAAGGGCTTCAAGATGAAAACTCTGACCTGTACTCATATGGGTATGACAATGTAGTCAAACACACTCCCTTGGAGGACTTGGATTGGTTCAAGAAGGAGAAGGATGATTTAGCTAAAATCCCGGCTCCAGTCTTTGTTAGGACCAAGATCTGGTTTGATAGAAAAGTTCGTGAACTTAGGAGGCACTCAGGGGAATCCTCCTCTAAGGATGCTTCAACACCAAGGAGGGAAGCATCGACACCCAGATCAGAAGCACCTGTGTAAACCCCTCCTACCTCATCAACTCAAGGACCTGCAATCTCTACTCCTTCCTCCTCCACTCGGGTGTATCGAAGAAATTCAAAGAAGTTAAGAAGGAGCCAGTGGAAAAAGACCCCCTGAGGAAGCATGCAGAATTGCCTTCAGGACCAGAGAACATTATTGTTCTTAGTGAAAGTGAAGAAAGTGAAGTACCAACTCCTGCAAGTGCCCCTGAAGCCCCAATGGATAAGGATAAAGAAGTCCAGAGCACTGTTGATTCCTCTGCACCAGGAGCCCCAGGTGCTCCACTCATATCTCAACTCGAGGCAATAGCAGTGCAAAACCTTGGGCACCATGAGTTCTCTATCTCTTGGTCCTCTTGCCCCACCTGCTTCTTCCTCCTCCTCTTTTGCATGGGTGCAACCTCTTGTTGATAGTAGGAAGAGAAAGTCTTCCTCCCGAGCTCGGGACTAATTTTGATGCTGTGGCAGCCTTGTTAGGCACTACTCCTCCTTCTCGCACCAAAAATCCAGAATTACCTCCAGGATAGTATCTAACGCTCAAGGCCAACAATTCCTAGAGATAGCCAAGCCTATGACAGATAAGCCAGAGCAAGATTTGCAAGCGTCTGACCTGGAACTCTCAAGAATTCCCATGGGAGAGTCTACCCCTGAAGGTGAGATCCACAATCTTCAGGAAATAGTTACCAGAGTCATTGGGAGGGTAGAGAAAGGGTAGAAAACCATTGAATAGTTGGAGGAACAAGCCCAAATTCTTACAAGTTTCATCAAGTCCCTGCTGTCCAAGGATAAAGTTTTGGATCCTACCCCATTGACTACTCTTCCACCACCTGTAATTCTGAGCCAGGATGAAGTGCAGAGTATCAAAGATATGCACAAGTATTCTATATATGGAAGAGCTATGGAGGCCATGGTGGATGATATGCTGGTTGCAGGATTAAACTTCATTGATGAAGCCTTCAAACTCCATGGGAAGGTGAGTAATTTGCAACAGAAGCTCTCCTCCACTATTGGGAACATTGATAAAGAACTTAAACTTTGGGGCAGTTGCATAGTAGACCTCCGGCTAATGGGACAAACAGATGAAAATATTTTGATGGCAAGCAAAGTCTTTGAGGATACAAAGGATAATTTGTCAAAGTCCTGGGTCTACAGCGTGGAATGGAAGATCAAGGTCTGGAGGAGGCTTTGGGAGAATTAAGGAATAGCCTGGCGAAGGGTGAGGCTTTCAAAACACTAGTTGTATCTACTTTCAAAGATATACATTGCCATCTTCAGGATGAGACTTCTGGTGTGCCTCTCTCCTTACAAGAAATCAAAGCTCAATTCAGAGCTTTTGTCAAAGGGGATCTATTCAAGGAAAGCTCCATTTCCAAGGAAAAAATGAAGGAGATCTGCTCTCTTCAATCTGCCATTGAAGAAGAAAATAAAGATTATCATACTCATGTCGAATTCGACAAAGAAATGGAGAAGTGCCTCGGATTTTGGACTCAGTCTACCACCAACACATCAGTCCCACGTGGCAGAGACATAGCCGAGGCATTGAAGAGATTCAGACAGTGGATCTTAAAGTCGGTGGGTCCCTCCCAGTCATAAGCACCTGTCTTCTTCTCCTAATTCTTCTCTTCTCTTCCCCTTCTTTCTCTCGGATTTGTTGTAATTAGTTGGGGTATTGCGATTTGCAACCCTTTAACTAATCATTAGTTAAAAGAAGTAGTTACCGAGAGTAACTGATTTGTAAACTATATAATGGCCTCTCCTCGCCATTTTAAAGGAGGAAGAACTTGGCTTATTTCTGAAAGTGTAAATAAATCTTAAAGAAATCAATACAGAAGGACTTTTCATTCTTTGTCTATCTGGTTTCCTTTATTCCCAAGCTATTCATTTAATCTTGTTAGATCATTTGTCTGTATTATGCTGAGAAGCTTTGTATTCTTGCAGATGTTATTTACAGAACTTTGTGTCTTTTCAAATTTCATCTTATTAATATGATACAAATGATCTTGTTCCAATTCACTGTACCCTCGCATGCATAAGGAATTACTCTGTCATCTATAATTCTGAATGGTGCCTTTCTGCTCGTTCTCGCATTCTCATTCCTCAGTCCTTTTGTAATTGATGATCCTTATAGAAAACACTTTCATAATATCCAAGTTCCACAAGAAAATCATGTTTTGTATATGTGTAAATAGGTTCGTTTCTGAATAAGGGAACCTCTCCCATCAAAGAGGAGGGACTTCTTGTCCCCGACCGTTGCTCTTCTTGAAGTCCTTTTTGATGACCAACAATTACACACATATTGTAACTCGTTACTCAAGATTATTTAGGTTGAGAATTTTCTACCGAGCTTGAATGGGTTCACACTTTAACCCTTAGGAAGTTGTGTATAAGTTCCTTTCAAAGAATATTAACCTTGGTATTAATACCCATTCTTGTTGGGTGTGTGTGAGTTTTTATTTGAAAGGTTCCAAACCTAGGATAATGGGTTAAGAAAATGCATTTTTCTTTATTCATAACCCGTATATTCATCATTCAGGCGCTTATATTAAATTTGTTCTTGTGTTTTTCCTTACAGGTATTCTATCTTATGAAATATTTTCGATTTATTACTATTGATGGTATATTGTGATTTTAAATTATATATTTTCTTGAGACTCGTGCACCGAGTTGATATCATCTTAGTGTTTATGTTTAAATCCTTTAACTCCATGGTTGGAGAAAATGGTTGTGTAGGGAGTTCTTGTAGATCAAGGATTTCACGCTTGTTACCTGTCCAAGTTAATGCACCAAACTAAACACAAAAACCCTGAAAAACTCCAATGAAATTGATACCTGATGGACAAGATCCGAAGATGTAGATGGATAAGGAGGTCGATGTAGATAAGACGGGCGCACATGAGCAATTCACACAATAGATCTGAGTAACCTGCAAAACACCGATGCTTGACAGAAAAAGATGGCGTTAAAAGATATTTGGGTGGACTGTTCCCGAGAAGCGGGTCCGGGAAGCGATGAACTTCCTTGGCGGATGTCAGTCCACGTTTTCAATTAAGTAAAGAAGCATACATGATAAAAGATGTACAAAAAGACTTGATTTTCTGATTATAGTAATAAAAACAGAATTTAAACAATGACAAAGCTACGAAAGCGAAACTCGTAAAATAAAGCTGGATTTGTGTTACCTATGTCCTTTTACCTGTCTGCAGGATGATCGACATCGATCCCGATGTGATCGAGTCAATCGATGAAGGATCGACATCGATTGATGAAGGATCGGCGTCGACTGTGTAAGATCGGCGTCGGCGAAAAAGACCAGATTGATCGGGGACGGTCGAAGAAGATTCGGGAATTGGGAAGTGATAGACAGATAGTCGATGTCTGCTGGATGTGCCGAAGTCGGTAAGATACTGGAACAGAGTCACCAGAGGATCGATGGATGCGTGTGATGTTGATGTGATAGAAACAGAGTAACGGTGCTCCTCTCAGGGATGGATTTGGACAGGGATCTTCTGTTGTATATATCTTCCCCCCGGGTAGATATAGACAAGCGGAAGAATATGGAAACCAAAGAAATTCAAACCTCAGCCCATGGTGCACAAAAGGGGCGCATGACAATGAGTGTCGACAGAAAAATGGATGCGCCCATGGCACACAAAAGGGGTGCACGACAATGAGTGTCGACAGCAAAATGGATGCGCCCATGGCGCACAAAAGGGGCGCACGACAATGAGTGTCGACAGAAAAATGGATGCGCCCATGGCGCACAAAAGGGGCACATGACAATGAGTGTCGACAAAAAAATGGATGCGCCCATGGCGCATAAAAGGCGCACAACAATGAGTGTCGATACCAAAATAGATGCGCCCATGGCACACAAAGGGGCGCACGACAATGAGTGTCGACAATGAAAATGGATGCGCCCATGGAGCACAAAAGGGGCGCACGATAATGAGTGTCGACAGCAAAATGGATGCGCCCATGGTGCACAAAAGGGGCACACGACAATGAGTGTCGACAAAAAAATGGATGCGCCCATGGCGCACAAAAGGGGCGCACGACAATGAGTGTCGACAGCAAAATGGATGCGCCCATGGCGCACAGAAGAGGCGCACAGAAATGAGTGTCGACATAAGAAAGAATGCGCCCATGGCGCACAGAAGTGGCGCATGACAATGAGTGTCAATGGGGCAAAAGTTGCTCCTTGGCGCACGTAAGAAGATGTCGACACACACACGGATGCGCCTATGGCGCACCTTCAGGAGGCGCAACATTCTGAGTGCTGACAGGAAGCAGACCCTGACCCAGATATTCAGATGGCCATAACTTTTGACTGGGAGCTCCGATTCACACAAGGTTGGACTTTTCGGAAAGCCTACGGTGTACTCTACCTAACTACAACTGGATATCTTTAATTAGGTGGGAACAAGTTCTTAAAAATTCAAAATACAGTTTGCCACTTTTGGGGTTTGATATGGTCCTCACCTACCACCATAATGAGATGAATTAAATACAACCTGAGGTGGTTGGGGTAGATTTGGACTTTCTCTCTCTTCTCTCTCTCATTCTTCCTATAAATTGTAAGGAGGGGCTTCTTTCTAAAGGTTGGACATTCTTGTTTTGGCCCCTCCCTTCTTCTCTTTGGCAAGTAGAGTTGTGGAGCTCAAACCTCCCATCTGAAACTGTAATGCACCTTTGCCTCTGGGCATTTTTGTAGTGTATTGTATCAACCTTCAGAGCAAATAAATGCATGACTGTGGATGTTTCTCAACCCTCTATGTGTTTCATTTTGCATCCTCCTGATCTTTCACTGTGAATATGTTTATCTGTGCATGATTTTGCATTACATTTCTGTGGTCTGTGTTTAATTGGCAAAACGTATGTTCTTCATTCCTCGGTGCATCACCTCCTTAGCTTAGGTTTGTTTTTATGCATTTCTCTCTCCCTGTCTCCTTGGTAGTTAGATTAGGTTTTAGTAGACTCTCTGCATTTTATTGGTGCATCTGAACAGAGGAATAGGAGCCGGCCTTCATCCGGAGAGCTTTTCCGATTTCGCAAGGTCCCACACTTGGGAAAAGCTCCATGTTGTGTAATCACACTGAGATTCTCAACCCATCGAGTTGCAGAGTCCCAGGGGTGCTGTGATTCGACACCAACACTGCCCTCATTTGATACACTTGATGCTAAAAGATTTCTCTTTCTTATAACCTGTGTCTCTTTCGCGATCTGTCTCTCTCTCTCTCTCTCTTCGTGCGTGCGTTAAATTGTTCAGTGTTTTTCAGTCCCCTAGAACCGAGTTCGGACTTGTATTTATAATCGGCACCGCTCCTAGAAAATCGGCGCCCGACCGTATGAGTAGGTCGGCGCCAATCGCGAGGACAAACTCGAGATGGCCAAAATGAACGATTTCTAGAAAGATGAGAATTACCCCAAATACGGGAATATCCCGCTTGGGGAAGAGGAAAAATAGGGGTGATACATAGATAGAATAAATTTGGGGTAGATAAGTGATTAGGATACATGGGAAGAGGTGTAATTAAATATTTAATATTTAACTACTCATGGGGTGAATTAAATTTAAGATAGGTGTCTAAATCACAAACCGGATAATATCCCAAGGGGATAGTGGTGACGTAAACGTGCCCCAGGTTACCTAAGCAGGTAAACGAATGTGAGGGACACTAAATTGAGTAACCAATTTTAAGTGTCTACATTTTGCCCCTTTTTGTCAAGTAACTTGCGATAAGCAAGGTTATGAGACAAAAACAAAGCGCTGGAAGAAGGGAAGAATGAGTGATGATGTGATCCCCCTCAAACTAGGGATGGGATGGGTGATAGAACAGATGATCCCAAGTTTGAAAGAGGTAGATGAAAATGCAGGATGCTCCAGTTGGATGTCTGGAGTAGATCTGATCATTGATGACGCATAAAAATAAATAAACAGTAGCAACCTAAGGAACTCACATTGGTAGGGAAAACTAGATGGTCTCCTCATGAGACGACGTTAGTACCTACAAACCCATGAGTGTAAGGAGAACTGCAAAATAGTCAGCATCTAAAGAGAGACACATTGGTAGGGACAACTAGACGGTCTGCAAAGCAGACGACGTTAGTGCCTACAGACCCGTTTAACTCCAAGCTGCCAAAAAGTACCAGTGTCCCCGCAAAGGGAACAAAACCCAAAATAGACGGTGATATCGAAAAGATGCGCCGAAAGGCAATATTCAGCACAAAACAATGATCAGATGGATAAATAAGCCAAGCATCAACACTATGGCAAACAGACATGGAAAATCGATGGCGATCACAGAAATCGGCGACGACCCAGATAAACGGCGTCGATCAAAAAAATCGGCGTCGACCAATCGTACAGCGCATATAAATATGCGAACGGAAAACGTAAACGATTTATTTTCATCGTGACGATTGATTCAGAGAGAGTCAAAATTTTGATTTGAGCATCATGGAAGCCTCTTGGAGCGGTCAGAAGCGCAGGAGGACACGACCTGGGGTAAGTGGTTCTTCTTGAACTCGTTGTTCTTAGTTTATTTTTTTGTTTGATTTTTTTTGTTTGTGGGAGGCCAGGGGCCGGTTTTTGTCGGGCCAGTCAGTCGGCGTCGATTGGTAAAATCGGCGTCGATTGGTGTTTGAGCGGCGTCGATTGGTATGAATCGGCGTCGACTAGAAATAAACGACGCCGATTTTATTTAATCGACGCCGATTGGAAAAGATGAATTTTTTTGTTGTTATTTTTAATGTTCTGATGTGAGACTAATATTGCTCTTGCTATCGTGGGTGCAGGCACGAGAGGCTCTACACATGAGGGATGCTATTCCCGAGTTACTAGAGACTATTCTCCCAGATGTGACCGATGCAGATTGGCGGCATCTAGAGTTAGCCGGGCTCGGGGCTTCAGATACTACAGACGAGTGCCGCGGGATGTGGAGCTGATGTGGGCACTAGTGCGACGGTGGGATAGCCACACGTGCACTTTTTAGTTTAGGACGGGTGAGATGACCATCACCCATGAGGACATATACAGGATTCTGAGATTACCGATCACTGGGGACCCTATCGAGATTACACCACGAGAGCAGCAGCAGAGGGCCCTAGGTCGATTATATAGAGACAGGGCAGATGACTCAGAGATAGTGTCCGGGGCAGTGAGGATAGCCTCACAATACAGACAAGCAGAGATAGTCCCCGGAGCAGACGGATAGCCTTGATTCAGATGGCTATATCCTACTTTGCTCTTCCAGATTCAGGAGGTGGGAGATTCCCACTATTGTTATTAGACTGTGTTTGCGACATTCTGCAGTTCAGGCAGGTGTTTGCTTTTGCTGATGCCCTGATAGCTCAGATATACCATGAGCTATGGATGTACACCACAGGCCGGAGGACAGGTATAGATGTCAGTTTTGTGCTCCATTGCTGGGCCTATGAGCATATAGCGGTGATCAGGCCATCCGGGCTTCCTTGGATGCCAGCAGCAGTGGGAGGTGTTGATTATGGATTCCGGCGATGGCGGGCTGACATGGCCGTTGGGGATACAGGGAGATCGGCTGATTGGTACAGCGAGCGTTTCAGGACGCTGACACCGGATCAGGTCATTTGGAGGCCATATCGGGCATTTCCGACATGGGCTGGTCAGGATGCCCACTTGGTGGCACTGAGACGGAGCAGGGTGGTTAGGGGCCGCAGGCCTGATATGTGGGAGCGAGTCCCGTTTGTGAGAGTATTGAGACAGTTCGGCCTAGTGCAGACAGTGCCGACCACCTACACGCCTTATAGGCGGGATAGCAGGGAGACTGATCTGCCAATTTTGATCCCGGCAGATCCATTGAGAGAGGCCCCACCCTCTACAGACAGCGATGATGACGCAGGGGTAGATGAGGGTTATGCAGCATGGTATGATACAGAGCTTCCACGACATCTCCCGGCATCTATAGATGCCGACGAGGATGACATAGCTGCGATCTTTGGATGAGGCGGAGGAGAGCATGCCACCCTGACACAGACACATCAGGTAGCTCTTGAGGAGATCAGGGCTTTGACAGAGGAGAGGGATGCCCTAATTTTGGAGAGAGACACCGCTCGCCAGGAGCGAGATATAGCGATCCAGCAGAGGGATCGCTACCTTCGACACAGGGAGGCCCTCAGGGCCAAATATGGGGAGACAGGCACCATGTCGGAGTCCGGCACACAGGGTACGACCCTAGGAGGAGCACCACCAGCAGCACCAAAGCACCATTACGAGCACCGGGTACCGTGAGCCTGAGCACATATCAGTCTCTCCTTGCTGAGGTGAGATACTATGAGGATGCCTTAGCGCAGCATGCCCCAGATGTGCCTCGGTACGGGGCGAGGAGGAGATCGGCGACGGCCACGGCGAGCGGGGCCTCAGGCGGAGGGAGCACCGGGAGAGACCGAGGTGGGCCGAGACCTCCAGCAGCAGGTGCATCCAGCTCGATAGGCGGCGGTCAGGAGAGACAGCCTGGTCCAGAGGAGGGTGGTGGAGATAGCGTCCTCCACGCATCAGACTTTACGATATAGAGATTGATATATTTTGTATCTGTATAGTGATGTAGCCTCGATTGGAAGGCATTGTATAGATGGCTTGATTGAAAGCCACCCATTTTTGTTGTACAGACACACATGTATATATAGATTCATCATTTCATTTGTCATATAATTGTTCTCATGCTTTTGATTTTGATATACATGGATAGATGTAGCATAATTGTGATGGATCTAAATATAGACTGATAGATGATGAATAGATGTGATTGGATAGATATAGACTGATAGAGGATAGAAATAGATGTGATTTGATGGATATAGATATGTGGATATAATTTTGATGAAAATAGAGATAGACAGATGCAATGTAACTTGGATGTACAAGTTTTTCGATACTTTGATGGATAGATAGATAGATGTGATTGATGTACTCGGCATGGTTGAGATGTTAATTTAATTTTGATGAAAATAGATAGCCAGAGCCACATGTGTTGATAATAGATGTTTTGATAGATAAGATGAAATTAGATAGAAGATAAATTTTGATTGAATTAACATGTGAAATGTCAATTTGACTAGATGAAAAACAAAGAATAATGGGGAATACTCTTTGCGAGAGCCAAGGAGGTAATGAAAACGACCTTGACTAGGAATAAAGAAAATATACCCGGATAAGAAAGAAAATGATAAGTTGGACTCCCAACCGACCATAGATAGAATCTGGATAGGAAATCACAATATCATGCATGTAAGGCCCTACATGAGGTTAAAATAAACCTGACACTAACTAGCCGCAAAACAGATCTAAGGGGGGAAACGAAAGGAGCAGTAAGTGAGTATCTTGTCGGAATTTACAAGGGACAGAATACATGTCCATAGTGGGAAAATAGGATTCTCCATATGATCGACAAAAGGTCTTAAATCTCAGCTTCATGATTTTGGCAGAAAAGCAAACTGATCAATGCGGGAAGTTTGCTTGATATGGAAAGACTGATCGATGCGGGAAGTCTTTCAGTGATGCTAAAAAGTGTATAAACTGACTGAAAGGCTGATTAATTGCAAGAAGCCTTGAATATATCTTTGAGAAACAGCCGTCCTTCAAGGGAGCGGTCTGTATTTTGAATTTCAATGATAGCCATCCTTCGAGGGTATGGTCTATATATTTTTTTTTTGATTCATTTGATAATGTAGGGATAGCTGTCCTTCGAGGGATCAGTCTATCTTTTTGGATAGCATCTTTTTTTTTTTTTTTTTTTTTTTGAAAATCTTTTTGGAAGAAGCTGAGTTTAGACCTAGATAGATCAGATGGAGGGGAAGAGAACATAAAATAACATGCACTCATGCCCCGAGTAGATCCGATTAAGATAAGCACTTGGGACAGATGAAGTGGTGATTAAGGTATTCCTACCATGAGGAGGAACATATCCAAAAGAAAAATGCCATGAGTAGAGCCGCGATACTCATATTTTAAGGTAAAAGAGGCAATAGGCGGAGAACCACATAGTTTCAAATCACCATGAAAGTATATGACTGGTTGTTTAGATGGATGAAAGATCTGTGTTGCGACTAGACTTGTGTAAGATAGATTTTAACAATAGAAGGGCCATAGATGCAAGGCATTAAGAGGTTCCGCTTCAGGTATACCATCCATGGAAGATAGACGATAAGCCCCAGACCCATATTTATGAGTGATAATGTATGGGCCCATCCAGTTGGGAGCAAACTTACCACGTTGACTTCTTTCGAGTGTAGTAACATTTTGATTTTCTTTAAGAACAAGATCCCCAATTTTGAAGTCACGGTGCTGCAAGTGCTTGTTATAAGCACGTTTGACACGCTCGAGATAGACTTGATGATGCTCAAGAGCTTTGAAATGCCGCTCATCTAATAATTCAAGTTGTGCTAGACGAGTTTGACGATAGTCTTCATCAGAGATGAATTCTCTAAGAGAAACACGGAGAGATGGGATTTGGACTTCCAAAGGAAGAACAGCCTCAGACCCATAGACGAGGGAGAAGGGAGTAGCACCAGTAGGAGTACGAATGCTAGTCCGATAAGCCCAGAGAGCGAAAGGGATATGTAAATGCCAATCCCTACCAGCTCGACTAGTTACCTTTGCGAGGATATTACGCAAAGTTTTATTGGAAGCTTCGGCTTGACCATTAGCTTGAGGATAGTATGGAGAAGAAAAACTGAGTTTGATATTGAAAGCGTTGCAGAGGTTCTGCAAATCAACGTTCTTGAAAGACTTACCATTATCTGTGATTAGCTTGTGTGGAACGCCAAAGCGACAAATGATGTGTTGATAGACGAAATCAACTATGGGTTTAGCCTTTGTTGAAGAAAGAGGGATAGCCTCCACCCACTTAGTAAAGTACTCGGTGGCAGTAATGATAGAATGATGATGTTGTGAAGAACGGGGATTGATGAGACCAATAAGATCAAGACCCCATTGCGAAAAAGGCCACAAATCCGTAGGTTGCAAAGCTTGACTAGGGATGTGTGTGAGATTGGAATGTTGTTGACACTTGACGCATTTCTTAGTGTATTCACAACAATCTTGATTAAGAGAAGGCCAATAATATCCCAAACGTAAGATGCGCTTAGCCACAGCCAAGCCACTAAAATGTCCACCACAGATACCGTCATGGACCTCCTGGATGGCTTTAGATGATTCATGGGTTTTGAGGCACCGAAGCAAAATACCATCAAAGCCGCGTTTGTAGAGAATCCCACCTAGAATAGTATAGCGATTAGCGCGTTGGATAAAAGATCTTCTACCATTGGAAGTCAGATCTGGGGGAAGCACCGAATGAGATAGATAATCAACAATTTGTTGATACCACTCATCCTGAGTATGGGTTGTGACAGCATGGATTGAAGTTAGTTGCCTAAGATGAGATGGTTGATCTAATCGTTGTACAGCCACATAAAGTCGCGAGTCTTCGGTAAAAGGTGGGATAAGTGAGGCTAACGAAGCCATTGTGTCTGTGAATCGATTTACAGTGTGAGGAATAGCTTGGATAGTGAATTTATCGAAAGATTGGAGTTGAGCAAGAACGATGTCACGATATTTTTAAAGGATATCATTCTTGCATTGATAGACACCCGTGACTTGATTAATGATGAGTTCAGAATCACCAAAGATGTCAATATGATGATGAGCAAGATTAATGGCATTTTGAAGACCCAAGACAAGAGCTTCGTATTCAGCCATATTATTGGTGCACTCAAACTTCAATTTGTGTGTGACTGGGATAGGCGTACCCCAAGGAGGAATCATCACGAAACCCGCACCTCCCCCTTGCTGACATTTGGATCCATCAAAGAAGAGCTTTACTTTAAATGGAGATAGACCAAAATCAATTTGTTGGATATATTCATCGGGGAATTGAGCAAGGGGGTCTTGAGTGTCTGGAAGAGGAGCATCAGCTAATTGATCTGCAATAACCTGACCCTTGATAGACTTTTGCGGGATAAACTCGAGGTCAAATTCTGTCATAAGCATGAGCCAACGAGTGATACGATCATTGTGATAAGGCTTTGCATGAATTGTCTTGAGTGGATTGACACTTGTGACAATATAAGTTTTGTGATTAAGGAGGTAATGACGAAGCTTAGAAGTTGCGAAGAAGAGAGCACAACATAGCTTTTCAGCTTCGGAGTAACGTGTTTCATACTCATGGAGGGTGCGACTGATGTAATAGACAGCTTGTTCTTTACCACAAGTGTCCCGATGCGAAATCATGGCTCCCAGAGCATGGTCAGTCACAGAGATATAAAGATAGAAAGGCTCCCCCTCACGTGGAGGTGTAAGCACAGGTGGAGAAAGAAGATAAGCTTTGAGATCATCAAAGGCCTTTTGGCAATGTTCATCCCATTCAAAATGAACATTCTTACGGAGGAGATGATGAAAAGGCTGACAACGGTCCGACAATTGTGAGATAAAACGACGCACTGATTGAAGACGTCCTTGGAGACTGCGGAGTTGCTTTAAGTTAGAAGGGGGAGGCATATCAAGGATAGCTTTTATTTTTGCGGGGTCCACTTCAATACCCCTGATGGAAATGATAAAACCTAAAAGTTTACCAGTGAGAATGCCAAACACGCACTTAGCTGGATTTAGACGAAGACAAAAGCGGATAAGCCTCTCAAAGAGAGGTGCAAGGATGAAAAGATGATCCTGGCGACGTTTGGACTTACCGAGGAGATCGTCAACGTAATCTTCCACAGTTTTGTGTAAGAGATCATGGAAGATGTAGGTCATCGCTCGCTGATAGGTTGCCCCTGCGTTCTTAAGACCAAAAGGCATGACGCGATAGCAAAAGGTCCCCCAAGGAGTTATGAAAGAATTCTTATGTTGGTCTTCTGGTGCGATGAGAATTTGATTATATCTAGAGAAACCATCCATAAGAGAAAGCATCTCATGACCCGCAGTTAAATCCATGAGTTGGTCGATATTAGGTAGAGGAAAATCATCTTTTGGACAAGCAAGATTAAGATCCCGGAAGTCGGTACAAATTTGAATTTTCCCAGTAGCTTTAGTTACTGGTACTACATTGGAAACCCATTGTGGATAATCAATGGGTTGGATAAAGTTAGCCGAGAGCAAGCGCTGTAACTCTTCTTTAACAAGAAGGGCTACTCTAGGGTGCATTTTACGTAATTTTTGTTTAACTGGCTTGATGTTAGGAAGAGTAACGATATTGTGGACCACAATATCGGGATCGAGTCCGGGCATATCCTCATATGACCAAGCAAAGGCTTGACGATGGTTGGAAAGAAAAGTGGTAAAATCTCCTAACTCCTGTGGATTAAGGGATTGGCCGACCTTAATGATGCGAGGGTCTTCAGAAGTCCCTATATTAAGGTCGACAGTGGCTTCGTTGAGAAGCGTAGACGTGTCAGAAGGAATAGTCTTGGGAAGATATGAATCCTCTGCCCCCAGATAGGTGAGGACAGAATCATCATCCGCACAGTGGATAGTGTTGATAGTAGGAGAGTCGTCTCCAACTATTTCAGGGAAGATTAACGGTATGGAAGCGGACCGGTTGTTAGTCTTATAGGCTAGCGGCCCTAAGGAAATGGTATTGATAAAAAAAAAAAAATTAGGTGGGATGGAAATGTCATCGTCCACATCGAGTGATGCTTCTGACTTAGCGGGAGAAGATGGTTCCTCAATAGGAAGAGGCTCATCGAGAATAGTGATAGTGGCTTTTGAAAGAGGTTTAAATCCTAAACCAAATTTTTGATGTGGCATGAGAGTAGGAATGGATGTGAGGTCATGCACACCTTGTTCATATTTTCCTAGGCCAAAACCCTTCCACGCGCATCGATATAAATAAGTTTTTGCAAACGTGGGATTCTGTAGATAATCGAACCCTGTTAAGTAAGGTTTGGTCCTAGGAGGAGAATCCGGGCGATAGTGAGGTGTATCAAGACCACCGTAGACGAAATTAGTCTGTTGATTGGGCAGACCAATGGTGACGATGCGACCGAGACCTAGTTGATATTCAGGTTGTTTGTCTGGTCTACCATACTCACTAGGTTTGAGATGAGCGTCGAAAGAAAAGAGAGGAAGCTCTCCCAGTGAGAAACGCTGCAATGTCTCTTCTAGATTTTGTAAATCCGGTAGTTTGGTTACAGGTATGGAAGAAGATGAGGCCCCATCAGGAGAAGAAGTATTTTCCTTTAGAGGGGCAGACCTTGTGGTCATGTCGCATTGTGCGGAAGGAAAAGGATCTCCTGGATGAGTATATATTTTGCCCTCATATTGATATTTTAAGCATCGATGGAGGGTGGATGGGACACAATGCATTGCGCGAATCCAGGAGCGTCCGAGGATCATATTATAGTGGAATTTTCCTTCGACAATGTAGAAGAGTTCATGAAGCAGCTTCTTACCTACTCGAATGGGTAAGACCACAGTTCCTAAAGTAACTGCTAACTGATCGTTAAATGATCGAAGGGCGAAAGGTGGGGGTGACACTACGTTCTTTGGTAATTTAAGTTGCTCAAATGTGTGCGAGGAGATGACGTTGAGTGCAGCTCCACTGTCGATCATAACGCGTTTTAACGTGGTGTTGTCGATTTGGACTGTGATAAAGAGGGGAGCCTCCAAATCCTCTGAAGAAAGAGGAGGAATTTCTGAATCTTCAAAAGAAATGGCGGTTGATGGTCTATTCAAACCAACAACCAACTCGAAGGGCTGGGGCTCATCTGAATTTACTGTGATGCGACGCAGATTATCAATCGAGCTGCGATGTTGTGGAGAGGATTGGATGAGGTCAAAAAGAGACATTTTGACCGGAGCCTGGGTGAGTTGTTTCATAACACTCTCCTCAACTGACACGGGAATTTGAGCCCGAGGGGCAGCACGAATAGAGACCTTAGGTCGTGGGGCTAATGAGGAAGGAGGAACTCCTTCGGGGGCTGCAGAAATGATAACCCGTGGTCGAGATGTTGTAGATGAAGATGGATTATCATAGTGTTGGGTTCTAGTGGCGATATGGATTGTGTCAATTTGAGAAGGTGGAAGATCCATTGGAGTGGAATCACTAGAGGTCTGAGTGGATCTTTGGGGCTCAGATGGGGCTAAGATGACAGGAGGTACTTGTTCCTCCTCCTCCAGCAAAAGGTCACTTTCTTCCAAAAGGTTGTTGACAACAGCTTGAAGAGCTTTACATCCCTCAGTATCATGACCCGGGGTACGGTGGTAAGCGCAAATTAGATCAGAGTTAAACCAGGTAGGTTTAACTCCTTTAGGGTTATAGGGTTTAATCGGAGGAAGGGATATGGATGAAGATTGGATAAGTTGGCGAAGGATTTCGGTGTAGAACCCGGTAGATGAAGATGAGGATAGAGGTGATGAAGGTGCCTCTTTTGCCTTAACAGACTGCCGAGGCAAAAGAACCTGCATGTTAGGTTTGACAGTCTTTTTAGGGATCATCTTATTCTTTTGGACACTTGGGGGAGTAGTCTTGGGCACTTGAGATGGAAGTAAGTGAGACATGATTGATTTTGGTGGAGGAGGAGCCCCTAAAATAGATTTTGAAGATGATGGAGATGTGACAAGTGTTGTAGTCTTCAAAAATGAAGGAGGTTGCTTGGTCGAATTTACTGATGATTTGGATGATGTTGATTTAGATGAGGAAGAAGCTCCCAAAGTAGGTGTAATCGGAGGGACATAGGGTGCCCTGGCTTTTGGTAATGAAGATGATGATCCTGATAGAAGAGGTGACGTCCTTTTAGTAGGTAAGTCGGCTTTTCGGGCTGTTGGCGAAGAATGTGTTGTAGAAGAAGATGATGGTTTTGATAAGTGTGTAGAAGAAGACGCCTTCTCAGCGGATAAATCCAATCTTTTATGGGGCGTAGAGAGAGATTTTTGTGGGAAAGCACCAAGGGTCTTGATGGTTCGAAATATGGGCTTTCCTTTTTCAGGGATGGTGACAACTTCAACGGCATAAGGTGATTGTAACCTTTTCGGAGGAAGCAAGTGGGGAGGTACTGATGGCGCAATGTTAGATTTTGGTTGTCTCGGTTTAAGTTCAGGAACCGAGCGTATAGGTGTTGGTGCTACTTCTTTTGATTTTTCTTTAATGGGCGAAGCAGCACTAGTGGTGGAAGAAGTGAGTGATGAAGAAGCAGTTCCTTGCGAAGGGACTACTTCTGGTGCAGTAATTATGGGTGGAACTACTGTTGGAAAAGAGACAGGAAGAGTCAAAATCGAAGATGCTTCCATCGGAGTTGGCACAATTATAGGTACGTTCACCAGGGGCATAGTTGCAGCGAGAATGGGAGCAACAGAAGTAGATGTATCTGTAGTGGAAACTCGAAGGGATGTAATTGCCTCGAGCATTGAAAGAATGTTCGATGATGAGACAGATGAGGATGACACTGTATCTCGGGTATGGATGGAAGGTTAGACAAAGGAGTGGAGAGAGATGAACCCATATCTAGCAATGTAGGAATATTCAAAGATGGGCTATCGGAAGATGGTGGAATTTCAGTGATTGGCGAAGTGGAAGGAGGTTCTGATTTGGTTGATGTATTCACAGATGGCTTGGTTTTAGAAGAAGATTCTTCAGTAGAGATGAAGTTGATAGTATGAGTGTTTGGTTTTTGAGACTCTGAAGCATTATGGTTCGGGGAATGATTAGGAAAGGGTTGTTTAAAAACATCCATTACCTGATTTGGGGGAGCATTTGGGTTATCCAGAATGAGCTCGCCTTTATCAATGAATTTCTGGACAAGATTTTTGAAAGTCTGACATCGTTCGATGTCATGACCTTTGGTTCTATGATAATGACAGAAATCATTTTCTCTATACCAGAATGGACGTTCTTGGCTTTCATCAATATTCCTAATAGGGGGAAGTTCGATCATGCGAACTTCCAACATTTTCTCTAAGATAGAGGCATATGATTCCCCCAATGGAGTGAAGGATCGAGATGATGAAGTCCCTTTTCGAGAAGATGAGGAGTCTCTTCGGGGTGTTTGATTAGAAGTATTATTGGCTCGTGATGTTTTTAATACAATGGCGTTGGTGGATCCCTGATTCTTGTCTTTAGAAGGGGAAGAATTTGGTTTGGTAAACCGAGAAAAATCGGGTTTAGATTTAGAGCGAAGTTTTAGCTTCCCTTGTTCAATGGCGCGAGATTCAAGTTTGCGTGCCATTGTAAAGGCTTCTTCAAAGGTATGAAAAGTTTGGATCCTTAAAGTGGAAGAAATGTGATTAGCACAAGATCGAGTAAACAACTCGATTTGTTGGGATTGAGGAAGGGAGAAAGACAATTGGTTGATTATCCCTCTCCAACGAGCGACAAAGTCTGCAATAGACTCATCATCGAATTGATGAATGTTATAAAGATCATAATCGAGATCTTATGCGCGATATTTATTGAAAAGTTTTCAACAAACATCTCAGGCCAATTGAGAGAAAGAAAACAAGGAATGTTGAGGAATGTTATTGTACCGGTCTAAAGCGGGACTGCTTTAGAGACATAGGAAAGTGCACGGAGCATAAGCTCCTGATCCTGAGACTATGAGGTAGCAAGCATGTTTGAATGCTCACAAATGTTGTTGAGGGTCCTCCCGACTATGAAACTTTGAAAATTTAGGAAGTTCCCATTGGGGAGGATAAGGCTTAAAAGCCACTGAGGGGTGAATGGGTTCATTACACACTTCTTCAAAGGAGTATGAAGGACGAGCCCCTTTTGTGGAGGCTTCCAAGTCTGTGATTTTCTTGAAGAGAATTTGAACCACGTCAGATTGAGGAGGAGGCACACTGGCATGTCCTACATAAGAAGCAAATGGTGGATGTTGTTGAGGTGTCAACGGAGGATTCATCTGTTGATTGATAGGATGATAAGAGGAGTAACCAGGCGTTCTGGGTGACACCTGGTGGGGTATTTGCTGTGAAGTACCTTGTGTATAGGCAGGCTGTGAGATAATAAGTGGTTGAGAAAATGAAGGTTGGATGACGGGTGGAGCCTGTGATTGGTGGACTCCTATGCTTGTTGACTGAATCGGGATAGATTGAGGAACATGAGTGCCAATTTGATTGGACATATTGGGGAACAAGACCTGAAAGGGGCCTTCTACTGCCGGATTAGGCATTAAGGGTGCTGATGCTAAAGGATGGGTGAAGGTCACTGTTGCTGGAATATTGGAAGAAAGACCCACTAGAGGACGGGAAGCAGGAACCAACTGACTATTCGGAGGGGGTTGGCTCATAAAGGGGTATTGACCTTGGGATACAATGGAGGGCATAGATGAATTAACAGCAATATGCGGGTGCGCAGACGCATTCATTATAGCCAGGGCAGAGGACCTCTCAGAAGTAGGTTGTGGAATATTCGAGGTAACTGCGGTGTTAGGAATAGGTAAGACTATTTGAGAACTAGTCGATATGGTTGGTGGAAGAGAAAAAGGAGGCACAGGGGCACCGCCCTTCTCCGTGACTCGAGGCAAGAGAGATGATGCAAACTATTCTACAAAGGCCTGGGATGGTTCACGAGAATAATCGTACACTTGCTGGATTGGTGGTCCTTGATCAGATATTTGAATAGACTTGTGTACTAGGTAGTCCATAAGGGCTACCGGATTGCGATCGAGGAACGCCTGAAATTCAGGATCCCCGCGAGGAACATACTCTGAGTCAGAAGTAGATGATATTTCTGAAGGACTAGGGGAAGCTGGACGTGATGGGGTTGCTTTGGCTTGAAAGAAAGGATTATATGACCAGGATGGGGAACCAACTAGCAGTGGTCCCGAGGAAGATTTGGGGGGTGCCGAAACATCCACACTAGTGGTAATCTCGGAAGAAGAAGGAGCCAGTTGAGCCATTCTTCTAGATTGTAACCGAGTGATGACCGTCATAAACACGTAGAAAAGAAAATTGACCTAACTAATGCACAGACAATTCAAGTAGCGTAGATGATTATCTCCTTTAAGTTTTGATGCTTTTAAGAAAGAAAATGTTAGGGAAGGCTTTTTAGAACAGGAACTACTCAGATAGCCAAACTAAGGATGGTTTGGGGAATGTTTGGTGAGGAGTCCCAAGGAACTTGATAAAAGACCGAGTCGTGGCTTGATATAGGGGCCTACCCCGCACTTCACACACACCGCGATAAGGGAGTTGGGTGCTTTGCCAATATATACCAGGATCTTCCGTGAATTTATAGCGCGGCCTGAGTACCGCGTAGGCTCTTCCTCTTGGATATCACTTCCAAGTAGGCGAGGCCAGGGAAGGAGTTTTGTTTAAATGCTTTATACCTAGTGATTTTGGCTTTGTGTGCAAGGGTGAAAAATAAAAATCAAATAGTGTCACTACCGATTTTGATCAATTTTCCAGCCTAATTAAAACTAGATGAGAAACATGCAGCAATGACAAAGAAAAGGTACTTTTTAAGCACTTTAAAAACGAAGTGTTTGATTTCGATGAAGACAAGTCAAACAGATTCTTTCCCAAATGCGATTAAATTCCTTTTAAGCACCAAAAATTGAAATGTTTGGATGTGATAGACAACCAACAAAGAAATCCGAAAAAGAGAAAACACCGTAAAAGAGAAATACCTGTAGATTTAGCTCTCCAAGGTATGTGGACTTTAAAAAGCACATTGTTGAGCTCTTCCCCTCGAACAATCCCACGATCAAGCAAAGTGCTCCAAGAAGAGTTAAGCAAATAGCAAACAAGATCCGGAAAGATGTATCCAGGATAATGATGAAGCGAAAAATTTCTATTCTAAGGAAATAGAAAATTTTCAAGATAACGATTCCGCATAAAAAGCAAGATTGAAATGACGAAAAGAAATGCTCAAGCGAAGCGATAGAAATCGGTGAAGAAAAAGAATCAAAGCTCAAAACTAGAAAAGAAATGAACTTACCAATAAGGGACTTTGGTTAGGTCCCACCGTGTGCGAGAATGTAGATCAAGGATTTCGCGCTTGTTACCTGTCCAAGTTAATGCACCAAACTAAACACAAAAACCTGAAAAACTCCAATGAAATTGATACCTGATGGACAAGATCCGAAGATGTAGATGGATAAGGAGGTCGATGTAGATAAGGCATGGGCGCACACGAGCAATTCGCACAATAGATCCGAGTAACCTGTAAAACACCGATGCTTGACAGAAAAAGATGGCGTTAAAAGATATTTGGGTGGACTGCCCGAGAAGCGGGTTCGGAAGCGATGAACTTCCTTGGCGGATGTCAGTCCACGTTTTCAATTAAGTAAAGAAGCATACATGATAAAAGATGTACAAAAAGACTTGATTTTCTGATTATAGTAATAAAAATAGAATTTAAACAGCAGACAGAAAGCTACAGAAAATAGGAAACTGTAAAATAAAGCTGGATTTGTGTTACCTGTGTCCTTTTACCTGTCTGCAGGATGATCGGTCGACTGATGTGATCGGCGTCGATTGATGAAGGATCGGCGTCGATTGATGAAGGATCGGCGTCGACTGTGTAAGATCGGTGTCGACCCGAAAGTAGACCGATTGATCGAGGACAGTCGAAGATTTGGGAATTGGGAAGTGATAGACAGATAGTCGACGTCTGCTGGATGTGCTGAAAGTCGGTAAGATACTGGAACAGAGTCACCAGAGGATCGATGGATGCGTGTGATGTTGATGTGATAGAAACAGAGTAACGGTGCTCCTCTCAGGGATGGATTCGGACAGGATCTGCCCTCATTTGATACACTTGATGCTAAAAGATTTCTCTTTCTTATAACCTGTGTCTCTTTCGCGATCTCTCTCTCTCTCTCTCTGTTCGTGCGTGCGTTCGTCTGTTCGTGTGTTTTTCGGTCCCTAGAACTGAGTTCTGGACTTGTATTTATAATCGGCGCCGCTCCTAGAAAATCGGCGCCGACCGTATAGGTCGGCGCCGATCACGGGACAGACTCCCGAGATGGCCAAAATGAACGATTTCTAGAAAGATGAGAATTACCCCAAATACGGGGAATATCCCGCTTGGGGAAGAGGAAAAATAGGGGTGATACATAGATAGAATAAATTTGGGGTAGATAAGTGATTAGGATACATGGGAAGAGGTGTAATTAAATATTTAATATTTAACTACTCATGGGGTGAATTAAATTTAAGATAGGTGTCTAAATCACAAACCGGATAATATCCCAAGGGGATAGTGGTGACGTAAACGTGCCCCAGGTTACCTAAGCAGGTAAACGAATGTGAGGGACACTAAATTGAGTAACCAATTTTAAGTGTCTACGATTGCGTTCTTGAGTCCATTGTGGATGCCTTCAAATTTGAAGCTGGGATATTTAATTGGTAGTACCTGATCCATTAAAGGAACATGTGTAGTTTAAATTTAATATGAAGTATATACTTATCCTCCCTTACAATGACACCTATGTAACCATAAAACTATTAATAATGTTTTGATTTGATCATGGATGGGTGATTGGTCAAAAAAATGATTTTAGTTCATGTTCCTTATATGACTGTGAAGTCAAAATTCTTCTACTAGTAGCCTTGACCAAATGTATTATTGTTTAGAGTGCTTAATTATATTGATCTCCAAAAGTGTTACTGTGGTATAACTTAGTTGGTTATATTAAGTGGTTTCTTACTAAGTTTGAAATGAAATTCCATTTATAATAAACTCTTCTATTGATGATATGTTTTGTTATTACATTTAAGTTCAACTATAAGAATTTAGTCTATAACTGTTGATTGGATTATCAACAAAGTACTTTATTTTACTCCTTTTGATTATAGTTCAATGAACTAACCCTTACTTGAGATTCATTTAATACTATCATGTCTTAAGTAATAGTAACTAGGTCTTCGAGGTTATGTGAGTGGAATAAATTGACTACTTTGACAAACTCAAGTGTTGTATGGATTGTTTGTTAGGGCTTGATTAATGATAACAAGGTTCCTCTAATTAAGTTCTATAAAATTTATTAATATGATACATGATTATAGTCATATAAGTAAGTGATTATATGAATGAAATATTTTTAATCTTGTAATCACTAATATCAATAAGTTACTACCTTATTATTATTAGTTGAATGAGATATAACAATTAAATAATTGAGTTCTAAACCTTAATTAAAAAAGATGTATGTTTATAGTCATATAACTATGGACTTATATGACTATAATCATATTATTCTTGCACTTATAAATTTTATATGGTTGATTAGGATCAACTTCACTATTTTAGAACACCTTTATATGACTAAAACCATTATATGATTTGAATTAATTTATGGTATTGCATGTGTTAGACTTGTCCTTTTTGGTGGTTTTGATATAGAGATTCTTATTAGTTAAGAGCTATATCCTCGATAGGGTTTGTAAAGGATTAATTATTTACTTTATGTCTTCTAAGACAATATTGATTTTGGTTGATTCAATAGGAAAATATTATTGAAATGCTTTTTGGGTAAGTTGAGGTTCTCGTTTAAAGCGAGTTTGTCATACATCGGATATGACATACCATTCCTTTTTGAGAGCTCAATTGATTTCATCTTAAACATGGAATGTTGTTCAGTACACATTATCGATTTATTATATTCCGAGATCGGTTCTATTCTAAACTCTCTATGGAGTTTGATCCTTAAATATTGATTTGCTAAGTTGTCTCTTTTAAGACAATGAAGTCTTTTAATTCTTAAATAGGAAGAGCCAAATTGGGTAAGAATATTTGGAAACATTTCTTAGTTTAAGGCTGATCTATTCTCAATATATGACTAAAGAGTAACACCCTTATTCTCTTGTTACAAGAATTTGTTTTTCTTAAATAAATCATAACTTGGGTTATGAAGTGATCACATTGAACTAAGAAATATTGTCTAATGATGTAGTTGTGTTAAACTTATATCGATATGATCAGCTAGTTTGTGCAAAATGCAATGAAAGGATAAGGAAGTTTAGACTTATATATATATATATATATATATATATATATATATATATATATATAATTAAGATTTGGTTTCGGCATTACATGAATATGGATCTTATTATGACTGACTATAATAAGAATTAACTCAATATGATTGGTTGTATTAAAGGTTATACAAGAATTCATACGTAGTTATGAAGTATATTTTTTTTTTTGTATAAGTTATTACTGTATATAACTATAGATATATGTTGAATAAGGCTTTTACCTTGTGAAGGTATTGTTGGATTAATATGAAATATACTATTTCTCAAAGTTATGTTACTAAATTATGTGGACTGGATATATTATTACAAAGGTATACGTATGGGCTTATACACAACTATAATATTAGTGCTCAAACTTTTTTTTGACCCCTAAAAGTAACTAATTACCTAAGGTATGAATCCTTTTGGAGCATTGAGATAGGGCATGAAGGAATGCAAATAATTAGTCCTCGAAGAGGCATAAAGGGTTGCACCATGAAAATTTGGAGTTAGAACTTTGTAAGTTTTTAAAAATAGAAAAAGACGTGCATAAGGAGCAACTTAAAAATGACCAGATACTGAGATGTTGATAAGCTATGGAAACTTGTGATGCAAGAAAATGATATTGTAGGGATTCATTATGGTTATCATGAGAGAATAAGGAGCTAAGGCTGTTAAGGAATAGTTGGCACATGCATGCTAAAGGAAATCCATTGAGGAAATGCATGGAAAATCTAGTAGATTCCTTAGTAGTGGTTAAGAAATCATTCGAAGATTCTAGCGAGGCTTACGCAGGTGATGATGGACACTTAGAAGAAGATTCATTTTAATTCTTGTATTATAGTTCAAGAAGGAGGGACAGGATGAAAAAAATGTATTGTGTAATGTGTGTAATAGAGGGCTTTGTGATGTAAAGAAAGATCTACTACCATGAACAATGTCATGGATGGAACTTCTTCATGTAATGTTAGCTATTGTATTTGACTTCTCAAATATAATGAAGTAGTTATGTAACACTCTTGCAATTAATCTTGATCTATGTTTTCACCTTTTTTATGTGTGTGTTACTAATTTCCTTAATATTACTTTATGGTTTATTACATTGTTATTTGATCATGTTAAATATATGTTTCAAATATATCAACCAGAGTAAAATATTACATCTAAATCATGTGGATAATTACATTCATTCTCTGGTTATGTTGCATTATCATGTGGATAAAGAACATTCTCACAAAGCTCACATAAATGATAGACTCGACATCCATGTATGCGCCTTAGGTGAGCTTCCAAGCTAAGACTAGATGATATGCCGACATTCTTGGGATTAGTTGTTGAAATAGGAGACCGTAATAGAGACTAAAATTTTCTCTACTTGAGTTGATGATGCTCTGTTGGGTTGATTGAATTAAGTAAGGTATTATAATTCATTATTTAATAAATGTTACGAGAGATAAAAGTATGGGCTTATATGATTTGTAATATTATTATTCACATTTTGGCACTACCTAAGTTCATATGTTTTTGTTTTGTTGAATGGATTAGGATAATGAATCTACTAATATATGAGTATGGGATTATATGACCAGTAGCATTATTATTCTAGTTTTTATGCTTCTTTGATTGGTTGTGCTCCATTTTGGTGGTTGAATTACTTATGTTTACCTAAGTAGACACTTGTCTAGAATCACTTGATTAATGTTCTAGATTATCTTATCTTCCTTATATGTTGTTCATTCTCTTGTTATGATACACTATCATATGGATAAAGAAAATTCTCACAAAGCGACATAAGGGAGGAACTTGAAACCTACATGTGCCTTAGATGAGCTTACGGGATAAGACTAGATGATATGTTAGCACGTCGAGGGATTAGTTTTTAAAATAGATGATTGTAATAGAGACTACATTTTTGTTTGATTGTCGGGACCTCCTTTCAAAGTTGTTATGAGAATGATGTGTGATGACAGAGTGCTTGACCTTGGATAGTTTCAAAGCATGGTTTAAGAGCACAAAGGATGAGTTTAATAAGAGATTTAGTACTAGACCTAAATTTGATGCACGTAAATGGGTAGAAGAACACATATATCATGAGCTATATGAGACCTTATTTTTGTTTTCTAGTAGATTTGTATGAATGGATTTTGGTGTATGCATCTAGATCTAGTTAGTAATAAAGATCTTGCATGTGGACCCAAGATGAATATTAGATGCTATAATATGCTAATATGACTTAGAAACATGTTATTGATCATTGGTGGAGAAGAGTGTTGACCATTTATACCCTAGAATATGCTATTTCTAAGTATTTTTGTCCAGATTTTGTTGAGTTTGAGTTCTTGAGGATCCTAGAGGATATTTTTGCATACTATCCCTTAAATATAAATATCCCGATCATTACACTGAGTTTGGATACATTTCTTATGGCCGACTAAGCTTCTTTTGAGCATTGGGTAAGGACGCTAGGGTGGATGAAGATGGCAGACCTTGTGGCTGAGTAGGAAAGGAAAGAGAGATGACTCAAGTATAATGAATCATATGCGAGGAGTTAAGTAGATAATTGGAAGTTGTAAAGGGAGATGTTATGGGAAGGAATTGAGGTTCACTTAGTGGACATGGAGCTTGTGTAGTCTATGTTATGCCATCTTGGCAAGTACAGGAGAGAAACCCCCTTGACTTCTAGAGAAGGTTGTTCATATGAAGAAAGGACAGGAGTCATTGCTGCACTTATGAATCTACCTAGGGACTAAACCCTTGTGATTTGATTTCCAAATCAAGAGATAAGTATTGCTAACCCAATCGGTATTGATGGAAGTGATGGATCAACACCTTGGAGGTATAACTTTTCATTTGGTACATCTATGATTGCATAATTATTTCCTGTGTTTAGAGGTATATTGTTTGGAATGACATTTGGAAAAGGTACGGGCACACAAAGATTTGGTATCACATTTGAAAGTGGTGCAGGACACACATCTAGTAGCGGTGCAATATCATAGATTGTTGGCATGTAATTTAGCACGATAGTGGGGAAAGTTGGTGCAACAACTTCGGGCATTTATAAGATACGGGAGATGGATCGGGTGGAGTAAGAACTAGTGGATCTGGTTGATAAAGAGGAGAAGCACTAGTGGATCTAGTCGATCCGGTAGTGGAGGGAATCAGGTTACGGATCGACAAACATGGGCCTCAACCACCTCGGCAAGTATTTTTGAAATATCTTTGCATCTACTAGATTACAAAGGTGTTAAGGATGTTGCGAGTATGTACACAAATGTGAAGTGCTATTGTGTGCGAAGGGGATCACTACCATAAAATAGAATGTAATTCAATTTGCAATAAGATTTCTAGGAGGCTCCAATAGTTGGTAACATAAGTATTACCCCCTTAAGATTGTGGTAGATTACAAAACACTATGTAATGGCTTCTTAGTTAAATTTAATATCCCTAAGTTTGAAAAGAAGAGCATTAGTGTGTTGAAGGAGATCTTACAAGGTATGGAAGAGATTGTGTGGGAATATGATGTGTGTTTTAAGGCTCTCATATCAAAATTATCTTATGATATTCAAACTTCTCATCATTCTCGGTAGTTTTTGGATGGTTGATAAAACCCTTTAGGAGATTTATTTCGCAAAAGACTTTCACAAACCCACACAAGGCCTTGGAGGCTCTCGTCTGCTAAGAAAATAGGAAGCGTGGATACCAAAGTGTTAGCCCTTTTCTTGAGGCTCAGTTGCTACAATGGTGTAGAAGTTGGAGAATCTATCTATGAACTTAATGAATGAGACTTGCGGTGACCTATGGTGCACTGAGTTGTGAGAGGTAGAGGGCATAAAAATGACAGTTGTCCTCGGAGACCGATATGGACCATGGCAGGTGGGTTGTGATATTTTATACGAAGATCATGATGTAAGAAGGTTTCCACTATTGCAGCACGTGATTTGTAAAAATGTATCTTTTTATTAAAAGATTTACATCTCTACTACTCATGACACTAAGGATTGTAGATTGATTGACCAGATACATGATACCATTGATATTGTTGTGTGTCGACTAACATCAATAATAATTCCAAGGATGATGGTAGCTACTATGGAGGGAATGCGGATGGAGGGGGTGCATGGAAGAGGTTCTCGAGGAGGATTTCGAGGTCGAGGAAGAAGTGAGTTCCCATGTGGAACTTGTTACAAATGTGGGTCTATGGATCACTATAAAAACGAGGTCTCTAATCTATTATAATGCTATTTGTGTGGAAAGAAGCATTAGTATGAGGAGTTTTGGAGATATTTGAGCATATGAGATAGAAGCAATAGTAGGATAAATGTGCATGAATGGTAAGCATGAAGACTGCCAAATTGAAATGGATGCCAAGGGTGGCACATGAGTTAGAACTAGAACCTATCTTTGTAACGGCGTGAGATGAGGTTGTGTACACCAAGGAGATACCAAGGTAGAAACCACTAGTTACAAGAGAAGAGGTGGTGTATGGGAAGTATCCAGACCCTATTCATCTAAAATAGGTTTCTTCAAGAGACTATTGATGAAATTGAAGCCTATAAGGAGAGATCATGTTCCTAAAGGAGAAGTCACAATAATTAGAAAAAATAAGAGTACAGAGGCTCCACCAAAGGATCTAGATGATGTCAAGGAGGTATGAAAAGTATTGAAGCAAGAGAATATCATTCCCCTATTAGGATAATGGTTGAGGAATAAAACACCAAGAAGCTGGAGAAGAGCATGAGAGGTAGGTTCTCGCATGCTAACCTTCTTCCTACAACCTCAATTATGATAACGAGATTATGGTTGATTACCTTAAATGCGTAGTCAATGCGTGGCTTATAAGAAATATTATGATAGACATGGGTATAGAAGTTAATGTTCTCACTCTAGATGCATGGCAATAAATGGGAAGGCCCCATTACAACCATCTTCGAATGTGATGTATATGGCTAACAAGACAAAGGTAATGCCCATTGGTGTCTTAAAGGATGCTATTATCACTATCAAGGGGAGAAGTTCATTGGGGATTTTGAATTCTTGGTACTAGCTAAGGGGATAATTTTCTACCATTACTTGGGCACCCAGATGTTATAAGAAAAGTTTTGACATATGTTTCAATAAGGGGTACATAAGATTTGAGAATAAGGTAGAATGGGTTACAATCCCTTGACCAATGGAAATTTAGTACCCTATCTTGAGCCGTTGGGAGAAGAATTTCTTGACCAGATCTTGGTGTCCTCTATCAAGGACCCCGAGGTAATTAATCCTATTGAAGGAGTTATTCAGTTTGAAGACGCTCAATCTAAGAGTGATAACACTAGTCTAGTATGTGAGAATTGGGTGCACGGGACTTATGAGTTAATTGGGAAAAAGTTTAGAGGCTCCATTACAAGATTGATAAGGGCATGCCCACTTAGGCACTTAAAGGGGAAGCGGTTACCATGCTACACTAGGGATGGTATCCTTGACTTTTTCTTATGAGTCATGGAAGCCCAATGGAGATGCGAGATCGAACGAAGGAGCATGCTTGTATACACTTTACGTGGAACCACAACACGTTTGTGGGTTGTGTATTAGGAAAATCTTCTTGGGTGGTGCAAGGTGAGAATTACACACTCTATCGATTCTTTAGAAGAAACGTGCCAACTAAATTTTTATCTATGATGGGAAAGGATCGCCTCACATCATGTGTAGGAGTACAAATGGACTTGATTCAAACTTTATAGTATAAAAGTGCTAAGCCCTCGGTGAATGAGGTGTTGTAGGTTGTTAAGCACCAAGCTATGGGAGATAGTGCCATGGAAGTAGATAGAATAATGGAATTATTTAGTGGTCCTAGCTTGGAATAACACTGATGAGGAAGAATCATACAAGATACATCTTAAACACACTTGCATTGAGAAAGAGAAGGAAATATGGTCTATGTGATAGATGGTGAGGAATTAGATAACTTGGATGTTAACCATATTGTGGGTACACATGAAGTAATAGTTAGTGTTTATGAGCAAGCACACACCTACAATGAACTCCTCAAGACAAATAAGGTTAACTTTGGTTCTTAAACGGGACCTAAGGAGGCTACTATTGGGGACTATTGATCAAAAATGATGTTTCAAATATCATTGATCTATTATATGAGTTTCATAATTTATTTCCACATGGGTACCATGAGTTTAAGGTAGTTCACCATTCCTTGGGGGAGATACAGATCAAACTAAAGGAAGGAGTGTGATCGATTCGGAAGATACCTTACTGAATGAATCCAAATTTATGCATCTAGGTCAAGGAGGAGATAGAAAAAATGATCGCATTAGGAATCATTGAAGCTATGGAAGAATAAAAATGTATAAGCCCCATGGTCGGAAGAATTAAAAAGGACATAAGGATAAGGATTTGTGTTAACTACAAGGACCTGAATGCGGTGTGTGTAATTGATCCTTTAAAACCCCTTTTACTAAAGAAAAACTGAAGTGAGTATCTCGGTGTGAAATCTATTCTTTCATAGATGGATTCTCAATATATCAAGTTAGGATCACAAAGGAGGACCATGAAAAAACAACTTTCACCACTAAATGGGGAAGATTTTCCTACATAGTCATGCCATTTGGACTAAAGAATGTTCCTACTATATTTTTTGCGTAAAGTGGTGTAGGCATTTTAAGACTTCATGCATAAGTTCCTTCAATTCTATCTTGATGGTTAGAAAGTGTATGGACTAGTGAAAAACAATTGTGACAGGTTTGCGGTTGATGTTTGAGAGATTTTGAAGTTGTGCATATGCTTCAACATCCGAGAAATGTCTCTTTGTTACTCCATTTAGAACCCTATTGGGGCATATCATATGTATGGAAGGATTTTTGTGGATCATTCAAAAGTTGTTGTTATTGTGGGATTGGGGGAACCTACCAACCAAAGAAAAGTTCATGGATTCCTTGGGAATATGGGGTCTTACCAGAAATTTTTTGAGGGGTATACCAAAATCACCGTGGCACTAGAGGAAAATTTGAAGCGGGGATGTACATTCCATTTAGGAGAGGTGAAATAGATGGTGTTTGATGTATTGAATAAGAATATTATCACTATGCCCATATTATGCTTTCCTTCTTGGGATAATCCATTCCATGTACATGTTAATTCTTTGGGAACGATGATTAAGGAAATCTTAGCACAAGCTGGAGAAGGAATTATTTACCACCCATTGTGTTTTTCTAGCACAAAGTTGACACCAGTAGAGCATATCTATACTACTACCGAGTGAAAATCTGTGGTGCCCATTAAAACAACCCACTTGAGACCCGTAAAAACAACCTAGGGTTAGTTAGAAATTATGTGATAATTTTTTTATTAGAAGTGTCTGCAACCAAGTTGTAAGGAAACAGCTTTCCACTAACAAGTTTGGGAACAAATCTAAAATTACAAGATCATAATTTTCATTTATTAACAATTATTAAGGTCACCTGGTTCAAATTTTAGGGTTAGAAGTTTTAGTTAGGTTCAGGGAGTAATTTACCCCCATACCCACTCTCTAGCTGGCTCAGAGTTTCAACTTGATTTTTCAAACACTTAATGTATTAAAAATTTCCCTAAATCATTACCATTGGATAGGAAATTTTCTCACCTTTCCGGTGATATAATGAAGTCCTCCTAACTCCTTATACAAGATATGAGAAAGCGGACCTTACGGGTAAAATTTTCCCCAAGGGGACACGTGTCGAAGAAGGGGTGAAGGGGGAATTTTGGGATGGTGGGTCGCAGGGTAGTGTTTACAATATTTACTTATATGGGAGAAAATTCCCATTTGTGCCCACACCTCCAAAGGTCCTCCTAGAACATGTGGCGGCCTCTGAGTCATTGACAGAAACAAGGGAAGAAGGGGCGGAGTGGCGGAAGAATTTGGGGCATTTCACCCAAAGGGAAGAAAAGTCAAACGATGCCCATGCACCCACCGGACCACTAGGGACACGTGGCACTCCGTGATTTTCCACGAGGAGAAGAGAGATGAAGAGGTAGGTAGTGGAGTGAATTGGCTAAATTTTCCAAAGGGAAGGGTGAAAGGCGCAAATGTGTGCGTGGGTCCGCGTGTCCATGGAAAGGTCTCACTAAGGCGAGGGTAGGAGTGCAGGGCCGTGGGGAATTTTTTTCAAAAAATTTCCAAGGCAAAAACTAAAAAAAACAAAGGGTCTGTGCCCCTCCACAAGCACACAAAGATGCCACGTGGCAGCCTGTGATTGGCCATGGGCCGACAGGGTGAAATGGAAAATTTTTCCAAAATTTTCAAAAATGCCAAAGGGCAAAAACATGTTGCACCTCCGCCGCTACCCGGTGAGGACATGTGGAAGCCTCTGATTGGCTGTGGGTCAGTGGAGGAAAAGATGAAATTTTTCCTAGACAAAATTTTTCAAAAATATTTCTAAGGGCAATTCGACATGAAATTTTTGGGTTGTGGGCTCATCAGGGAAAATTTTCTCAAATTTTCCCACGAAGGCTCAAAAACTTCAAAGTTCCATAACTTGAGCTAGAAATCTCTTTTTTGGACAAACAAGGACTTTCTGGAAATCTCTCAATGCCCTCTTTGCACAAGAATCATAAATTTTACATTTTGCTAAATTTTAAGGGGTTAATTTTGCAAAAGTATCTGTAAGCTTTTAAAAAGCTAATGGTAAATTTCCAACTTTCAAATTCGATAAAATTAGATCTCCTCCTTCACTCAACATGCCAAATAGGAAAGGGGAATTGATCCACGGAGTGTTTAAAGTGTTTTAGGGAATTTGATTTTTTTAATTTATTCAAATTTGAATTTTGTCCAACAATTGACAAAAACAGTTGAGGAAGTGATTGAGCTCAATTTTGCAATGGTTAAAATTATTTTCTTAAGTCTTCTTTGTCAATTTAAGTTACTTGCTAATATATCATGTTGAATTTTAAGGTTTCCAAGTTGATTAATGTGTTTAGGTCTGAACTGTACATTTTATTAAGTTTAATTACAATTTTTAAATATCACAATGCTAGTGATCAAATTTTTAAAGGATCTATTTATCAATTTTATCATTTAAGTGTGGTATATAGTTTCTAAACTAATCCAAGGAACTTTTTTGTTCCTAAACAAATCATTTCCAAGTTAAATTGTAAAATCGATTCCCAATTTAATATATTTCAAAATAGACGATGTCATATAATTCCTACACATGTATTTCTTCCTTTTTCCAATTCCTAAATTGAGATTCCACTTACAATTTAATATTTCAAACTTTATCACAACAATGCAAAAGAGAGATGAACTTGTAATTATTTATTAACTTCAAAAGGAGAAACATCTTTACATTCTTTCATTCCTTTAATATAATTAACAAAATTATATTTCTTTGCAATAACAATACATAATTTAAATGTCTTTCACAATTCAAGTATACATTTTCATAATCAATTATAACCTCATTTTTCATTAATATAACTATTACAATTTCATCCACATCATGCGGGAAGGATTACAAATGAATGTGTTTTCACAAGGGACTATCAAACTACAATTTTCCTTTGCTCCAGACAGCAACATGCACATTTTCTCTTTCTCCAAGTTGATCACAAAAAGAGGGGGAAAGGCAATGCTCTCCACCCAACCAAGACATCCAATGAAAGGAGAAGCCTTCCTTCATCATTGGCCCCCGAGCCCCAACCAAAACAAAATAAGTGCTGTAATTCAACCATGACAACAACTAGATTCCAAAACACACAACATTCTTTCAAACATGCACATTTCAATATAAAACAAAGATCAAAACAAAATAGCAATTTACAACTATAATTTAAAACATTCCAATCAAAACTCAGGCTTGATCATGCGCAAGCCAAAGGAGTAAGGTCTATGGGGAAGATACTTATGCCTCCAAATTGGGAATTGGGCATCCACCAACAAAAACCACCAAATAATTTACCACACACATATCCTTATGCCCCCACAAATCCCTCCTTATGCCCCCACAGATTTCCTTATGCCCCACACAAAGTAAAAATGCAAGCTATTTCTTTTCCATGGTGGATCCCAAACCCAAAATCCCTCCACAAAATTCTAATGCCAATGACATTCCTTATACCCCCCCACATTCCTACAGCTTCCTTAAGGAAGTCTATCCAACAAGCCAAAAATGAAACAAAGCATGCACCATTCACAAAACACAACAAGAAAATGACAAGAAAAGAATGAGAGTTAAATTCCTACCTCTCCATGGTTACTTTTGCTCCTAACATAAGCTTCAAATGCCAAGAAAACATAGTCCAAAATAGAAATCTCCCAAGCATGCAAATCTTTCTCCAAAACTTCCTCCAAAACAAGAGCTCCCACAAGAAAATGCACCCCAAGAAGTTGCAAAATGATTCAACAACCCAAAAACAAGGAAAGAGTTTGAATTAAATAGAAGAGGGAAGAGAAGAGGATGATGTGGATCCATGTAGGATGCCACATCACACATCCTCAAATCAACCACAAAATACAAAATCCATTCTCCCAAGCACAATAAAGAGGTGGGTGAAAAATGACAAGTTACTTGCACACTCCAAAAAGCCCACACCGCTAGGGACAGTAAATTAAATAAAATGTAAGAAAGTGCAATTAAAAACATGTAACATGACTTATAAAATTCATTATAAAATTCACAAATCACTTCTTCATCCATAAGTATGGTTGGTAGATTAAATTTAGAGGCATGGGACAAGTTTTACTTGTCCCACAAGCCTCCAAAAATAGCCCACAAGGACAAATTCGAATTTCCATGGAGGTGGAGTATTTCTTACTCCAAAATCTGACTTACACAAGCTCTTACACAACTTACACATCCCTTACAAATTAAATACAAACATCCAAAAACTCCCATTATTAGTTTCCCATAACCCAATTTAATTTTTTTAAATTTTAATCATATGATTTCTCACATTAATCTATCACCATTTTAAATAAAAGAAGGGAACACATTATTAATAAAATACATACAACAACAATAAAATAAACTCATCAATAAAACACACAAACACATGGTAACATGTAAATATGATCCCCCATGGGAATATATAACCAAACAACACACAACATAATAAAACAAGCTTCCATGGTGACCTTGTTGAATTCACCTAGAATTCCATTGTGGTTGGTCTCCAATCCCCAGTGTTTGTTGTGATATTTTAAACCTATAAAACAAAAATACCTCATTCGGCCTCATCACCATATCGAACATCCAATATGATACAATAAAATCACAAAATCATCTAAGTAAGTGAATCAAAACAACATCGAGTAACAACTACATCAATTGTATTTTCAATCAACAAGTATATCCTTGTAAAATAATATACATTTTTTAGATTAACTCATAATATCCCAATCACATGTCGAACAACATCCATAACACATCCATGTCAAATAATATATCATCATCCACATATAAGGTGTCTCTAATAATCATCATGCATCATAATAAAATCAAGATCAACAATAATCCATGATCAATAACTATCATCATACCAAATTAAACATAATAATATCTATAATGTAAACAACAATATCAAAATAAACATCAAAAGGTGTCAAAGGGAAGTGGGCACTACATAAGCACTATCAATGATCTACACGCTGTACAAATTTAGGTAATATATGTTGGCAACACCCTTTATATTATACATGGATTACATGGAATTGATGTACTTGGTGAACAAGCCCATTTTACAAGGGTACATATGTCGATGGGTCCTTTTGTTTCAAGAGTTCAATTTACATTGTTGTGAAAACAAGAAATAGTAACTCAAGGCGACCATTTATCAAGGATTGACTCTAGAGAGGATGCAAAAACATTGAGGATACTATGTTAGATACATAGCTATTTAGATTGCGGCACACACCCTCTAACTTGGAAGATATTAGCGTGTTTCTTAGAATGAGTATGGCATGGGAGGGAATGAATACATTTGAAAGGAATCAGTTAGCCATGCGTGCCACACCCTACATGCTAATTAGTGGATACTTATAAAATATAGGCCACGATAAGGTTTTTCACTGGTGTGTGTTAGAACATGAGCATGTTGCAATCATGGAGGAAACACATGGTGGTATTGCCGGAGGACACTATACATGAAATGCCACCACGTAAAAGATTCTACTAACATGGATTTTGTGGGAAAGCATCTACCAAGATTATATTGAGTTTTACAAGGCTTGTGACAATTTTTAACACCTTAGAAAACTAGGAAGAAGGGATGAGATTCCCTTGAGACTAATAGCTAGCACATAACCATTTGAGAAGTGGGAAATTGATTCTATTGGACCAATTTCACCTTCCTCACAAAGGACTAGTTCACGATATATATTTACTTGCAATGATTACTTAAGAAGATGGGCGAGGTAAGCACTTTAGAAAGGATTGCATAACAACCACAAATAGTGAGAATCCTATGGGAAAACATACTCAACAAGTATGGGTTCTCTTTAAGCCTAACTAGTGACAGAGGCACACACTTTTTGAATGAGATGGTTAGGATTCTATTAGTAGGGTTCATGATGGCCCATCACAAGACCACCTCGTATCAACCCTAAGGTAATAGAACTCCTAAAGCATTTAAAAAATACTAAGTCAAACGCTAACAAAAATTTGTGATGTGGGAAGACAAGATTCGGATGAAAAAGTCTCAACAATACTATGGGTGTAGAGGAAAACCTTTAAGAGATTGAATAAGGCCACATCATTCTAATTGGTATTTGGTGTGGAAGTTGTTCTACCAGTAGATTTTATGCAATCATCCCTTCATATTGCACTCGTAAGAGGATTATCTAAATAGAAATCACTACAAGAGTGCATGTAAAATTTAATGTAGTTGGAGGAAAGGTGATCCCTTGTTTGGTAGACTTAGAAGATTGAAAATGCACGATAAAAAAGCATGGCATGATCAACATATCAAAACAAACAATTCGAGGTCGAGCGATGGTCTTACTTTATGACTTAAATTTTTACACCATCCTCGGAAACTAAAAATCCATTGGTTACAACCATACATAATCTCATACATCCTCAATTTAGGCACATGCCAATTATAAGCCTTTGGATGGGAAAATGTTACCAGGTTACTTTAATGGGAGTAGGTTAAAGCCCTACTATAAATAAGGCTTATGTGTTGTCTTAAATAAGGTAGTTTTGCTAATTAGTTTAGTTTTCTTTATCTTTTTGGTGGTTTCCTTTGTTTTCATTTTTGGCTTGGTTTTTTACGTTGGTGCATAAGTAGATAATTTAATTGTAAGAGGTTATATACTCGGGGACCATGCATACATTTTAGTGTTGGGTGAGGTATCAACTTTATTGAATGAGGCCATAATGTTTAGAAACATTTAGTGTGAAAGGAAAAAGAATGAGCTATAAGATGGAAAGGGTGCATGAATTATAAAGGTGCATAAATTTTTTGAACTTATGAAGGTGGGTTGAAAGAACATAAGGACCACAAGAAGGGAAGGATCGCGAAATACAACATGAGGTAGGAAACATTATAGGGAACTACTTGCTAGATGGTGCGAGAGGTTATGTACTTTTGCATAGAGATTTACACTAAGGAGGTTTGTTTGGGCTATCTAAGTGGTGTTGGAGCACCTAGAGGATATAGCTATGAAGCGTGAGAGGAGGTTGTGGAAGTTTCCTTACATGAACAATTTTTTTTTATTAAAAAGGAACTTTAGGACATTTGGATAGAGGAACTCTAAGGCACCGATAAAGTATAAATAAGAGATAAGGATATACATTTTTACTACCTTTCCTTAGATAATTCATTTTGTGTTTTCGAGCTTGAAGTGTGAAAAGAGTTTTTCAAAGAAGAGTGATGCAAAGTACTATCACAAACCAATGGACTTGTGCAAAGTTGTAGTAGAATTTGTGACATAACATGGAGGGAAGAAGACAACGGAATGGAAGGGAAGGTTACGTGAGAGAGAAGAATGGAATTTTTCAAGTTTGAAAAGTCAAAAGAAATGAACATAACACCTAGGGTACAAAGGAGAGGAAATAAATATGGCTCCAAAGAAGGCACCCATAAAGAAACTAGTGGTGGAAAATGAGGATCACATGGAGATCTACTCAAAGATGCAGAACCCTCCTAGAGTTATCAAGGATGAGAAGTGGAGATCAAAGCTATATTAGTGTAAAATCAGTGAGTAAAACCACAAAATGAATGATAACAAAACGCTAGTGTAGGAAGACCTTGTATTGAGCACTCCAATGGTATATAAACTCAAAAACCCTAAGGTTGACGACTCGGTGAAGCAAGAGATACAAAAGACTAGGGTTTTATAGCTATGGGAGTTGATATTCTTTGTTAAACCCACCCCACTTTTTAGGTGGTTGATGTCTAAGGTGCATGAAAAATTATTTTACTTCACATGAAGGAGAATGAGGATCAAATGCCAATTTATTCAAACGGTAACATGCCTGTGAAATATTGGAGAAGATATGGCACTTGATTTATGTTCCACTGCCAAGATTAAGGAGCTAAAAAAGAAGCTAAATTACGAGAAGGGGGGTAGGGCACAGAAATTGTAAATCTTCCAAACCTAGCACTAAGATTCACCTCCCAACTCATTAGCTACAAATTGGGTGCATTAGAAAGGTGGAAAGACATCAATCATAGATTCTTGTACGTGGCTTATAGGGTGTCCAAGAGGGCACACTATAACTTTTCCCAATTCATCACAAATGACATCATCAAAGACACACAGGTAAAGAAAGAGGAAGGAGTGAAGATCACTTGGGGATCCATCCTACTATTGATCATGTTATGGGATATTGGCATCCCGTATGGATGAGATGAGGAAATTTTTGTTCACCCACCTCTGCAAACACCCCCTGCACTGATTCACACATTTCACCTGTGATGTGACCATCTCAAATGCTTACAAAGTGCAAATAAATATATTGTTTGAGAGGTTGTGTGGATCCTTTGGGAATGAGTGTCATATTCCCGTGAGTTTCCAAAATTTGTTGGTGACAAGGTAAAATTTTTCATCACCCAACACTTCTGTCTAGCAAGGTTCATGATGGCCAAAGGAGATATGGGGCCATGGTGTAAGCTCCCCTTTGCATTCACTTCTAGATACATGAAGTGCACCATCAATAGGATTAAGGATGTGCAGAGATTAGTTTTCATGTAGACAAGGTTGATAATAATTTCCAAACATTATGCGCTACGTACAAATAAGAAAATCATCCTTCCTATGTCAAGGTATTAGAGCCAAATTTCTGGCACCTACACCTACAATTAAATGTTACCATCAAGGGGTATGTCCATAGGGTGTTTGTGTAGCAATTCCCTAAAACATAGGGAGGGATTAAGGTGGAGGTTACAAACTCTCCCTTTCCAAAACCATGGGAGATAACAATCCCACCCATGAAGGCAGTGCGCGGAGGAAGAAGAACAAGAACAAGAAGAACAAGGGAAGTTAGATACTTCAAAGGAGAGGAAGTACTACATGCACCAGAATAGCAACAAGGGTACTAGAACATTAGAATAGGGTGGAACCAACACCTCATCACCAAGGCACAAGGAAGAGGAGGAAGAGCATGATAATAAGAAACGAAGGATGTGCAACGCATCAAGTCCCACGAAGGCTCGAAGGAAGGAGAGGAAGAAGACTCCACTTCTTTCAAAGAAGAATTAAAATTGAATTGGGAGGAAGGAGGCTAATGTGAAAGCCATAGATGTAAAAGAGGCATGGGAATAAGAAGAGGAACACTTGGTAGGGGCTAGAAGATTCTAATGCACAAAGTCGTTTCACCCGCAAAACACCAACCTAAAGGAAGATAAGGGGGACTCCTTTATTATAAAGGAGGATATGGAGTTTACCTATGGGGTGAAATATTAGAGGATAAAGTACAAGGATACAAGGATAAGTGGACACTCATGTCCCCATATGTGGACTTCATATATGACCATAAGAAAGTCCTGCTCATAATATTCCATGCCACTCTCCCATTAGAAAAGTTGCATGGTTGGAATTTAATTGATCAAGAAGGGGGTGTGCCCAGAACCAAGAAGATGCTTAGCTAGACTATGCACTGCCACACCAAGGAACCTAAGTTTGAGGTCAGTAATCATCTGATCAAGACCATTAATCTAAATAAGAAGGGGCGAGATACATATAAGGTGGTGGATCCTAACCACCTTACAGATGAGCAGGCATGTAATGCCTTAAAAATGATATCTTCATAGGTGATAAGATGTAGTCTAGATATAGGGGCCATTATTTGGACCTTGATCATAGAAAAAAAAAGTAAGGAGAAGGAAATAGACATTTTGAATGAAATGTTGAATGGAGAGAAGATATGGACAAAGGAGGGATACGATCAAGATACCACACTTGTGAAAAGCATTCAGGGCAATGTTTGGTATAGGTAAATCGGGACATGATAGATTATGGGGATGAGATGGAGTATCTTGAGGACCTCGTAGGGATGTTACTTGTTAACATCAAGGATGATGCAAGCCTGAAAATTGTAGAGCTCACAAAATAAATGGTAGATAACAAGGTCATCATTGAATCCTGGATCACCGAGTTTGAAGATTGGTTCTCCCAACTCAAGGAGGTGAATATACTAACAGATAGAGGGTTCAACAACTATAAAAAATGTGAGCCAATTATCGATGTGTGGGTAAGAGAGGAGGAAGTAACCCTTAAATTTTTTATGAGACCATCCCTACTAATAAGGTAGATCACACACATCTTCTTGTTAACAACATGGCCCGAAAGAGAATATCAAAATTAACTATGAGAAGCTATATTTTTGAGTAGATGAACTCTAAGACTCCATCACCAAGTGAATGGATGTGTTTGAGGGTGTCTATGTGAAATTATTGGTGGTCATCACCATATTAAAAGGGAATGTGGAGGAATTAATCCAAGACATGGTGCTTAATGTCATAAGGGACGTGCCGAGAAAGGCCTTAACAAAATTAAAGGCCTAGGAGAAATTGAAGCACAAGATAAACACAGAATTCCCCAAGCTCATGTAGTTGGTCATTTGACTACCTCCTCAATTCTTTAATTCTTTACTCATATTCTTTCACCACCAGTGTTCTTTATTCTTTAGAGTAGCATCATTATCATAGCGTGTTTTGGTCTACAAGGATTTTGGTTAGTTAATGCGAAGGTTTGCCAAGGTTGTAACCAATTTAATGTGCGGTGATGTTTGACCCCTAAAAGTAACTAAGTACCTAAGGCACGATTCCTTATGGAATGCAGAGACATGATGTGAAGGAATGTGTAAAATTATTCCTCGAGAGAGGTGAGAAGGGTCACGCCAGGTAGGTTTGAGTTAGGAATTAGTAATTATTGGACAAACAGAAAAATATGCACATAAAGAGTGAACAGAAAAGTAACCGAGATACGAGATGTGGATAAGCTATGGAAACTTGTGATCCAAGAAAAGGATATTTTGGGGAATCATTACAGCTATCATGAGAGGATATGGATTCAAGGTTGTTAAGGATTAGCTGACACATGCATGCTAAAGGCACTCATTTGAGGGAAATGCATAACAACATCTTGCATATTTCTAAGTAGTGGTACAAAAATCATGAGGATATTCCAGCATGCTTACACAGGTGATGATGGACAGATTATAAGAATATTTCTTTGAATACTTGTATTAGAGGATCATTCCTATAATAAGGCTAGAGAGGATGAAGAATAAAAGTATTGTGTAATGCATGTAATAGAGAGCTATGTGATGTAAAGAAATTTCTACTACCATGAACAATGTCATGGATGGAAATTCTTGATGTAATCTTTCCTATTGTATTTGACTTATCAAATATAATGAAGTAGTTCTATAACACTCTTGCAATGGATCTTGGTATGTGTTTTCACCTTTTATTCACGTGTGTGTGTGTGTTAGGAATATATCAACTAGGAATACACGCTTACATTTAAATCCTATGAATAATTGCATTCATTCTCTGGTTATACTACATTATCATGTGGATAAATAACATTCTTATGAAGCTCACATAAAGGAGGGACTCGTGCGCTTATGCATACCTCGGGTGAGCTTCCAAGATAAGACTATATGATATGTCGATGCGCCCGGATTAGTTGTTGAAATAGGTGATGGTAGTAGAGACTACAATTTTCTCTAGTTGAGTTGATGATGCTGTAATGTGTTGATTGAATTAAGTTAGCTATTATACTTCATGATTAAATATAATTTTACAGGATAAAAGTATGGGCTTATATGACTGTAATATTATTATTCAGATTTTAGCTCTACCTAAGTTAGTATGTTTTTGTTGTTGATTGGATTAGGATAATGAAGCTATTGATATATAAGTATGGGCATATATGAATTTAGCATTATTATTCTAGTTTTATTGATTCTTTCATTGGTTGTGGACCATTTTAATGGTTGAATTACTTATGTTGACCTAAGTAGACACTTGTCTTGAATCACTTTATTAATATTCTAGATTATCTTATCTTCCCGATCTGTTGTTTTATTATATCCTTATTGCATGATCAAAAGAGGTTACATGTCTTCTTTTTAACCTTTGAATACTTTTATTGTAAATTAATGTTCCTTTTATGAAATAATTAAGTAAAACATGTTGTTTTGAAGAGTTAGTGTTTATCATGCTAAGTTCATGTGAATTGACACATGCTAAAAAAAATTTAGATGGAATTTGTTAAAGAAGGAAGACGTATAAATTTTATTTTATTCCTTGATTGAAGAAAATTCATTAGAATAATTGATTATTGTATTCCCAATCGAATTAATTCTGTATAGAAATGAGAAAGGCCCTTGGTCATTTAATGTAACCTTTTGAAAGGAAATATTATGATCAATTTTATGAACATGATTTGATACCTTATTCTTGAAAGTAATAAAGTTAGACTACATGTTACATTTCTGATTGGAAGGGATTGTTTGGAAAATGATGAATTTTTAGTTCTACATTTAATAAAGAAAGGCGGTTTGTGTATAAGATACTATTATAACAAGCATATGTGTAAGTTAAATAACGTGCTACATTACTTATATGTTTGAATACTATTATGAAAAAATAAGTTATTCATAGGTTGTTTGTATATTGAACTTAAGTATTCACTAATGAAGTGTTGTATACTTGTAAGTTTGAATAAGTTAGTATTGTATGATTACCTAAGTAACTCGTGAATTATATCAAGATGTTAGGACTATATGGATTAATTTCATCTAGTAATTGTGAATAATATGTGCTTAAATGGTGAAGGGTGTCTTGTAAGAAGATTGTCTATCCATATGACTACTAATAAACAAACATATGTGATGAAATTAGGAATTAAAATAAAGCTATGATAAGTGATTAGATTCGGGATATAACTATATAAAAATGATATTTTGTCCTTTATAAGGGTTATACTATAACAAATCATTATGAACTTATGAATATGATTGTATGTGCTTAAATGGAAAGAAAGGAATCACACTAATAAGGTTGAATTAGTCTTTAAGTGATGAATCTTAAATACATAAATACATACTTAATCTAAGTACTTATTATAGATAAAAATTAATGACCTAATAAAAGTATGTACAAATAAATACTTTTAATTAGGCTATAAATAAAAAAAAGTTGTATAATTATGTTGGGGTGTTGACTAACATTAATAGTATATGATACTTGATAAAGGTATGATACATACCTACACATTTAGCTATGTATAAATGGACTACCTCATATCTTGTGAAATATAGAGTCATTGTATTAGTGTTACACTATATTGATATAACTAAAATAGTGGCATGGTACTTAATTGTATTAATGAGAAATGTTTTATTAATGGTTAAGCTTGAGTAAGAATTAAATTTGTAACTCTATACTTAAATAAAATATCGTTTCAATCCATACTAAGGGATATTAATGACATTGATTTAATAGGGTAAATAATCAAAATTGTGAAATTAAATATTGTCGGATCAACTTGAGATAGGACCTTAGATAGAATCATTCAAGGTGAATGTGCTATGAAACCTAGGATAACCCATCGTAAATTAAAAATACTTTGAAACATTAAGATATAGTGTTCCAATTTAGGACCCATGATGGGTCAAATCACTATGGCCGCTACAAAGTGTATTTATTAAACAAAGAGCCCATAGTTTCTCTTTTTTTTTCTTATTAAGGTCAAATAGTTTTGAAGGGACTATACCATGTATACAAAAGGGCTCAAAAGCCGATATCATAGGTGAGAGAAATAGCCCGAGAGAGGGCAAACAACCAACCTAAGAGGGCTCAATAGCCGAGATATGACAACACATGAGAAGAAAGGATCCGGACGTACAATGATCCAAAAAGTAGCGAAAAGATCAAAAAGCAAACAAAAGATATTCATCATGTAAAAACTCCACAAAAAATAGCTCCGTAACTCGCCAGATAACAACTTCCGCGCGCCAACAAACAACATCACAACAACCCGTTACTTGATAGCACAGTAGCATGATGAAGGCAATGATAGTGGCTTGAGAGGAGTATTTCATATCCACATGAGCAATTGTAATATCCCTATTGTGAAATTAAATATTGTCGAATCAACTTGAGATAGGACCTTAGATAGAATCATTCGAGGTGAATGTGCTATGAAACCTAGGATAACCCATCGTAAATTAAAAATACTTTGAAACATTAAGATATAGTGTTCCAATTTAGGACCCATGATGGGTCAAATCACTATGGCCGCTACAGTGTATTTATTAAACAAAGAGCCCATAGTTTCTCTTTTTTTCTTATTAAGGTCAAATAGTTTTGAAGGGACTATACCATGTATACAAAAGGGCTCAAAAGCCAGCTATCATAGGTGAGAGAAATAGCCCAGAGAAGGGCAAAACAGCCAACCTAAGAGGGCTCAACAGCCAGATATGACAACACATGAGAAGAAAGGATCCAGACGTACAATGATCTAAAAAGTAGCAGAAAAGATCAAAAAGCAAACAAAAGATATTCATCATATAAAAACTCTGCCAAAAAACAGCTCCAGAACTGCCAAATAACAACTTTGCAGCCAACAAACAACATCCACATGAGCAATTGTAATATCTCTTTTCTCTTTAGGGCCCCAAATGTCTTCATTAATCCCACTTAAACTGCAAACACTATGAACATGTTGTTCAATGAAATTATAAATGCTTTTAAGGGCAAATAGTATGCAGTTATTGTGACTTTTTGCATTTCCCATTCTTCCATCCAAAGACTATAACTTCTTGAAAACTTCAGCAATAACCCCCTCCTCATCATCACTTTGAAGTATTCCTTTTCCCTTAGCTTTTTCCATATTTTTTATAGTCCCTTTGAGTTCTTGTATTTCCTTTTCCATCCTGTCAACTCTGTCCATCAAGTCCTCCTCCTTGGGTTCCTCCATCGGTTAGCTGATATGCAGGATGTTCTCAACAAGCTCAAGGTCTTTGTGAATTCGAGGGCAAGTTGAGAAGTAGGGATTTTAGTTTTTATGCTCTTTCTTTTCTTACTAGAAGTAGCAGCTTCAATCTTCCTTTTCAGCAGGGGGGAGTGAAGGTGGTGTGAGCAGGTGGAGGTATGGAGGAAGAGGGTGGGGTAGGATTCCTATGGGGGTAGTTTGAACAGTGGCGATGGATCAGTAGGATTAGCCCTTAATGTAGAGGGACAGCCCTAGAATGGCTTTGACCTTCCCTAACAACCATCCTAGCAAGGTCAAGGCAAAGGCTCGGGATTGACGCCACCTTGATGCCAGCAGTCACAAATTCAAGATTCTCCCCATCATCTAGGAACTTCTTAGTCTCCACCTCCCTGTCAACCTTCTTATTGAAGAATTTTGTGCCCTCAAGGCTGAGTCCCATGATTTGGGTGATGAGCTCCTTCGTGATCTCAATCTCCATGTTGTTGTATTTGACAACCCGATTCTTCCATCCCTGGGTGAATCTAATAGAAATATCTTGATCAAACCCTTGAATCCTTTCAATTAAATTTGACAGACCCCTATTTGAAGGTAGTTCCAAAGCACCGTATCCTCTTTCCATGCCGGATTGTGGGTGGGTTCAGTTTTGCATGGCAGACCCCCCATTTTTCCACTGTTTCATTTCCTGTTCTCAACGGTAAAAATGTTATCACTATGCGGGGCAGGCTAAACTTTGTTGTTGGTTTTTGAATCTTTCCCTTCCGTGAAAGCATATTTAATTATTATACCATACTTGTAATTAGTGCCCCACTCCTCGGCTTTCTTTCTATGCCAAGAAATGATGATAGTCCAGTTCACACATATCGCATCAATCATACATATCTTATGTGATGTCATCATACTGTACTTGAGGATCCGCACATTAGCATCCACATTACAGCCGTTAGTGTTGATTTTCTCAGCCATGTAAATCATTGATTATGGCTTTATTGATTTGAGTGGGCAGAATGTCCCCCTTAGCCAAGTTTGAAAAGTATTACTAACACCAAGGTTTGCCAAACTATCTGCGACCCTATTTCCTTCCCGATAGGTGTGGGTGATTTTAACATTTTCAAAGCTCTTGCATATATCAATAGCTTCACCAATGAAATCTCTAATTGACCAACTGGGGTGTTGCTTTTTGTTTAAGAGATTGATGATATTTAGAGAATCACCCTCAATTATAATATTCAGAATATTACAATCTTTGGTAAGTCTTATACCCCAAAGAGCCGCCAGGGCTTCAGAGTAATGGTTAGTTTTCCTGCCCATTCTCCCAGAAAAAGCAACAACAAAATAGCCTCTTTCATCTCTGATAACTCCTCCACCACCAGAGTCTCCCGGATTTCTTTTTGAGGCCCCATCAAAATTTAACTTGTACCAATCAGTGGGAGGATTAATCCATCGGACGATGTTTCTATCCATACCATTATTATTCTTTTTGAAGGCAGTGTCAATATTCCAATCAGTCAGGATGTATTCTTCCTTCTCAGGGTAAAGTCTATTTTTAGGAGGTTTAAATCTAGCAATATTATCCTGCACAACAATGATAATTTCCTTGTAGACTTTGTTACATGCCTTTCTAGTGTTTCTGAAAATGCCATCATTACGAGCCTTCCAAACTCTCCACATAGTGTGGGGTAAAACAAGTTGCCACAATCTCTTCACCACACAATGCTTATACGGAGAGTCCCATTGTTCCTAGGCCTGAAGACAGGTAAGGGGAAAAATCCATCTCTGATTAAATTTTGCAAAAACAAGATGCCAAATTTTGGAAGCATACTCACAATGAAGGAATAAATGTTTTATATCTTCTGCCTCTTTCTGACACATGAAACATCTATTCGGCATGATGAATCCCTTCTTGATGAGGTTTTTGTTAGTCAGGATCTTGCCATTAATGATGAGCCACCAAAAGAAGTTCACTCTAGGGGTTAACTCAGACATCCATAACTTGTGCCACTTAATTTCACTTTCAATAGATACAAAGAAAGAATTATATCCTAATTTAATAGAGTATTCCCCATCAAAAGAATCTTTCCAGATGAGTTCATCCTTAAGATTTTGATTACTAATATGGATTAGAGAAAGTTGATTCTGTAAAGATGAAACATCAGCCTGTACATTATCATTCTCCACTTTTAGTTGTTTCCATCCCTCTCAATGTATCCCTAAATTTTGTGTCCATACTTTGTAATTAAGTTGTCTTTAATGTGACCATAAGAAGAAATCTAGTTAGAATCAGTCCATTTATCAGTCCAGAAGTTAATGTTTTGTCCATCCCCAAGCTTCCAGCTACACCCCTGAGAAAGGATGTGTCTCATTGTGAAGAAGGTTGTTCTAGAAAATAGAACCATTCGGAAGAGACTGATCATAAATGAAGGAAATATTGTTTTGGTTTGAAAGATATTTGATCTTAACCAACTCTGTCCAAGGCTTGTGCTCTTTTATAAGTCTCCAACCTAACTTTGCAATAAGGGCAGCACTCATATGTTTGATATCTTTGATGCCTAACCCCCCAAGCCTCTTTGGTTTACATACCTACTCCCAAGCCACAAGATGATATCTGAACCTGTCCTCAGTACCGTGCCATAAAAAGTTCTTTTGAATCTTTTCAATACTGTTCATCACTGCTGCTGGTATGCTGAACATTGACATGATGTAAATAGGTAGGTTTTGGAGCATGCTTTTTATCAATAGGCACTTTCCTACACTTGAAATTACAGCTCCTTTCTAGCCAGCCAATTTTCTTTGAAATATCTTAATAAGATCATTCCAGGCCTCAACAGAAATCTTGCCAGTACTTAAAGGTAAACCTAAGTAAGTAGTGGAAGAGAATTAATAGTGCATCCTAGAATATTAGCAATATTTCTTTGCCTTTCCATAGGAGTATTGAAGAAATATATAGAGCTTTTTTCAAAATTAAATTTTTGTCCCGAGGCTTCCTCATAGAACCTAAGGATAGTTTTGATAGCCTTTGCCTCAATGATTGCGGCCATCAGGAGAAGCAGAGTGTCATTGGAAAACTATTGGTGGGAGGAGATCTGATTTCCAGAAGTTGGAGGAAATCCTTTTATCATGCCAATGCAAATAGCTTTAGAAATAGATCTGCTTAAACTATCAGCCATTATAATGAATAATAGGGGGAAATTGGGTCCTCTTGCAAGATTCCTCTATTGTTGGTAAAAAAACCCACCGGTTCCCCATTAATGACCACTGAGAATGTAGAGGTAGAGATACAAGAGTGAATGATTTTTTTGAATTTGATTTGAAAACCAAACTTGGATAAGACCTCATCCATGAATCTCCAGGAGACTCTGTCGAATGCTTTATGCATGTCCAGCTTGATAGCCATCCCCACCTTTTTACTTTTATCCATAGAATGTATAGTTTCATGAACCATGATAATTCCATCTTGAATAATTCTTCCCTGAATGAATCCGCTCTGTTGTTGTGAAATGATCTCCATAAGAATAGGTTGCATTCTAGTGGTGAGAATCTTTGTGAAGATCCTATATATAACATTAACTAAACTGATTGGCCTGAAATCTTTGAAGTCCTTTGCATCTAACTTTTTCGGGGCAAGCACAATGTGTGTATTATTTAATTCTTTAATAAGATTTCCAGTTCTATAAAACTCATTAACAGCTTTCAATAGATCTTCAGAGCATATTTCCCAACATCTTTGGTAGAAGTTAGCTGAAAAACCATCTGGACCTAGAGCCTTATCCCCCTCTAAAGCAAAAACAACCTTTTTTAATTCCTCGATGGTGACAGTTTTGGAAAGACTCTTAAATCTCTCAGCAGGTATTAGATTATTAGGAATGGAGTCTAAGAGAAAAGAGGCCGCTTGTTCATTGTAGGAGTTATTCTCAGTGAGTAGGTTCTTGTAAAATTTGAGGGCTTCGCTTTGATGTCCTTAGAATCCTTAGTAATGTTTCCATTGTCTTTAGCAACCTCAGAAATTCTGTTACAAGCTCTATGCTTGAGGGCTGTCAAATGAAAAAAATTGTATTCCTGTCTCCTGCTTTAAGCCAAAGGGCTCTAGACTTCATTCTCCAAAAGGATTCTTCATGGTTGTTTATATTATGCAGATCCGAGAGAAGTTTTTTTTCCCACTGATGATCCTCTAGAGACATACCTTTCATGGAAACATTGAGTTCAAGCTCTTCTAACTGTTGCTTAAGTTCTTTCTTCTTTTCAAAAATGTTTCCAAAAACCTCTTTATTCCATATTCTAACCTTTTGTTTAACATTTTTCAACTTCTACAGAAGTCTATATTGGGCCATCCCTGTGCCTTCCCAATACCACCACTCTTTAATTTTGTCCAGAATATCTTCATGCTCGAGCCACATTTTCTCAAATTTGAAATTACCATGAAAAGGTTTTGTCCAATTGAAGAAATTTAGGACAATTGGATTATGATCAGAGCCCGTTCTGGGGAGAGAAGAAAGATGAAAATTTTGATCCAAGATCCAATTAGTAGAAATAAGAGCTCTGTCTAGTTTAACCTGGATTAAGTTCTCCCCAAATCTTCTATTAGACCAGGTAAATTGATTTCCATGAAGCTCTATGTCCATAAGATTAAGAGTCGAAATGAAGCCAGAAAACTCTTCCATACCAAGAGAGAATTCAGAGCTTCCCCCAAAATTTTCTCCTGGATTTAAAGGAGTATTGAAGTCTCCCATAATCAACCAGTTCATGTTCTCAACATTGCTTCGGAACAAGGTTAACTCTTTCCATAGATTTCTTTTACCAGTAGCAGTATTGGGTGCATAAATATTAGACAGAATCTAGCTATGATTATTCTCAAGACTTTTAAATATTATAGCTAAATGGTTCTGGGAGGAGGAGAGTACCTTACCGTTAACAATCTTGGTATCCCAGAAGATCACTAAGCCTCCAGAAGCCCCTTGAGAATCAACAACAGCAAAGGCAGCGTTCTCCCAGAAATATCTTTTGCAATCTTCAACTGCTTTACTTTTCATTTTAGTTTCCTGAATAAGAAGGATGTTGGGTCTGTTTGATCTTTTAATTTCCTTTAGCATTCTTTGCTTAGGCCCCCCATTGAGGCCTCTAACATTCCAAGAAATAACCTTCATTAAAAAAGTTTTGGAGATGCAGTTGCCGGATGGTTCAAAATTCTTTGTGTACCATCTGCAATTTCTTTTTCAGTCTCTTTTTCTCTTGCTTCTCTCTTTGATAGTCTACCTTTTCTATATGTGACTCCAATATTTGCAATTCTTCTAGTAGTGGCCCTTGTGATTCTTGAGGTGGAAGCTTCCCAACTTCCAATCTGCTTCTTTTTATCACTATAGAGTGATTCCAGAATTTCTTCCAGACTTTTTAGTCCTCTTTTCTTGCTTCTCACTATGATGAATCCATCATTATCATAGTCTGGTATATTTTCCTTGCTAGTAGGGGTAATTTCCCCTTCCTCTTTACTTGTGACAATATCAGTCTATTTATCCATTTTAGAAGCTAGCTCCTCCATATCAGTAAACTCTTTATCTTGGTTTAGATCTCTTGTAATGGATTCCAGAGCCTCTTTGACTTTTCCTTGTCTCATTTTGAGTTTCTCCAAAGAGCTCTTTCTATTTAATAGCTCTTGATGAGTAGTAGTTTTTTCCATCTCTTCTTCCTTTGAAGTAAGAGAAATGATAAATTTTTCATTTTCTTCATCAACCTCCATACTTAACTTTACCAGATTTGGTGTCAAAGTGTTCATTGCTGAATCCACTGACATATCCCTTTTGCTTTCTTCCTCTTTTGTCGATTCCAGATCTATTTCCTATTGAGTCTCAACCAGTTTCTTAGGTCTCCACAGTTTTCTATAAACCGGTGGCCTCTTCACCTTAAATCCTTTTTTCCGTTATTTTAGCCTGGAATGTCTCTGCAAGCGTCTACTTATAGTAGCTAGATTAGTTAGCGGCACACTATCAGCCTTATCCATCTATTTCTGTGTTTGAGCCTCAGATATATCTGAGGGTATTTCCAGCTTTTGCATTGTTTATTCAGGGAATTTTCTACAAAAGTGACCTAATTTATGACATTTGCTACAACTTAGTTAGAAAGCTTCATATTCTATTTGTTGTTTCCATGCTCCAAATTTGGACTGCAGAATGATGTGATCAGGAAGCTCTTGATCCATTTCGGTGAGAAATAGATCCTAGCAAATGCCGTCTTGACCTATTTCTCATGGGCCCATCCACCCAATTGGTGAACCAATCGATTTGGCTATATGAAGGAGGATTTCATCATCCCATAAATGAAGGGGTAGCCCTGGGATTCTACACCAGATGGGTATGGCATGAATGTTCTCAGCATATGGATTGAACCCAGGATACCATTTTTTTAGAAACAGTCCCATATTGCCCAGACACCAGGGACCTCCCAACAAGACAGATTCAACATCAGATTGGAGATTAAAACGGGCCAGAAAAATCCCTTTGCCATGGTGGTGATGATCAAATCCCCTTTTGGTTTCCATCTGCGAATGGCCCATTTTCTGATAATGTCCACATTGGGTCTTGATCCCAAAATTTGTTGACTAGGGCTAGATTGGTTTTCTCCAGTGCTCTATGCAGACATCCATCAGGAACTTGTATGTGGGTCACCCCCTCAGCATCTTTTGTACTTTTAAAAATCAGATCACATGCAGGCTGAGGACCCACATTTTTGTTAGGAGGAATCTTTACAACATCCGCCCAGGCTCTAGATCCAAAACTACCACCTTTAGCCGATTCTCTCTCTTTTGTCGGTGCTTTAACAACTATTACGCAGTCCTTTGAAAGACATTCAGTAGCCAGAGCTGTTGAAACCACACTCTCAAAACCCTCACACAGTCCTCCCACATTTTCAAACACGCAGTCCTCCATTCAACTCTATTCCAAAACATACTTCATAGTGGTGGTCTTCACAGGGTAATCTGTTAGTACAAATCTACAACACCCCAAAATGACCTTCAACTCGCAGTTTAGAATTTGGTCATTTAGAGTGATTGCACAACATTGAGTTTGCTACAAGGTGTGGGACCTTGTAAGGTGAGAAAAATCTCACATTGAAGTTGGTTCTTACTCATCTGTTTAGGTGTATGCATGAATTTGCATAGGTTTAATACTAATTCCTACTCTAAATTCCAAGGAGACAGAGTTGAAAATGCAAGAAAGGGGAAACAAAACTAAGCTAAAATGGTGATACACCAAAGGAGTGATGAACTTCTATTTTACAAATAAACACAGAACATAAGAATGTAGCATAGAACATGCACAGATTGCCAGAATGTAATGGAAGATCAAAAGACAATGATAAACACATGAGAGGATTGGAAAATCAATCATAGAACACACATTATCATTCTTAAGTTTAATACAATGCATTACAATGGCAAGGAGGCAAAAAATATATGGTGCAGCTTGTATGAGAGGTCTAAAATTCTAAATATCTATCTCGCTAAGGAATAAAAAGAGATTTTACAAAATCAAAATTTCTAACATTACAATAGATCACATTTTTACATTTATAGCTAAACAAACGAGAGGGAAAACAGAGGAGGAAGAAAAATATAGTCTTTTTCCTCAACCACCCACCATTAATCCTTTTAAATCGGCTTGTAATCCATCAAATTGACCTCCTCTACTTTTGTTTTACGTGTTGGAAGGAAAACTGATAAATTTAGTGAAGCACAACTCTCAAAACAATTTGATCTTGTATTTATGGTGTGAGAAGACATTTTTAGGGCTTTCCTCTATCAAAATGAGTTGATTCTTCATCCACGCATGTGGGAGAAAGAAACCATGGTGGATTTGAGCAAAAACAACTCATTTGAAGCAATCTGGTTCGCATTAAAATCTTAAAGATGTTTTTGACATTTTCTCCATCGAAACCTACAAGAAATAATTTTTATTCCTCCAATGCATAGAGGGGCTTGAGGCCTTTCCAAAAAGTCTAATTTTGTTGAAATCTGATCTCTTGATCGAAAGATATGCTCATTTGAAGATTTAGGGAAAAATAGAGTAAAAATTTAGGCACAAATTTCGAGGCACGAATTAGGGCATACTTGGAGGAATAATCAAATTTTGAAAATTGGTCCATAGGTTCAAAATTTTCTTTTTGCACTTGTGGAAAATTTTCCAAAAATCTGCATGACTTCGCCGCCCTAGGACACGTGTCATGTTACAGTTCGCTAATGGGATTGCGGGCCGAAAACCTATCTTTTTCCTTTGAAAAATTTCATTGGGAAAATTTCCCATTTTACCTTTACGCTTCCTCCCTTCCACCACTAACTGGATACATGTCACTCCCTCATTGGTCGGTGGGGATGTACCTCATCTTTCCACCTTTGCGCCCTTTTTGGTTTTGGTAAAAAATAAAAACTTTCCCATTGCCATCCGACTCCTCCACCAAATGGACACATGGCGGCTTTAGAATGATCCATGGGCCTTCGGGCTAAAATTCACTTTTGGGAATTTTAGAAAAAGAGAAAACTTTTCCAAATCTCCCCATACCTCTACCGACCCATTTCTTTCTACTCGGCGGACCCACAAGAAAAATCTTTCCCTTTTGCGCTTTTGAACAAAGTGCCAAAAATTAAAATTTTCCCGACGCCCGCAGCTCGCTTACGCCACATGGCACCTTCTCATTGGCCGCGGGCTTGTCTAGGGAAATTTTCCCCAAAAAACTCCACCAAGCCATAACTTTTAATATATCCGGGGTTAGGAGGAAAATTTTATCTTTCTAGAAAGGTGAGAAAATTATCTACTTGATGGAGCCATTTCTAGAAAATTTTGAGTCCCTAAAGCGTGTAAAAATATCATTTTAAATACCAGCAAAGGGAGTGGAGGAGTTATCCAAAAATAAACATGGGCTTATTTTGGATAAAAAATTTGGTGACTCGAGAGGGGTCTTCTACCTCTTGGATGAAGTGACCAGCTGCCTAAATCAATCCATTGGGCAATGGAGTCATGAACTTAACTACTTGTTACCCTCAATTCATTAGAAAAAACCTCTAGGATGAAGATTGTGAGAGTAGAAAAATCACTCGACGACTGGAACATGATTTGTAAAATATGCATCATTGGGACGAAAAACCCGTGCCAAAGAACTTGGAGGAATGAAAATCTAAGCTAATATGTACAATGTGAGAATTTTCCCTTAGTAGCAATGCTTTAGATGGATTCCATTAACTAGAATCTGCAGTTCCTCACCATCTAATGTAGACAATTAGAAGGCATTGTTGTTTTTTCTTTTTGTGACCATGTAGGGGCCACTCCAAATGGCATCAAATTTTGAATGCCTTCTTGGCTATGCTTGGTCTGCATCCCATTTCAACACTAAATCTCCAACTTGGAAATTTCTATCCTTAGCTTTCTTATCAAAGCTTCTCTTGATCAATGCTTGGTCCTTTTACATTGTTTGGGCTGCATGCTCTTTGATTTCTTGGAGTTCCATCAATTCTGCATATCTAACCTCCATGGGCTCAAACTCTAACAATTCCAATTGCTTCATGAGTTCCAATGTTGGCAACTCAAGTGACATAGACATGACTTTCTCTTTCCCATAAACAAGTCTGAATGAAGAGTTACATGTGGATCTCTTTGGAGTTATCCTATCAGCCCATAGAGCTAATTTGAGCTTAGTGTGCCAAGTCCTCTGATTTTCATCAGAGTCCTCTTGATGATCCTTAATAGATTTTTGCTTTTGGACTCATCTTGGTCACTACCCCGAGGGTAATAATTTGATGAAGTTCTCAAATAGATCTCATTTCTAACACCCATTCAGATTACCTTTGATCCTATGAATGCCAATGCATTATCTCGTGATTATAGTGGAAGGTATAACAAATTTGGTTGATGCCCCCTCATAGAAGTCTAAAATATTGGATTCATTTACCTCTTTGAGTGCCACCGCCTCAGTCCATTTGGTGAAGTAGTTTGTTTCTGTTAGAATCTATTTGTGCCCTTGGTTTGAGTTTGGATTAATGAATCCAATGAAGTCCAAACCCCATTACATGAATGGCTGGTCAACTGAGATTGGGTGCAATGGAAGTGTTGTTAACCTCTCTTTGCCTGTGAAGAATGCACAATTCCTTCACCTCTTGATCCATATATGATAATCACTAAATACTTTGGTCTAATAATACCCAAATTTTCATGATCTTGAGAGTTTTCACTCTTGGAGAAAAATGACCCCCAGCTGATCCATTATGGAACTCTTCTAACATTTTCTCAATCTGATTTGTCCCAATGCATCTCAACAACACTCCATTGATATCCTTTTTGAACAAGACACCATCAATAAGTGCATATGGAATAGCTTGCAATCTGAAGTGTCTTATTTTGGCTTTGTTCATCTCTGGAGGGCATAGGCCTATTTGTAAGAAGTGCATTATGTCTTGGGTCTAGCAAGGAGTGAGCACACCACCATTTTCTTCTTGAACATCTCTTTGCTCTTGGTTGTCCTGCAACATCAAAACAACATTCTTCTCTTTACTTTCTTCAATTGGCTAACTCAAGGAAAATTTCTCACATAATCCCTTTCTTCAGACCATCTTGGTGACTTTGATCTCAATGTCATACTCCATGACATGAGTAATCCACCTTGCACATTTTTCATTTAGATCTTTGTTAAGAAGGAAGTCTTTAACTCCCGCATTAGAAACTAGCAGTTGAACCTAGTTGTTTGAAACTAGATGCTTAAATTTATTCAAGATCCTAATCACTGCAAGAACATGCTTCTCAATGAAGGAATACCTCACTTCATAGTCCTCCAAGCTTTGGCTAAAGAAGGCAATTGGCTGTTCCGCATTTTCTTTATTTTGTTGTACTAAAATTGCAGAAATTGTATCACCACTACCAAATGAATAAAGGATGAAGTCTTTGGAGAAATATGGGTTAATGAGAGTTGGGGCCCATGAGATAGCTTCTTTTATTTCCTCAAAACTTGCCTTACCTTCAGCTGTCCATTTGAAAGCCATACTTTTCTTCAACATCATAGTTATTGGCTTGATAAAGCGCTGCAAAGTCTGGAACAAACGTTCTAACAAAATTGATTCTTCCAAAGAAACTTTTAAGAGCCTTCTTATGACTTGGTAATGGTAGTGATTTTATTTCTTCAACTCTTTTTGGATCAATTACTACCCCTTCTTTGGAAACAATGTGGCCTAGGAGTTTTCCTTTGTGAGCTAGGAATATGCATTTTTGGGATTCAAGGATACCCCAAATCTTCTACATCTTTTGAATACTTCTCTCAAATGAAAGAGATGGTCTCTGCATTTTTAGAAAATACGTAATATCATCTAGGTATATCAACACTATTTGGTTGATCAATCCCTTGAATGCCATGTCCATTGTGCTCTTGAAAGTAACTATGGCGTTAGACAACCCAAATGGAATTTTTCTATATGAATAGGTTCCCCATTTGGTGGTGAAGGTTAGTTTGAACTGATCATCTTCCTTTACCATGATCTGATTATACCCTGAAGAACCATCTAGCAATGAAAATCTCTCGAGCTAGAAACAACTTACAAAATTTGCTCCATAGAAGGAAGTGGGTAGTGATCCTTGAGGGACGATCTGTTCAAATCTCTAAAATCTACACACAACCTGATTTCCCCACTCTTCTTTCTAACTAGAACCAAGTTTGCAACCCAAATTGAATGCTTGATGGGAAATATGATACTTTCTTCTATTAACTCATTCAATTCCTTCTTCATAAGAGGCTCAATGTGTGGATTGACCGGTCTTTATTTTTGCCTAACGGGCTTAGCACTTGGATCTAGTTATATTGTGTGTTGAGATATCTTGGGATTGAAACCTTTCAAGTCTTCATATCTCCAAGAAAATACATCTAGTAACTCTTGGAAAAGTTGCATGAATTCATACCTTTCTCGCTTAGTTGCCACTTTACCAATTTGAAGTGACTTTCCTTCTCCAACTGAGATGGCCTCTGAATCCTCTCCCTTGACTTGATGTTTTCTTTCTCCTTCCTAAATTGATCATTAGGATTGAAGATAGACTCTAAAGTCACAAGTCCTTTGAGGAAGTTTGTTGGTTCTAAGTTGTACCACTCGATCACCATCTTTGTTGTCCCAACTTTTCCTTATTTTTGGCTGAGAACTCATCTTCCTCTTGTAATAAATTGATGAATTTTTGGTCACTCTCAAACACTTAAAAACTTGTATTATTTCTGGCATTGATGGCCTCACAATCACATGGACGTTTGGCTAAAATTTATATATTTTAATACTCTCCATAATATCAAAAGTTGCTCCAACTGTTGCAAGCCTATCAACAGCTTGGTTCTCTTTTCTAGGGATGAAGTTGATGCCAAAACCTTCAAAATCCTCAATGTGATACCACACCCTATTCCTATAACTTTTTAGCAAATCATTTTTGGCAGCATGTTTTCCCTTAACTTGATTCATAATCATCTCACTATCACCAAAGACTTGTAAGTTTTTATGCCTCTCTTCCTTGACCAATGCAATCCATGTATCAAAGCTTCATACTCAACGTTGTTGTTAGAACATGCAAAATAGAATCTAAAAGTTGAATAATACTTAATTCCTTGAGGTGAAACAAGCATAGCTCCTCCTACTGCACTTTGTCTACTTCTTGATCCATCAAATAAAAGCTGTCATACCTCATTTTCATCTCTATGGTCTAGCTTGGTGATGCTGGGAAGAGGTTGATTTTCTTCATGCATGTAATAGACTCCTAGTTCATATTCCTCCATTTCCTTGTAGGGACAAAAATCATGTACCTTGCTTTCCCATTCATCAAGAGTCAAATCTGGAATGTTTCCAACTTTTGTGTCAACTTCCTGTGTGCTTGGATAATCTTCTTGATCAAACGCTAAATAGTTGGCATTGATTGGGCTTGGAGTATGAGGCTCAATGTGAAAGTTTGCAATAGGTTTGGACCTAATTATGGCCTTAGCTCCATACCTTTTCCTAAATAGCATGTGTGACCAATCAACAGATAGGTAGCCTCCAATTCTAGCTGTGAAATCCCTTGACAAATACAAAGTAAAGAGTGGTGGCAAATATATCACCGACACATCTTGCAAAACAGTGACATTGGGACATGCATGCAAAGTAAGGCTCAAATCTTTAATTATCCTAATTGTTTTTACTGTTGTCCCATCTAACTACACACCCCTTGGATATGACTTCATATTGAAGGCCCATATGATCAACTATTTACTTGGGTATCATGGAACTACTTGCCCTAGAATAAATCATACAATTATGTACTAGTTTATCCCCAACGAAAAATGAAACATAGAATGGAGGCGGCTTCAAAAATTTTCCTTGTTGTCCTCCATGATTCCCCTTAGGTTAAGTATCATTTGTGAGTACCTTCTCTTGCATATGAGCTGGTTGATTTGAGGTTGAACAATTCTTCATGACAGCTTGTAATAGATCCCTTTGTCCTGGGATGGATAGTGACTCCCACATAGATATGTTCACATTGGTCTTCTTCATTTGTTCAATGATGTTAAATGGGGATGAACCATCTCTTTTCTGCCCTTTAGTCTGCACATTATTTTCTTGTACATGGGCTACAACAGCTAGCATTTGAGCTGGTCTAGAAGGTGGCTTGGGCTGTCCTTGCACATTTGAAACTACATTTTGCTTGCCAACACCTTGTGGAGTGATAGAAGGTTATGAATAACTTGGACACGATGACTGCCCTTCACCGATGTTCCTCTTATTTGACCGTGTGTTAGATGCTACACTCTAAGAAAGTTTTTGATTCACACCACAAAAATATTCAAAGCATGCCAATTGACAAGTGTAGTCTCATCTAGAGTTGTATCTTGTTGAGATGTTCCTTGTTGTTGGTTTGTTTCTCCACTTGCTTCACTCTCCACACCAGTTCTGTCATCATCAAAACTTGGTTCAAAGTACCATTGACGCACATAGATTTGTTGTGAGGTTCATTACATGGAAAAACCATTCATACTCTTGAGCTATATTATTTTGCACTAGCACTAAGGCTTTAGAGGTAGATGCAACATTGGGGTTATAGGGATGAAATGGTCTATTAGTAGGAGGCCTTACTTGATTTTGACTTGCAGCTAGGCTAGGTGGCCTATTAGGCTGATATGGTTGTCTATTAGGCTAAGTTTGAAGCTAATAAGGATGCCTAAAACTTTTATTTTGCTATCTCTTGAGTGTAACCAACTCATTTCCCAAGTTTTGCAATTATTTCATAACTTCTTGAAGCTCATTTGAGGCATTAGAGGATGAAGTTGAAGTTTCATTTATACTCTAATTTCTAGGAGTGGGAATAGGAGATAAAGTAGGTGCTTGACTGGTACTTGGGCTTCCCAACTCTGGATATAAGGGCATAGGAGTCCTAGGTGAAATTTTAGTAGCTTGGATCAAACAATTCTCATCCCTAATGGTGATGTTGTAAGCTGCAGGTAGAGTTGCACCTCCCATGGATTGAATCAACATAGAAATGTCATAATTTAAAGCCTTGAGAAAGTATAAGAAATCACCTTAAGATATTGGCCTTACTGCCAATGGGATTCTATCCAATGTTCTTTGAAAACTGAAATTGAAGTATGTTGGTTGCTCATTGGGATCTCTCTTGATAGTTGTTAGTTGCTCCAATAGAGACAAGTTGTCCCCCTTTATCCAAATTGGTTATGGAGAATCGTGCACAACTAGTTCTAATTATGGATAGAACCTACCTCAAGGATCATAAACCATTACAAGGATTTCCCTTTCAATGAAGATGCCAGCAATTTGACAGCAATATCCATCTCAACAATCTCATGGATTACACAGACATTAGCAATGTCTTGGACATGATCACCAGCATGGGTCTGATTTTATCCAATAAAGTATGGAATGTTCTTCAATGCTACAATTGGAACTAGGTTTTGTGGATTGAGAGAAAGTGGGCTGTTGCCAGTAAAGTTGACATAAGGATTGGGTTGTGCCATTATGATTGGCCTGAGAACCCTTGTTGATTGGATGAAAGGTCTACTAGGTGGAGGAGTTGATAGAGTTCTGTTTGGTGGAGATGGAGACCTTTGAATCCTTCTTCCCCTTTCTCTTCTTTCTGGGGATAATTGTAGATACTCAGACAATCCCTCTTCTCTGGCCCTTGACCTTGTTTGGATTCTTCTCATGAATCTTCAAGCTTGGACTATTTTTTTATTCTGTCCTTTTAGAGTCACCAGATGTGAAAATTAGGGCTCTTTCAAGTAAGAAACTTACAATAATTACACATCAACTTTGTTGTAATGAAGCTAAAGACCTCTAAGGTCCCACCAGGCATGTCAAAACTGTTAGTGTAAATCTATAGCACCCCAAAATGACCTTCAAATCTATAGTTTAGAATTGGGTCATTTAGCGTTATTGCACAACATTGAGTTTTCTCTAAGGTGTGGGACCTTGAAAGGTGAGAAAACTCTTAAGATTGAAGTTGGTTCTTACTCATCTATTTAGGTGTATGCATGAAATTGCAGATGTTTAATAATAATTCCTACACTAAATTCCAAGGAGACAAAGTTGAAAATGCAAGAAACAGAAACAAAAATAAGCTAAAACGGTGATACACCAAAGGAGTGATGAACTTTTATTTTGAAAATAAACATAGATCATAAGAATGTTGCACAGAACATGCACAAATTGCTAGAATGTAATGAAAGATTAGAAGACAATGATAAACACATGAGAGGATTGGAAAATCAATCACAGAACACACATTATCATTCCCAAGTTTAATACAATGTATTATAAAGGAAATGAGGTAAAAAAATAGGTCATGACCTATATAAGATGTCTGAAATTCTAAAAATCTACCTGCTAAGGAAGAAAACAAAGTTTACAAAAGAAACATGTCCAACATTACAATAGATCACATTTTTTACATTTATAGATGAAGAAAAGAGAGGGAAAATAGAGGAGGAAGCAAAATTTGATCTTTTTCCTCAACCACCAGCCATTAATCCTTTTAAATCGGCTGCAATCGATCAAATCGACCTCCTCGGCTTCTGTTTTGTGTGTTAGAAGGAAAAATGATAAATTTGGTGAAGCACAACCCTCAAAATAATATGATCTTGGATTAATGGTGTTAGAATAATTTTTTAGGATTTTCTTCCATCAAAACAAGTTGATTCTTCATCTTTGGCATGTGGGAGAAAGCAGCCATGGCGGTTTTGAGTAAAAATAACTCATTTGAAGCAATCTGGTATGCATTAAAGGCTTGAAAGATTTTTTCACATTTTATCCATCGAAACCTATAGGAAATAATGTTCTTATTCCTCCAATTCATAGAGGGGCTCGAGACCTTTCCAAAAAGTCTGATTTTGTTGAAATTTGATCTTTGGATCAAAAGATATGCTCATTTGAAGATTTATGGCAAAAATAGGGAAAAAATTCAAGCACAAATTTTGAGGCACGAATTACGGCATACTTGGCTGAAAAATTGAATTTTGAAAATGAGTCCACAGGGTCAAAATTTACTTTTTGTACTGTTGGGAAAACTTTCAAAAAAATCTCCGCGCCTCCGCCGCCCCAGGACACGTGTCACATTTTGATTTGCTGATGGGATCGCAGGCAGAAAACCTCTCTTTTTCCTTTAAAAATTTTCATTGGGAAAATTTCCCAATTTACCTCCGTGCTTCCACCCTTCCGTTGCTGACTAGACACATGGCACTCCCTCATTGGTTGGTAGGGATACACATCATCTTTCCACCTTTGCGCCCTTTTTGGTTTTGGCAAAATATCAAAACTTTCCCCACCGGTCTAACTCCTCCGCCGCTGGACACATGGCGACTTTAGAATGATTTGTGGGCCTTCGGGCTAAAATTTTCTTTTGGGCATTATAGAAAAAGGAAAAACTTTTCCAAATCTCCCCGCACCTCCGCCAACCCATTTCTTTCTTCTTTGCGGGCCTGCGGGAAAAATTTTACCCTTTTGTGCTTTTGACCAAAGCACTAAAAACTTAAAATTTTCCCGACGCCGCCACTCCACCCTACCACATGGCACATTCTCATTGGCCATAGGCCCGTGTCTAGGGAAATTTTCCCAAAAAATCTCTGTCGAGCCATAACTTTCAAAATATTTGGAGGTAGTCGGAAAATTTTACCTTTCTCGGAAAGGTGAGAAAATTATCTAACCGATGGAGCCATTTCCAAAAAAATTTGAGTCCTCAAGCATGTAAAAATTTCATTTTAAACACCACCAAAGGGAATGGAGGAGGAGTTAGCCAAAAATAAGCATGGGTTTGTTTTGGATAATAGTAACACCATAAGAAGCATCATTGAAAAGGAATCCATCTATTGCACACCTCGAGTATTCACGGGAAAATAAAGTATACATATACACAAGTAAAAATAAAGAAATTTGATATGAAATCACAAAAAATCATCTTCATTGGGTAAATTGAAGAAAATCTTGGTTACAAATTAATGGATCCTAAGACCAGGAAAATTTACACCAACAAAGATGTTGAGTTTTTTTGAAGAAGAAAAACAAAGGCTCCTCCCGATGGGTGTCGTTATTCCCTAAATTTAATCAACTACTTATTGATGTCATATCAAACCAGGGGTGTGTCTAAAGCTATATGCAACAAGAGTAGTCCTATTGATCTAGTAGTTGAATGTATTTGTTTTTGTATTTTCTAGGGGATCTTTTCAATGTCTAAAGGACTTCTTGGTAAAAACTTATTTAAATCATACTATGAAAACTTTGTTGAAAGGAAACACACTTGCTAGAATAAACACACTTTCTTTTGGAAATGAACACATGCAACTTAGAATTCTTGAAAATGATTTCAAGGAAAATAAGAATCTATCTAGACACCTACAGGAACAAGTACACAATAGAGTTTAACTATAAGAATTAAAGCAATACAGAATTAATATATCTAAAATATTTACTGAAGAAATATAAATACCAAATAAATGAATATCCTGGTCTTTGGGGAGTGGGCCCTTACTCCACCTCAAATAAGGATTTAACTCAGAATTCTCTCAAATAGGAATGGCTATTTTATTAATAAAACATTCTATAATACAAAACATATTGGATCTAAGTACTTAATATATTTTTTTGTTCTATATCTATTTATCTATCATATTATATTGTCTCTCTCTTTATCTACTGTAGGTATGATTTTATATACATTTTATAATCATAGGTGTCTCAATGATTCTTATGAAATCAAATCATGCCCGAGAATAGATCTTGAGTCGATTGTGGCTGATCGGATAGGCTGCAAGATAACTATCCTCGGATCTCGCATTAATAAATTTTCTCATGCTTTCCTAATTGAAAGGGTCGTTGAAGCAAAATCTCTGGATGTGGTTAGGATAGATAAAATTCAATTGGTTTTGGAACTTTACAGAAGTTCTAGAACCATAGGAAATCATTAATGATCAAAACCATGAGAGTTCTGGAGCTATACCTAGGAGTTTTAGAACCGTCTCAAAATTACGAAAATAAATACTAGATTTTTGGAACTAAGTCCGAAAGTTCCAGAACTAGATGATGACTGTGTGATGGAGTTCTGGAACTAGCTTGGAAGTTTCAGAACTAAGCTGTGTGGGAACAGATGCTACCGAAAACATATTGAATGCTACCTGCTTCATTTCCTTGACTGATTAGACCTTCTTTATTACAAAATTAAATTTCAAACACACACTTCATCAGAATTCTAGAGATTTTAACATTAGAATCACAATCAATCAAAAGACAGAAAATTACATCCTAACTCATATCAAATCAAATAAAAGTCACAAAATGTAATCAAATTTAATAAAAAGGAGAGTAAGATGAGATCATATATTATACATTAATCAGACATATTCTAGCCTCATCATTTCCCCCAAACTTACTTGTTTGTAAGTCCCTTTACAAACTTCATTCTTCAAAAGTGGGGTTATATGTTCTACATTCCATTTGATTACTTAGATCAAATGGCTGAAACTAGATTTTCCAATGCTTAAACTTAGATGTACTGTACCCAGCCCCTGCTTCTATTTTCCTCTCCCACTCTTCAAATTCAGTAGGATCTTGAGGTTCTCTATTTTTCCAAGGAGACATGGGGGTGAGAAGTAGAGAGGGCCTTGTTTGCATTCCAATCCATATTTGTTTGTAGGTTTTATTGACTGTGGAATTATTTTACATAACGCTTTTTCCCTTTCTAAAATCCAGATCAACTTTTTAGGGGATATTACTTCTCTTCTTCTCAAGGAAATAGTAAGGAGTTCCCACCTATTTGAGCATCCTTCATAAATATATTCAAATGTTTCCTTTTCATAGGAGGTGAAGGCATCAATACTCTTTTGTAGAATGGAAAGATAATGTTTCTTAAATTTCTCATCAAAGGAATGAGCTATAAAATGTATGAGGAAGGCGAAGGTTGACCATAGTGAGATCTCATATAGAGACCAGTTGAGCTAGCTTTTAATAAAAACTTAGATTACCTTTCCTTCTATGCAATTTGGTTTTACAAAACAGAGACAAATGCATTGAGTTGGCTCTCCCCTATAAATAAATTGATCATAATTCCTATTTTTTCTATAGCATAAAATTACAAAGATAAAATTCACACAGAATATTTTTCTTCTCAGGACTAGATAGAGAGTAAGCTACCATGAATTTAGATTCATCTTTTAGTTCATGCGGAAGTCCACATGTAATCCTTGAAACTACGGTGAATGAACTACTCTTCTAAAAACAAACTATATGCAGGAGAGGGCCTCCTACAGGAATGTAATTTTTCACTCATAATATAGACCATATGATTTTTTTCAAGACATTTATATTTTTTTCCTTCCTCCTTGTAAAAAATTTCTTCCCATTCTTTTCTTTCCTTCTTTTCTTCTTCCATCTTGGTCTTCAATTCTTCATTTGATGTTTTGGCTTCTCTGAGTTCCCTGCAAGTGTCATTCCATAGCTATTTGAGTGGAAAATAGGTTAACTCAGTCTGTGTAGAGACTGTGGACACAACATTCTATTTTCTGGAAGTCTAACATTCTTCCTCTTTTTCTATCAGTTGTTTCTAGATTGTTGATAATTCCTCAGTCCTGGATGCAAGTTGAGTTGTTAACTCTCTAATGAGCATTTCCCTTTGTTCTAATTTGAATTTGAGGAAATCCAATTCCTCATCCTTTTCTCTAATAATGAGCTCTGCTCTAGAAAATAGCAGAGCCTATTTAACCTGATGTCTTTATTCTTCCTCTAAAACTATTTGAGGAGTTGAGCATTCTTCCTCTATCAAAGGAAATTTTCCTGTTCTTCTCCAAGATGCCAACTCTTCTTCTTCATGTGGCAATGTTGATGGTTCACTAAATTCTTGAAAATCCTGCTCTTCAAGTCTCTCATCTCCTTCGTTCATCTTAGATTGGCGTGGCTCATGAGGAGTCATGGCCATGCTGCCCAAAATATCAGTAGCTTCTTTTTCCAATCTTTCTTGTTCACTCCTTCCCTCTCGGGTTTCCCTTGACCTCTTTTGAATTTTTATTCTTTGGAGAATTTTAACATGCCCAGCGGTGGATTTCCTTCTAGAGCTTATTCTTACTAATATTTTTTCTCTTGCATGGGTGAGCTATCACCATTAGAGACAGATATTAACTCCCCTAAAGCTATTGCAGAAAAAGAATTTCCTTCAAAGGCATAGAAGGCTCTTCTGTTTTGATCTTTCTCACATACCTTCTTCTTTTTGGTATATTCTCTCTTTCCATTTCCCTCTGTTCTTCTGCAGGGGCATCAATTTCTAGATTAGTTGAAGGAGAGAATGGAGCTGGAATTTTCCTTCTGATAATATTAGGGTTTTTCTTGAACTTGCCAAGAAACTTGTCCCAAATTTCTTCTCCATTTTTCTTTAACAGAAAATGGTGCTTTGGAATATTAAATGAATTAGAATGTGATGCTGATTGTCTAAACACCCCAGAATTCCTTTGAGCCATGGTCCTGGATATAATTAAAGAGAAACCCTAGAAGGTTTATTATGTACTCAGGTTTTGGGCTCCATATTTCAAACATATGAGCATTTTTAAGACTTCTTTTCCTGAGACCTAGATTGACCATCACAGGTTAAATATTTCACTATCTAAAATGCTACCCTATCAAAGGGTTTGGGAAAACTAGCCCTTCTGACCCTTTTTATGATTTTATTTGTATTTTAGATGTACTAGGGTTCAATTTCTCCTTCTTGTAGTAAGAATTCAACTAGTTCTTTCAAAGTCCCTTTGGCAGGTTGTGGGACATGCACAATTGGCACTCTAGACATGTTACTTACAGTATTTATAGAAAAAGGAATAAAGATATTTCTCACCTTTTTCCTAGATTGCTCTAGGTTTATGATGAATTCTCTTACTAATTTTTCATTATACTTTGAAAACTTCTTCAAGAACTCTAGCCATCCTGCATGCTCAAAGATAGATGCCACTTCTTTGTCACGTGAGCAGCTAGGAATCATCCTTTCGTTCTGATTTCTTTTTAATCCCCATATCGGCTTGAGTTCTATTTCCTTTGATTCTGTGCAAATTAGTTGCAGGCCTTCTTGATTAGCTACGAACTAATGACTTTGGTTACGGAACCTCTGTTCTTAGGTGTGGAACCTTTGTTCTTTATTGTGAGTACAATCTTAACTTCTTTCGCTTCTCAAAAATTTCTGTGTAATTTATTTCACTTGATTTTTCACTTAATGATTACCAATAATAACCATGCCACCACTTATCCCATCCTTATCATCTTCATGATTACTTACTTGTAATCATAATGTATAAATAGATGACTCATCATACCAACTTTTAAATCAAGTCAAATCACACATGCAACATTTAATTTAACCCTAAATAAGTTAAAAGATATAATTACCATCCTTGATGATGTAATCCTTTTACTATGATGACTTGTCATTCCTACAAGTGGACAAAACATGGTTAGATAAGACAATGAAATTCAAAAGAATTCCCTTTTATTTGAATTAACCAAAAGAAGAGGTCAACTACCATTTGCTAGTTTTCAATTGACCTTTGAGAGAAATATATATTTATTATAATTATTATTATTATTATTATTTTATTATTATTATTATTTTGGGGAAGAAAATTCTATTTACTGGTTTTCATTTTCTTCCCTTTATTCAGGGATCATCATCTGGTTATTTGATCATTTTGGAAGAACTGGGTTCTTTCATATGATCTAATTCTTTATCTCGCTTAATCTTCCTCAAGAATTCATCCTTAGTGGGAGGCTTCCTATAGATTTTTAGCCTATGTCCATTGACCAAGAGTGTTCTTCTGCTGCCACCAATGGAAAGTAACTGAATAGAACCATTGTCAAATATTTTCTCAATTTGATAGGGTCCCAACCATCTGGTCCTCAATTTTCCCTTGAATTTTTGGTACTTAGAATAAAAAAAAATTCCCAGTCTCCTACTTTGAATTGTCTTCTCTTGATATGTATGTCATGCCATTGCTTCATGTGATCTTGGATTATTTCTATCTGCTGAAGTGATTCCATCCTCAATTCATCCAACTCATTGAGTTGAATGATTCTTTCTTTTTGAGCTGCATCCAACTCAATTCCCACCTTCACTACTGTCCTCAATGTCTAAAGTTTAAAATCAATGGAAAACAAGAGATTTTTCCCATAGACTATCTCATATAGTGAAAACCCTGTTGTAGTTTTCCAAGTTGTATTATAAGACCAAAAAGCTTCAGTAGTCTCTTTACCCAATGTTTTCTCCCATCTTCAAGTTTTGGTAAGGATGTTCTCCAATTCTCTGTTTGTTACTTCATATTGTCCATTTGAATATGGGTGATAAGGAGATGATTTCCTATGATTGATTTGGTAATAATTTGTGAAATCTTGGATCATATTAGACATAAATTATGGTCTCTAATCTGAAACTATGCTTTTGGTGCTCCAAAATTTACCATAATTATGTTCCAAAGGAAATTAACAACTACTTCTTGAGTGGCATTTATCAATACCTCGCACTTCGCCCATTTTGTCACATAGTCCCCACACACAAGAATATATTCCTTTCTTTGTGAAGAAGGATTAAAGGGACCAACAAAATCTAATCCCCATCCCTCAAATGGTTCATTTACATCTTGATGTTTAAGAGGCATTTCATTTCTGAAATTCGGTTGTCTCATCCTTTGAAAAGTGTCACACTACTTGATATATCTGTTTACATCCTTGTACATAGATGGCCAATAATAACCATTGCCAAGTATCTTATGAGTTATTCTTTTCAATGAATAGTGTCCTCCACTTGGTTCATCATGACATGCTCTGAGGATGTCAAAGATTTCATCTTCTCTTACACGCATGCACAAAACAAAATTAGGCCCACATTTAAATAGCATTCCATTTAACCATTTGAGTTGTGCACTATTTTTGATTAACTTCTTTATTTGTTTCTTAGTCAAAAGGAGGAAACATCTCTATTGTAAGATAATTTTTCATATCAGAAAACCATGGTGTATTTGTTGAGATAGCAAATAGTTGTTCATCTGGAAAGTTATCCTTGACTAAATCTTCCTCCTGTAGTGGTTAGTCTTGACAAAAATCAGCTACGACATTAGATTTTCTTGGATTGTCCATAATGGTAATATTAAATTCTTGCAAAAGTAATAACCATCTAATTATTCTTACTCCAACCATCGGTTTGTTCATCAAATATTTAATTACTCAATGATCTGTGTGTACAAATATCTTGTAAGCTATAATGTAATATTTGAATGTACTAATTGCATAAATTACAACAAAAAATTATTTTTCGGTGGTGGTGTAATTGTTTTTAGTGTGAGTAAGATTCTTACTAAGATAATAAATAGCATACATTTTTACTTTTTCATCTTTCTGTCCCAAAACTTTCAATGGAATTATTCAAAGCATCTGTTTGGTTATGAAATGTTTTTTTGAATTAGGTCCTCTCAATATTGGAGCAAAGTGATTAAATTTTCTTTAATTTATTCAAAAGCATGTTGACACTTTTCATCCCAAATAAATTCAAAGTCCTTGGCTAGAAAATTAAACATGGGGGTAAAAATTTTACTAAAATATTTTTAAAGCACCTATAGTACCTAGCATGTCCTAGAAATGAATTGATATCTGTGGGGGTCTGAGGAATAGGTAAATCTGAAATGATCCTAATTTTGTTTTGATAAACCTGAATTCCTCTTTTTGAAATATGGTGTCCTAATATAATCCCTTCATTAACCATCATTAAACACTTTTCATCACTAAGAGACAGATTTTGTTTTTCACATCTTGTTAAGACTCTGCCTAGATTTTTCAAAGCATCATCAAATGTATATCCGTGTACAATGCAAATCATCCATATATACCTCAACACAATCATTTGTTAAATCAACAAAGATTACAAGTACATCTCTCTGGAAATTTGCAGGAGCATTGCATAATCCAAATGGTAACACCCTATAGGAAAAGGTACCCCATGGACATGTAAATGTTGTTTTGTCCTGATCTTCAGCAGCAACTCTTATTTGATTATATCCACTAAAGTCATCTAAGAAGGAAAATTATTATTTACCTGAAAGGTTGTCTAGGACTTGATCTATGAATGGTAAGGGAAAATAATCTCTTAGTGTGGCTTTATTAAGTTCCTTATAGTCAACACATATTCTCCATTTCCCATTATTTTTAGGAACAATTACAAGACAAGATACCCATTGACTATCTGAGATAGTGTAGATAAAACCTACTTGTAATAGTTTTTCAATTTCTTGTTTGACTATATCCCTTAAGGATGGGTTAATCCTTCTCGGAGGCTACCTAACTGGTTTAATTTTTTTAGTATAGATGTGATGAGTGCAGATACTTAGATGAATCCCCTTCATGTATTTGTAATCCCAAGAAAAAGCTTTAGTATGATTTTTTAAAACATCAAATAGACAGTTTATCTTCTTCATCATCCTTCAACTAGATGTTAATGTTCAAAGTTTTACCCAGTTGAATCTCAACATGCTTGGTTCCAATGTGTGATGAATTGATTTTTTGAAAGGGTTCCATTAGAGTATTTAATGGACATGCATGTGGTAATAACATATGGTATGTATCAACATCTCCAAAATTTCCTTGAGACAGAATACTGGAAAAAGGACAGTAATGAGAATTATGATACTTATCTTTTTGTAGGCCAAACTCTTCATCACTGCTACTTCCCGAAAAATTCTTCACCACTTATTGATGTATTCAAACCAAGCTACTCTGATTCATCCTCTCCCCATGAGAAAACTCATTCCTCTAGAGGGAAATTATTCGCAATCAAAGAGAACTATTGTTGTTGTGGTTCAAGAACTAAATGTGGTAGTTTGAACTATAGCCGCAAGTTCCAAAATTATAGTTGCAAATTCTAGAACTAAGTTTGCAGGTTCTAGAACTATAGTCACGAGTTACGGAACTATTTATGATTGCTTCGATGACATATGGTTCTCATTCACTGGTGGATTAATCATCTCTTCTACTTCTCTTACATGATCCTATAAAGTAGTCATAGCCAAAGAAGACAAATTTTTCTTATTAGTTTCAGGAAAATCAACCCACAATTGCTCATGATTGTTAGTAAAATGTCGTTTAGAAGGATATAAGGAAATTTTCTTAGAGTTCTTACCATCTGAGATTGTCATATCACCTGACTTGTAATCAATTAAGGCAACAACTCGTAGCTAATAATGGTCTACCCAAAATAATGGGATAATGTAATGTTTTACCTTTTGGATGCGGATAAGAAAGTCAATTGGATATTCCAATGACTCCACCATAATGGCACGTCTTCAATAACCCCTTCTAGTTTTTTCAACAAATTGATTTGCCATCTGAAATATGGTATTAGTACGTTGTATACCTATTAATGGTAATGTTTTTAGAGTATCCACAGTCATTACATTGATATCCGCTCCCAAATCTACCAAACATTATGTATATCCTTATTCCCTATAGAAACATAAATAATAGGACTTCCAGGATCTCCGTATTTGGGAAGTAAAATTTTTCTTGCTAATAAATCAGCAAGTTTCCCATCTACTTTGATAGTCTTGGGATATTGTTTCTTCCTTCCGGATTTTTCAAACATAAATTTTTATTAATTTGTTCAATTCAAGAACATCCTTAATTGTTTATAACGGTGGTATCTCAATATTTAATTTCCTTAGTTCCTTATTCCGTTCATTTAATCAACTTCTTTTTGATGTCATATCAAACTAGGGGGTGTCTAAAGCTATATGCAACAAGAGAATTTGTATTTATCTCGTAGTTGATTTGTATTTGTTTTTGTATTTTCCAGGGGATATTTTCGGTGTCTAAAGAAATTCCTTGTAAAACCTTATTTAAATCATACTATGAAAAATTTGCTGAAACGAAACACACTTTGCAGAATGGAAATAAACACACATTATTATAAAAATAAACACACTTTCTTTTTAAAATGAACATGTGTAACTTAGAATGCTTGAAAATGATTGCAAGAAAAATAAGAATCTATTTAGACACTTGCAGGAACAAGTACACATAGAGTTTAACTAGAAGAATTAAAGTAATATAGAATTAATAGATCTCAACTATTTTTGAAGAAATATAAATACCAAATAAATGAATATCCTAGTCCTTGGGGGAGTGGGCCCTTGCTCCTCCTTGAATCAGGATTTAACAACTTAGAATTCTCTCAAACAGAATGGCTATTTCATTGATAAAACATTCAAATTTACAAAACATACTGGATCTGAGTACTTAGTCTATTTTCTGTTCTATATCTATTTCTCTATCATATTCTATTGTCTCTCTCTTTATCTTTTGCAGTCTACTTTTATATAAATTTTACAATCATATTTTCCTTAATGATTCCGATGAAATTGAATCATGCCCAGTTAGATGATGAGTCAGATTGTGGCTGATCGACAGGTTCAAGATAACTATCCCTGGATCTGTGTTTAGAAATCTTCTCATCCTTTCCTGATTGAAAGTTTTGTTGATGCAAAATCTCTGGATGTTATTAGGATAGATAAAATTCCATCAGTTTTGGAACTTCAGAGAAGTTCCAGAACCATAGGAAATCATTAAGGATCAAAACCGTGAGAGTTCTGAAGCTATACCCAGGAGTTCCGGAACTAAGTCCAAAAATTCTAGAACTAGATGATTGTGTGATGGAGTTCTAGAACTAGCTTGGAAGTTCCGGAACTAAGCTGTGTGGGAATAGATGCTACCAAAAACATATTGAATGCTACCTGCTTCATTTCCTCGACTGATTAGACCTGCTTTATTACAAAACTAAATTTCAAACACACACTTCATTAGGAATTCTAGAGATTTTAACATTAAAATCACAATCAATCAAAAGATAGATGATTACATCCTAACTCATATTAGATCAAATAAAATTCACAAAATAAAATAAAACTTAATAAAAAGGAGAGTAAGATGAGATAATATATTATACATTAATAGGACATATTCTGGCCTCATCACCTCCTCTAGACTCACCTCTTGTAAATTTTTCACCAGTTGTAAAAATAGAAGATTTTTTTCCCAGAGATAATGAAATTGATAATGGGGATGATGGTGTTAATAAGATAGAACCACAACCCATGGAAGAAATTCATTGTATGCCTAAGTGGTATACTAGTATACTACGAGATGTAAAAATGGATGCTCCACTCGATACATCCACCACTGGACCACTGACTTATAGTAAAGTAAGAGAAGTAAAAATTTTCTTTGATGAGTAGATTTTTTGAATATGATGAGCCCTCTACAATATAATAATCCCTACAGAAAAATTCTTGGAAAGATTCCATGGATACCAAATACAACTTAGTAAAGAAAAACAAAACTTGATAACTTTTCTATCTTCCATCAGGGAAGAAACCCATTAGATGTAGATGGATATTAAAAAAAAAGTATAAATAATATGGGAGCGTAGACAAGTACAAAGTAAGACTAGTATCAAAGGGGTATGCATAAAAATAAGGCATTGACTATGAGGATACATTTTATCCCATAACTAAGATCAAAATGATCAAGATGATCTTTTCTCTAGCTACACAATTTGGTTGGAAATTCCATTAGATGGACATGAAAATTTCCTTCTTGAATGGATATTTACAAGAAGAAGTATATATGACTTAACCCGAGGGATATGTTATACCTGGTCAAGAATAAAACATATGAAGACACATGAAATATCTGTATGGAGTTAAATAGGCACCCCATGCATGGTATAAAAAAATTTATGAACATCTCGTATAACAAGGATTTTTATAAATCCATACAATCCTAGTCTCTACCTCAAAAGAAAGGGGAGAGATTGTTATTGTTGTCTATTTTGATGATCTAGTCATCACTAGAATTTAAATGAGGATGATTGATGCAATAAAGAAAGATCTTAAACGATCATTCGACATTATAGATCTTGGGCTGATGCACTATTCAAAATTTGACAAAAGGAGAATCACATATTTTTTCATAGTCTAAATATACCAAGACAATGCTCGAGAAATTCAGGATGATGGTGTGCACACCTATTACTACACCTATGGAGAATATATTATAGTTATCTCATTTAGATTCATCTCCTGCATAAATGCTACTCTCTGTTGGTAGTTAATTGGGAGTCGAATTTACCTAACCTCTGATGAGACTAGATATCGGCTTTGCAGAATGAGCTATCTATCTAGGTTCATGCAAGAACCCAAATTTTTTCATTGGAAGGCAACAAGGTGAATCTTGAGATATCTCAAGGGAATAGTGGATATTGGTCTAGAATACAAGAAGAATGACAACTTCTTCTAGTTAGGATATTCATATTCGATCATGTAGACAATATTGATGATAGAATTTCCACTTTAGGGTTTGTGTTCTTGTATGGGATTTGGACCAATATCATGGGGAAACAAGAAACAAAACTTTATTTCTCATTCTTCCATAGAATTCGAGTATCATTCTACAGGTGAATTTGTATGTGAAGTGATATGGCTACGTCACATACTAGAAGGACTTGGAATACAACAGGACAAATTGACCACATTGTATATTGACAATGAAGGTGTTCTCAAACTTGTTTGCAATCTATTTTTCATGAAAAAACAAAGCACATTGAGGTATAGGTACATTTCATACATGAGCATATCTTAAAACACAATATACAACTTCATTTTTGTCCAACAGGTTGAACAACGAGAAGACATTTTCAAAAGTCACTTGCACATGAAAAAATTTGAGTTGTTCATAGAGTTCCTCTCGTCATCCCTTTAGAAAATGCAAAATTAAGGGGGAATGTTAGGGTGAATATAATTTATATTATAATCATGCATTATATTAGGTAATTATTTGTTTATTTATTGTTATATGGGTTTTTAACCATATTTGTCATATTACATAGTCGTAGGAATATTTGTTACACAATTAGAAATATATATTTATCTCGTATTATTGCTCTCATATGCATATTTTGTTACACCTATGAAAGTTATGATTTGACTATACTTGGTTGTGCAATATCTATAAATATTACATCCTATTATTTGTAACTTGATTGGATTCATTATTAATAAATTTATCAGGATTCCATCCTTGTTCTTCATCTTACACTCAACAAAACTCCATTCATCTAAAAATTGGCTAAGGAAAAATGTTGTAATACTTGACAATTCAAAGGACAAGCTGGAAGAGTTCACGGAACTCTACATCTATCTCCCCCTCTAATTTATTCCATGCTTCTAGTTCTATGATATTTTTCCCTAGTACCTCCTCTATGATGTTGGGTACTTGGTCTAGTGTAATCTTTTCAACTTTCCCCTTGAGGTCCACTATGACCACCATCAACACCATGCAGATTCCTTTGAATTAATTCATGTGTTCTGTGATTTTATCTTGGAGTTCTCCAATCCATAATTCCAATTTCTCATTCTAGGTTTTTATCTTATCCTTCTATATTGTGGTTTCAATTATCAATTAGGCATCCTTAATCTTGTTTTTTGGGACCTTCTCCTATAATGCCTTGAGGGTGGTTGTATGCATCCAAAATTTTATGTGCTACATTTTCAGAAATAGGTTACGGAAACCCTAATGATGATTTAGATCTCTTCACAAGGTGTTTGAAATATAGAGAGCATGCTAACTGTATATATTTTCACTATAAAATGTCTTACTTGACCTCTCGCATGTTTTTTTTAGTTTTTATTCTTTTTTTCCTTGCATATCAGTCTTTAGAGTCAGGACTACCACCCAAGACAAGGTAGTGGTCCTACAACCACCACCCTACTCTGGGAAGTGGTCCTATCTACATTTTCCAAAAAAAATCGATGCACTCGTCAATGCAAAATTCAAGTTGCGCTTGTAATTCTCAACCACTCTTGCTTGCATTAAAGTTTTAGCCGCCTTGTAAATAGTAATTTTTTTTTTTAATAGGTAGAAGAGTTCAATTTGATCTTACCTTCTGTAAATCGAATGCTATAAATACCAAGCTTGTTTACAAGCAAATGGCCCCTCTCTCTATAATTTATCATTCAGTGTGTTTGAAAGCTCCTCAACAAGTCTCAACAGGTCTAGATTTTGTATAAGTTCTCAGCCTCTCAGTTCAAGGTTCCTTTCCTTCTTTCTAATTTAGAGATCACTTGATCTCTCTAGTTTCATCTTGTTCCATTGTTGTTCCCAAAACAACCAGCTTAGCATAAAATAGTTTCAGTTCTAGATTAAAGTTCATTTGATAATCTTGATTCTGCTTAGAGTTATAGGTTGTTGTTTCATCACAGAAGTATAGATCCTAGAGTTTTTAGTGTATTTGTGTTGTATCCCTACAAAAATCCTGCTAGGAATCACATAGCCAAGCTTTGTTCTCTTGTGTTATCCCTCTCCTACTTGCATTTCGTTTGGTTTACATCAAAGTTGTCACATCCACTGTTTGAATATCTTCTCTTGTTGCCACTATCACATTCCCACTTTTCTGGATTCATGAGAACATATAGGAATGAACAGATCACACTTTGAGGGACAAGTTATGATATAATTGGATTTACCTCTGTCTTCAGTAAACTCCTAGTTTGAATTGTCAAAGTTATAGTTATAATATATCAAATAAAGTAGTGAATCATTTCATTTTAGTTAAGCTCACTTTTAACATTACCAGGGAAGTTGTGGGGAATAATAGCTTCTAAGAAGCTATGATTTGTTCCTCACTTCTGAGGTAAGATTGAAGGTCTTTCAATTAAAATTAGTTAGTTATTTATATTCAGGATCAATTCACAAGTGCACAGGAAAATAGCTACATCTGGCTACCTTGCTTGTTATAGTTCTATTCTTAGATTAATTACTCATTATCTAAATTTATTAGATTAGTCACTCTTTAATTTCATTCAAATTCACGTCTTTGAAAATACAAAAAAAACAAGCATAGCGTAGATTTATTTTCATAATTAGTTTACTTCATTCAGTTAAGTTTGGTTATTTCTTGCATGACAATTACGGGACCTAGAGAGCCCAGGGATTACATATTTGAATCAATAATACCTCAACCAAATCTCTTCACAACATTAAAAGATATAGATCAAGGTCTTAGAATTCATGTCTTCCAAACAACAAAAAACCCATAAACAATCAGTGAGCAATTGAGAGAATTAAACATCGAAGATGAAAAAGCATATGAATTCTGGTCAAATCAACCCAACTATAGATTACCTTGATAGGATATCCACATGACCATACAAGAACCTGAAAGAGAGAAAACATTTGGTTGTGATCCATTAGTTCCACAACTAGACACAAGAGACCTTATTATTGATATAGACATAGGATTACACATACAAGTTGCTAGAACACCCGTAAGGTATTCTGAGAAGATCACACAACTCCTGGTATTAAACATAGAAGCTGAAAAAGCTTATGACTACTAGATAGTTAGAAGAAGATATTGATTCTTCACATGACCATAAAAGGTCCTCAACAACCAAAACTTACGGTTGTGATCCCCAAGTCCCATAACCCAATGGGTCTCATTAATCAATTAGACATTGACACCAGTTTGTGTACACTCATATTTAGGTCCTCACCACTTCCACTAGACATTATCACACAATTTTCCATGTTGAACGTAGCATCCAATCAGGCTAATATTTTCTGGACTAGACCGGAGAATCACCCATAAATTCCAGCAGATTCATTACACCTCGCACCATCATTTTCATGACCTTGTCTAGAAATCTACATGAGGTGCTTGCAGGATGACTTCCACAGGTCCAACAGCTAATAGGTTGGATCTTTGCACAACTCGACATTGATTAGACCCTCCGAGTGGCTATTATATTTGAACGATCCATTACACTAATTTAGGTTGGGAGAGATTTCTTTGCCTTGGACTCATATATCTAATTATTATGTGTTGAGGATATAAGATTTCCCAACTAGTTTGTCCACATCCACATATATTTCACTTCCACTGGCTGTCTTGGCATGACCTCGGGAGGTCAGATATGGAGAAAGGCTACTTTTCAATTTTCATGTTTGCCTATCACTTTTCTATCGTCATGGCCTCTTCATATGTCACCCACGTATTAACAATGGGCTTTAATTTTTGACAACTATTGAAGCCCCTATATTCTAATCTATTTCCTTTCTTAAGTTAGGTGAGAAAATCCTCCAACTTAGTAATCCAAATTTCTAAAAGGATCTTGTTTTATCCTTCTCCATAGTAAGCTTCACTATTGTAGGCCTCGCGTCATCTCTCTCATGTTGGTTAGAAACATCCCCACTAAGTCTTCCAAATAATCCATTTCATCATTATAATCTATACTATATTAGCTTATTAGTGTTAAATATGGTTTCAGGGAACTTCTTAACCAAGGCACCATCACAATCATAAGTTTCCTTGGTCTACACTGCTTGCCCTTCAAACCATGATGTATTTTCTATATCTCCTTTTCTTTTTCCTTCTTATTTGTAACCAAAGTCTTAAAAGTCACCCCACATACAAACTCTAACTTATAATATCTAAGGACATATTTTTCAGTGCATTACGCACTTTCTCATCGATGTGGTGGTTTGGATCCACCACCTTATATGTTGCTCCTTTTTCTTCTTCAATTGAACGATATCAATCGTGTGATAGTTAACCTCGATTAACACTCCTCTACATGACAGTTTAGATTCTAGATTATCATATTCTTAATCCTTGTTATGCCCCCATCTTAGTCCAAAACACCCCAATCATGTAGCTTTTTATGAGGACAATGTGGTATGGAACCTTGCGTGCAACACTTTTGTAGGGTTATCGGTGAATTCCATGTGAGGGGACATATGTGTCCACTTCTTTCTCTTTTCCTTGTTCTTTGAAAATTGTTTCTCGAGTGCTTGTCCTTGTAATCAACCCTTTATCCTCCTTTATCACAAAGGAGTCTCCTTTAATTTTCTTTCCCGGGATGGTGGGATTTATATGTGAATTCCCTCATGATAGAATATTTATAGGCCCCACTTTGTTGAATGTTATTTCTCCTTAGCGTGTGTATCACCATTTCCTTAGTATCCACCTCAACCCTTCTCTTCTATTCCTCCTTGATTTTTCCTTGAGTTCCTCTTTAAATGTTGTATGATCCTCCTCTGATCTTGTCTCCATCACATAACTCAAGACATCATGTACTTTGTGCATTTTCTATTCTGGCTCTTCCCGTTCCCATTGTGTAACTTCTCCACACTCTAGCTTTGAAGCCTTAGCGCTACCTTGTAGTGATGTTCCCGAGAGCTACATGTATAATACTTCCTCTTTAAAGAAGTTTCTAGTTTCTCCTCACTTTATTCTTTTTCTTCCTCTCCTTCTTCATAGACCACTTTCGTAGGCGGGATTGACACCTCCCGCGGCCTTTGAAAGGAGGATTTTGTAACCTCCACCTTAACTCCTCCCTACATCTTAGGGTGCAGGTTGTAAAAACAATTGGTGGATGAAGCCCTTAATAGCAACATTGATCTGTGAATGAAAATATAAGAAGTATGGCTCTAGGTTTCAACATACGTTGGCTTTATATCATTTTTATATAGGTGAGTGAAAGTTGTGAATGTCAAAGCATCTACATTTACTACATAAAATGTTAGCTTCTATACATCATTCAACTAATTAAACACTTCATATATTTAGTAGTGAATGCAAATGGAATCTTCCACCATGGCCTAATTTCACCTTTGGACATCAGAAATTTCACCAAGTTGAAGTGTTGCATAATTACAAAATTAACTTGGTCCCAAACAATTTATGAAAACACATGTGGGATGTTCCACTCATTCTCAAAATATTCCCATAGTCTCTCACCTCACTTTTTCATCCAATCCTTTTAGGTGTTTGCAATGCAGCCATAATAAGTGAATTATGAAAATTATACCGTAAGAGATGAGTGTGTTGGTGGGTAAACCCACACATTTCCATCTAGCCCATATGAGACACCAATTTCAAAAATAAAATAAATGGTAGTATATATCCCCAACTGATCTTCTCTCCAACCTCATTATGAACCTATGCATCCTCAATGATACTATTCACAATAAATTGAGTGAAGTTTTGGTTTACTCATTTGGATAACCTATACGTAATATACAAGAATATTTTATTCATACCTTTCCACCATTTTGACCCACCTAATTTGTAGCTGATGAGTCAAGTTGCAACCCTTAACACCGAGTCATCAAGGTCTGATATAACATAAGACCTTCCTCACTTCTCATAGTTTATCTACTTTACAATTCCTCAATTTTTGCAGCAGCACATAAATCGAGTTCCATGTCCTCACCAGTTTTTCAAAATCTTGTTACTCTTCTAATCAATTAGGTCATAAGTCTCATTCTCCTCCCTGAAAATTATAAGAAGACCTCATACATGCATAACATGAACAACCTAAAGATTAGGGTGGGTTTAGAAAAGAAAGGAAGCTCCAATAGCTAAAAATATAGTCTTCTCAGTAACTCTGTTGCACCTTGTCATCCACCCTAGGGTTTCAAAACTCATCTAACCCCGGAACATCTTTGACTAGATCCACCCACATTGACTTGTCATGTTAATATTTCATGTGGTTAAATTTACTAATCTTGTACATATAAAGCTTCAAACTCCACTTCTCTATTTTAATCACACCCAAGGGGTATTGCATTTCTGAGTATACCTCAACGGGTTCCTCCTTCTCCACCACCGGTTTCTTGGTTCATGCCTTCTTTGGTGTTATCTCTCTTTGTTTACTCCATTCCCTAAGTGTTTCAAATTTTCCTTGTCCTCCCAAGCTTGTCAAATTTAATATATTCACTTTCATGTAACCCATTTCTACCCTACTATTTTATTTTCCCCTTGCTACATCGCAAGATTTTGTTCTGATTCACACAATGCCATTAGTTCTTATAAATTACTTCATATCCTTGTCACAACTTCATCGCACTTCAATCACTCAAGAGCACAATTTTTTTGAAGGAAATGTAGTAAGAATGACTACCCTCAGCCCCTATTTATACTTTTCTAAGACCTCAATGTCCTTCCAACCCATGCATCTTAACATTACTTTTTAACAAAGTAACTTTTTCCCCTTAAATGAACTTCCGCGACTCCACCTTGTGTGTTACATTCATAACCTTAGGGCATGCTATCATTACTTCCCTCTCATATACTTATTTTTTTCTCCCTACTACATCAAAGTACTTAAATGATGTGCCATCTACTAATTAATTTCCCATGTCGTCACCTACGTAATGTTCTACTATGGGATATTTGTTTCTCTCCTAGGTGGTAATTAATCCACTAAACGTTTCTCAAAACACCTCCACTACAGAAAAAATATGAACACCTTATATACCACACAAATCATTCTTCTTCCTTTGTGCTAATCCTCCTAGAATGGGTTTTCGATCAATCAAACCTCCTTAGAAATGTGCCAATCATTTTCCAAATTTATATGCCCTACCCCACACTAATGCTATGTAATATCCTCTATGCAATCAAATCACTTAAAATTTAATTAGCTACTCGTATGTAAACATGTAATACGACACAATACTAAAAATTCAAATCATAACGACAATGAAAGGAGACACATATAAATAAAATTACATTAAAGTTAAATCTAAGCTAAATGGCAACACTTCCTTATTACAAACACAAATAAGACTTATTTATAGTAGGGATTCAACCTACTCTCATTAAGGAAACTCAGAAACCATGTACCATCCAAAGCATCTAACTTGAAAGCACCTGAGTCAATTATATAGGTCATGACATACGGTCCCAACCAATAAACTTAAAACTTCCTGTAGGCGGCACAAAAACTTTGAATCAAATAGAAGAACGATTTGTCCAACCTCTAGCTTTCTTTTTTAATGTGTCGATCATGTTAGGCCTTATATATTTTTTTCTCTATATTTTTCTTCATCAAGATATAGTGCACCTCTCATCCAACATCATCAATTTGTAAATGCACTCTTCAAGTAATTTCTCATCATCCAATTCTCGTGCATGTGTAATATGTAGGGATGGTAACATTAATTCAACATGTAAAACAACCTCTTAACCAAACACCAACTAAAAGGGTGTGGATTTGTTTAACCACTTATAGGTTGTTCTACATGACCAAAGTATGGAAGATAATTTATCATCCCAATCTTTCCTTCTAAGATCACATATCTTGGTCAATGTATGGCTTAAAATCTTGTTGAAAGATTCGGTATTTCTATTAGCTTGTGGGCGATAGGGTGTAGTACTATTATGGGCTACCATAAAATCTGATAATATTATTCTAATAATCTCATTCAAGAAATGAGTTCTGCTATCACTAGTTAATCTCAATGGGCATCCATTCCTGCTTATGATATTCTCCCAAAGGAACCTTGTTGCAGTAGTTGTAGTACAATCCTTCATAGGTGCTGCTTCCACCCACCTTGTAAGATAATTTATACAAGTAATGATGTAGCATGACCATGTCCTACACATTGGTGGGAATTTTTGGCCCATAATGTCAATTTCCAATTTTCGAATGGCTCCACACTTACAATAGATATCAATGGTATTTCATCTCTATGTCTAGGATTCCCAAGGCATTAGCAATGATAAAAGCCCATGAAATATTCTTGGAAATCCTTGTATAATGTCTCCCAACACAAACCAACCATCAGAATCTTACACATGGTAGCTTGACCTATAAAATGTCCACTAGAAATCCATCCATGAGTTTCCTCCATAATACCCATATGCTCATGCTCTAGTACACACTGATACAAAATCTCATCCGATCAAGTTTTTATAGATCTCCAGCAATCAACATATAAGGCATGATGTGAATGGAAATTTGTTTCCTCTATGTACTATTAAGTCCGTTAGGTGCCACACATGTTCATAAAGAGACAATAATATCCTCCAAATCAGTCGGTACATGTTGTAGTCTGAAAATGTTACATTTGGCATTTTATTTAATTATATACGACTCCTCACCTGAATTAATTCTAAAAAGATGGTCAATTCCTAAATTAAATTTTCCTTGTTTTATTATGACTAAAAATTCAAAATCTTGAAATAATGGGACCCACCAAGATATGCACCCCTACAACACGGGCTTGTTTACTAAATAATTTAGTGTCATGTGATCGAGTGTAGAAGATAAATGGAGTAGCCAACAAGTACTACATAAACTTATTCAAAACATAAATCATAGAAAATGCTTTGTGTTCCATTGTTGTGTAATTTTTCTCGGTTGAGTTAACATTTTTCTTGCAAAAACAAAGGGTGATCGGTAATCCCTTCTCAATGTTGTGTGAGAAATGCTCAAATTTATTTCCCGATGCATCTACATATACGTGTAAGGGATTTTCCCATGAGGGAATGCAAAAATGAGCACAATAGTAAGCTTCTAAATTAATGTATCAAAAGCCACTTGTTGCACCTCAACTCAGTGAAATTTTCCTTTATGCCTCAATCTTTCTTCCAATGGTGCAGTGATCATGGCATAATCTTTGATGAATTTTCTATAGTAACCCATATGCCCTAGAAATCCATGCACTACGCTTTGATTGGAAGGCTCTTATAAACCCAAAATAACATCAACTTTGACAGGGTCCACTAATAAACCTTCCTTGCAAATAATATGACCTAGAAATGTGTCGAAAGGAGTATAAAAAACAAATTTCTTAATGTTTAGAGAGATACTTAAATATTGGAATATTTCAAACATCAATCTCAAGTTTTCAATATGGTCTTTCACTATCCATATAGTTTCCTATCATCTAGGTAGACTTGTAGAAACTTATGAATAAAATCTTGAAATACTTGTACTAAAATGCGTGAAAATACATCAGCCACATTCTTAAGTCCAGAGGGCATAACAATATAAGAAAACCCTCCCCATTCGATGGTTGAAGTAGTCTTCTCTTGGTCATGTTTTACAATCCTCACCTAGTGATACCCTTATAATACATATGTAAAATAGTAGATCTCATGCCCAACTACACCTTCCAATATTTCCTCGAAGAAATGGCATTGGAAAAGGATCTCCATGTAGTATTCAAATCTCTATATTCTATAAATATTTGTATCCTTCCATATTTCTTAATACCAATCACCATGGGGCTGAACCATTTAGACTCTTCAATGGCCTTAATAATCCCATATTCTAAAATCTTTTCAATCTCCTCCTTCACCTTCACGCGTTGATTAAGATTCACCGATATGGCCTTATCCTAATTAGGCATGCACCTTCCTTTAACTTAATCTGCATCTCTCCCAATGATCGATGAACAATTTTGAACTCATGATACCTATATGAGAACAAATCCTGAAGTCTCACCCGCACAGTTCATTATCTTTGAAACCTCATGGTCTCTCGAATAATCATCAAAGATTGCTTCTTTTAGTTCTACCTATGTGCCAATGTTGAACTTATTTTTCTTCAACGGGTCATGCTAGGTGTGTGCCTTCTTATCCGTACTATCAAAAATGTCATGCCTATATTCTATATGATCAACATCTAAGTTCTCTATTTCTTCATCTTCGATTAGGTACACAATTTTTCCTTTCTCCTTTCCTAGGTAAGTGCACCCAACCTGCACTTCATCCATTTATTCCTCTTTAATCCATGCCTCAAAATTAGGTTACCCTATCAAATATAGGATGAGTTCCTCATACTTGTCACTATCTCCTAGAGTAAGACGCTTAAGTACCTATAACACCTCATTCACTGATGATTTAGAAGATAGATACTAAAAATTCCAAATAATACCTATCATCAACTCTTGATAATTTCCTATCTAACGACGTAATTCTAAATGGACATACCAAGTGCATACACAATGATAGAAAATTTAATAAAAATTATGTACCCAGTGGGAGGGGGTAAAGCTTTCGAGACATTCCATCTAGGTTCTCTCACATTCCATCTAGGTAAACATTTAGGCGATTCCTTCCCATGACATTACATATCTTTGAAGGTGCATTGGTCTATAGAAATATAAGAGAGAACATGATTCTTACCTCACACCACTCTATCAGCTTATCCCAATAATTCATCCACCAACACATTGTTATCCCGCACAATGTACAAACAAGCATATTCCTCATGCTCTACTTCACAGTCCACAAAACTTCCATAACACATAAGAAGACATCACGGTCACCATATCTCATGTAACTTGGTATTTTTCTTTCTCCCAGATGCCTAACTGAACCCACCTTGATAACATGAGTCATAATGCCCTTTAATTCCCTTTCAACCAACTCATAAGTCCCATGCTCAAAATCATCACATGTAATGCTAGTCATATCACTCATGGACTGGGCATCATCCTATTGAAGGTCTCCTCTTAACGGATCAATAATATTTAGGTCTCTCATAGTGCACACATAAATTATATTTATGTATTTTACTCCCAAATACTCGTCATAAGGCACAAACTTACCATCATTTACTAGAATAATAATGCACTCCTTATTCTAATAGATGATGTATCCCTTGTTGAAGTACGAGATCAACATTATTCACATAACACCAAGGGCATCCAAGTCAAGCTAGAAAACTATATGCCTTAGCAAGAACTAAGACTTTAATGTCTCTAGTGAACTTGGCCCCTTGGATGGTTATGGAAGCATTCTTCAAGACTCTGATCGGCATATATTTAGTTCTATTTTCCATGTGCATCACATTCAAAGATGGCTCTAATGATGGTCTCTGCATTTGATTCCATGGATCTAGAGTAATAACATTAACGTTTTCACTTGTGTCAATTAGTATATTTCTTAGAATCTACCCATCAACTACAACATTCAACGTGATATCCTTTTCGTAGTCAAGGCTATGAGGGGGAAAATTAGCATGTAAGATCTATATCTCACACTCATTTCTAATACATGGTACCTTTCCTCTAAACCATTTTCCTAACAGAAATTAATGTTATTCTAATGCAACATATTACACACCTCTTTAGTATCATCTATGTCCTTCTGAGGGAGATGAATATTCTTCACCTATTCCAACTTCCACGACTCTTCTTTGAAGCTTTAGATATCTCCTTACAAACTCCTAATCAACTCCTCATAGTAAACCTCCTTCCGATAAGTTGGATCTGGTACTTCCCATGTAACACCTCTTCTCTTGTAATGAGAGGCCTCTACTTTAGTATTTCTCTGGTGTGTGTAGTCTCACTATGTGTAGTTACTAATACAGTTCCAACTCATGGTTAGATGCTCCTATAGGAATGAAAAGAGGTTCAATGTGCTTCACACGAACCATTCTCATGCCATTTTCCTTCTTTTTATTATGGTTCATGTGATCATACAGCATGGAACTCCTCATACCTATTCTTACTCCCACACCATTTCCAGGAACTCACACTTAGTGATTCATAGATCCACAATTGAAACAAGATCTACATGGAAATTCACTCCTACCTCTACCACAACCACCACGACATCTAAATCCTCTCGTGAAAGATTCTTCCCCTTCCTCCACCATCTTCACGACCTTTATGTTGATGCCCCTCATTCTTAAAACTATTCACAATTTTTGTCTTATGCACACTAGTATTAATGACATCATGAATCTGGTCGATCAATCAATAATCCTTTATATCATGAGTAGCATATGTATAAATATTACAATAAAAAGAGACATGCTTATGGATTATGTGTTGTAACAAAGGACATATGCTTGGATAATGATCCCCATGATAGATTTCAAATAATGACATGGTGTAAACCAAATTTTGAGGAATTTATCCTTGGTGTGTCCTATTTCAAGATATGAACACAAAAATCCACTACAAGTCTCATACACCGAATTTGTAGACAACTTCTCAAGTTGGTTCACCATGGAACTAATTTTTGCCTCCAATAAGGGACTTACCTTAGTATCAATGCTCCTCATAGCCTTAGAGCCTAATGTTGCCTCCAAGTTTTCACGTATATCTTTGAAAATATTATGTGAAATTTCTCATCTGAAAGGTTTTATCAAGCCTCCGTTGAACCATTAAGCATGCTTTGAGAGGGATAGATATCATAAGATAACTTTGATAAGAGCATTTTAAAATGTGTATCATACTATACTAAGCTTTTTCCATACCTTGTTGAATTTCCTTGAGCACTTTGATGATCAAAATCAAGAATACAAAATTCCTCTTAGAAGACATCACCAATGTAGTATAATCCATTATTTTCTGATGTGGGTCATATTTTTTTTACTAGCTATGCACATACCCCTACAATATAGTTGCAAACTGAATTTCCTTATTCTCTAGGACGGTGATCCCCTTCATGCACCATATAAATTCACACTTATGTAAATTCTCTATAGCATCCTCAACACCTTTATAATCTAGAAAATTAAGGGACATCTCTTAAAATACCTACTCATAGGGTTATTATCCTTGTCCACTAGATCCAAAACCTTGATTTCCTCCTACATTTCCTCCACCATTAGATCCACTAACCACACTAACTCCTAACCCTCAAAACCATAAGATCCTCTAGATCCTCCTCCTATAGTAGTCATAGGGCTTGAATTAGTGATACTATATATTCTCACTATTGTACTAAACTAAGCTCCAATAGTCTATGAAGTTGAACCACTTCTAGACGTGATACCCACATTCTACGAGCCCACAACTTGCCTAAATGATACTCCTAATGAGATACCATAAAACATAGGAAAAGTTTACTCGGCCATAAATGAGTTCAATGAGAAATGATATCTACCATATAATTCTTTCTTACCAACAACAACACTAACCATTGTAGCAATATTTGTCTCATAAATTTGAAAACTAAGCGCAAGGGCTTGGTTTCTAGGTGGGTCCAAATCTATGCTTATGGTCTATCTCCTTTCTCCATATAACAAGCTCTCATTAGAAGATGAGGGTTTCTCCTTCTATGTTTTCCAAGATAGGGTAGCACATACTATTCAGGTTCCATGTCCTCCATATGGACCTCAAATCCTTCTCATAAAATCTTGCTCCAAACATCCATTACTCTAATAATCTCATGTTATCTCACCAATTCCCTCTCTCGAGCTTCATTATACTTGAGCCACCTATCTTCTCTATCTTCCTCTACTTTGTAGAATCCTCCATTTCTTGCCACACCCACCTCTATGCCCTATGCCTAGTAGAAGTTTAGCTAGCCATAGAAAGACTTGAAACTCAGAGTGATGATCAAGATCTTAATGGCTAATGGTAATGTGTGTAAGAAATATCCCCTCAGTTCTTACAAGAACTTGAACTCAGCAAAATTTGGGAAATAATAAGTAGAAACTATGTATTCCAACATATAGCTAGTTAACAAACCACTTCACTATCTATCAACAACAAAATTCCAGATCTTATCAACATCATACAACCGTTGATAATATTTTTTTGTCTAAACATGAGGTTGATAATACCAAATCATCCTCGATGCATACGCCAACAACCATTCATACGATTCTATTGGAAAATATAAAAGAACATCTCATTAAAATCATGATATAGGTGATCCTCTACCCATGTATGATTCAAACTCAGGTCCAGTGTTGAATCTCTGATGCAAACTCATACTCCATGTTTTTAAGACAAGTGTCCATGTTATCCAAGGTCCAGTGTTCTACCATCATCCACCATTTTTATAACAGCTTCAAAAGGGGTCTCGGTAATGGAACCAAGATGTAGTCACTTTTCCTAACACTTTAATTCCTAGACATGTTGGCATATCACCTAGCTTGAACTAGGCACTCACCCTATGTGCGCGAAGGCATCAACACTCTTTTCTATGTGAGCCTTGTACAACATGTTAGAATGGATGATAGGAAAATAGACAAACATAAATGCATAAATCTTATAACAAAGATAAAGAAACTAGATCTGAGATCAAATGATCTATATTATGACTATGGATAACTAAAAATAACCCTACATGAACAATAATTAAACCAAAAATGTAATAAAGAACACACATATTGAGATCCATCCACACAAATATTCAAAATAACCCCATTATATTATTTCACAAATATTACAGTAGCCAAATACATCAAGAGTTCCATAAATGGACCAAATACATCAACATGGTTTTAGTATTCTCCTATGATATCTCCATTACGTGAAGTTACAACAATGATCATACATATCTCTCTCTGTTCTCTCTACTCTTCTTCACATACATTATCTCATGCAAACATACCACACTTGTTTCCATGTAAATCAATACATATCAAGGGACTCGAAGGAATATTTCCTTATTGCTTACTCATTACCCAATAGAAAATCACTTGCGAAATGTCATCGCTCCTTGCCATACTTAAGTATACTCAACATGTAAGTGCCAGCTAAAAAATAACTAATTTTATTTTATAGCTCTTAATCATATCATGATAACCATGTCCTGGACTATTATTTCCTTGGGCTACAAGTCTCCATGATTCAACCTTATCCTTAATCAATTCTATCCGCATCTCCATTTTCTTCACATTGCAACTATGACTATTGTCCAAAAAATGGTTAATTCCCAAGCCTGTTTTTCCTAGGTGTAAGCCTTCGCTATTTCCCTAAAGTTACTTCCATGTAGTCCTTTGTGCCTTGATGGTGCATGATAAAACCTTCCATTCCTTAGGTTCTTAGTCTCCTTAACGGCTCAACATTCCTAAATATTTAAATGGAAAATATGACTAACAAACTCAAGGTATATGATAAGTTGGAAAGATCTCAATATATCTAACTAACATACTAAGCAATCATAGGGATACAAAGGAAAAACATTGAATAGCGTTCATGAAAGGAAGCAAATAAGTTGAAAAAGAGAAGAAGAATGAGGAAAATAATACATCAAAAACCAACATATTTCTTACTACAAATAAAATAATTACCAAAATATTCAAGAGGAAGAAAAATGCTCCTAGAATCACCAATGCTATGAGGTATACACATTCTTTCTATGGTTATTGTTATTCACATAACCAATTTGGACACATAACTGCTAAATGTATAAGATATGCTAGTGGTTATGAAAGAAACTATAGTTCATCATATACTAGAATTAAATATAGTGTTTTTTTCTACAAATATCACAAGACTCGGCACATAGCTATGAAGTGTAATCAAGAATCTCCAAAACAAAGAAAACTAAAGTATGTTGTGAAAGAATCCAACAAAGGGAAAGAATCGGGTATGATTGTATAAACTAAATTTCATGTACAAAATGAAGACAAAATTTTAAATTTACACTTTGTCTATTCTATTCATATGACAAGAAGAAATATAAAATTTATTTCGTTGTCAAAAATGCATCAAGAGTTGTTAAGTTTGGTGACAACAATCCAACAAACACTATGCGAAAGGAACTCTAAGTCTAGACAATGAAAAAATAAGTACTTGAAAATGTTCTATATGTTGAAGGTCTCAAGAATAACCTATAAAGTATGATTCAAATGTGTAAGAAAGGTTACAATCTAATATTTCATGATAAAGTATGTGTTATAATTAATGGTAAAATAAGAAATAAAGTAGTTAAATCCAAAAGGAACAAGAATAACATGTATGTTCTCAATGAAATAAATAAATAAAAATGCTACACAAGTAAATTTGATGACATCTAGTTATGGCACATGAGATTGGGACATAAGCTTTAAAAATATTTTGAAATTAAGTGTTAAGGATGGTGTGAGATATATGCCAAAGATTGTAAAACACCTAGAAACCCTTTGCAAATCTTTCTTACATGGTAAACAAACAAGGAGAAATTTCAACTCCAAAGAGTATTCTACCTCCAGACCTCTGGAGCTAATCCATATAGATCATTTTGGACCTATAGGAATTGAAATATTATAGGTAGATGTATATTTCATGCTAGTAATAGATGACTTCACTAGAATTACATGGGTAACTTGTTTAAAGAAAAAATCATAAGCTTTGGGAATATTTGAATCCTTTATAGCACTCTGGAGAATGAGAAGAACACTAAGATTAAATTCTTAAGATCACATAGAGTTGGATAATTTTTATACAATGAATTTTATGAATATTGTGAAGAGCATTGGATTAGAAGAAAATTCCTAGCTTCTAGAACACCCAAACAAAATGGAGTTGTTTAAATAAATAACATGAATCTGCAAGAAATGGAAAGAACCATGTTAAATGAATCTAAACTTCCTAATGTCTATTGGAGTGAAGTACTATACATAGTTGTCTACATTTTAAAATAAATATCAAATAATAGTGAATAAAATAAATACACCTTATGAACTCTAGAAAATAATCCCACGGAATGTAAAACACAAGATTTTTCAAAAAAAAATTATATCAAGAGAGATGAAGAAAACATAGGAAAATTTTACTCTAGGTGTGATGAAGGAATATTTCTAGGTTACTCAGTAGTTAGTTTACCTTATAAATGCTATAATAAGAGACTATAGAAAATGGTTGAGAGCACAAATGTTAAAGTTGATGAGTCTCATTCCTTCAAATCCAACACTTAGATAAGGACAATTATGAAGATAAAGATGATGATGAAGAAGTGGGAAGTGCAAATGAAGAAGTTGAAGAAGAAGAAGAAAGACAAGACACCAAGACACCATAAAGGAAAGTCAAGAGATATCATCTCACAAATCAAATCATTGGGAATAGAGAAGAAGGTATCCGCATAAGAAGGAAGCTAAGTAACCAGAAAAATCATGAGGAAATATCACTCTTATTAATGATTAAAAATAATAATGTGGTAGAAGCTAGCAAGGATCAACATTAGGTGAATTCCATGAATGAGGATCTTGATCAAATTGGAAAGAATGTGATAGGAACAAAATGGGTTTTCATTAAAAACTTGAATGAGAAAGGATAAGTGAAAAGAAACAAAGAAATACTTGTATGTAAAATCTATGCACAAATAAAAGAAATTGATTTTGATGAAATGTTTACACTAGTGGCAAGGATGGAAGTAATCAGGTTGTTTCTAGCATGTGCAACTCACAAGAAAATCACAAAGTATTCCATATGGATATTAAATTAGCCTTCCTTAATGGTTATCTAAACAAAGAGGAATATATTTAATAACCGGATGGATTTTATCTAACGATGATAAATACCATGTTTGTATGTTGAAATATTCTTTATACGGAATCAAACAAGCCCCATGAGCTTGGTACAACAAGCTCGATTCATATCTAATAGAGAAAGAATTTAGAAAAGATGTTGTTGACAATAATGTCTATATCAAGGAAGAAGGAAATATTCTAATCATTGTCATTGTGTATTTGGATGATATCATATTTAGAGGAGATCATGATAATATGAATTATGAGTTTTTGGTATGATGAAAGAAGTATTTGAAATGTCTATGTTTGGCTATCTCTCACTCTTTTTGTCTTAAAAATCAGTTTGATAGACCAAGGTATCTTCATATCCCAAACCAAATATATTAAAGAAATTATCAAAATATTTAGAATGGAATAATACAGACCTATAGGAACACTAATGGAAGTGGGATGTAATCTAAGCAATGAAGACAACTCACCAAAATTTGACAAAACTTTTTACAGATCCATGATATGTAGTATCTTCTACTCCACTACATCAAGACCTAATATTATACAAGATGTGGGGCTAATTAGAATATTTCAAGAAGATTAAAGTGTAAAATACTTCAATGAAGTCAAAAGGATATTGAGATATCTCATGGGATCATTTAAATATGAACTCGTACCCCAAAAGCAATAACTTCCACATTAAAGCATGCACTGATGTTGATTGGGAAGGAAAAATTGATGACATAAAGAGTACAAAATGTGGTTCCTTATATTTTTCGAAACTACCTTATATCCTTGATGAGTAACAAATAATCATCAGTGACACTCTCAACATGTCAGACACAATATATATCTACTACAATGTGATGTAATCAAGTTCTTTAGATGAAAAAAACATTGGAATATTACAAGGTAAAATATGATAGCCCAATTCCTTTTCTTTATGATAGTATTAGTGTTATAAGTGTGTCCAAGACTCTAGTATTTCACTCGAAGGCCAAACATATCCCAATTCGATATCACTTATTGATAGAAAAAGTGAAAGACAAGAAAATCAGTCTTAAGTATGTAAGGACAAAATAAGAAATTATTGCTATCATGATAAAACCACTGCAAAAAGTAACACTTGAGCACCCAAGGAGTGAATTAGGGATCATTCTTGATCCCACCTGAACCTACAAAAATTTGAGACAAGGTAAGGGAGTATTGTCATGCAATATTCGAGTCTAATTACTATGATTAAGTTTTCATGTGAGGGGGCAAGTCTGGTAGCTCATTTTGACTATCCTAGTTAGAAAACATTTTTTTATTTTCCTTATCTAAGTAAAATTTCATAAAACAAATAAATATCATCATGGTGTGCATCATCTTTAGGATATCATTGAAATAAAAATCAAGAATACACTCAAAGGGGAGATTCTTGAGGTAATAAATTTTTCTAATCCTATCTACAAATTTATCATAGTATTGGTTAGATGGTCCTTTGTCATAGATGTTGAAGGGGAAGAGATTGAAATAAGAAGACAACTTGAAAATGTTTTTACCGTCAAAGGTTCAAGATTCTCAGAAAGTTACCATCAATGACAAAGGGGGAGTTTTTTTTATCTTTGTCATTTTCATTGGTATTGTCATTGACGTAAAGTTGTATTGATGGAAAAAGGTGTTGTGTAGGATTCTCAAGGTCAACCATGTGTGAAAAAGGTTGTTAGAGATAAATTTGATCTCGCCCTTTATTTCGAATGTGTCTTCAAAAATTTCCCTTGACTGGTTTGTCAATGTTAAAACACATATACTTGAAAGATGCAATCATGTTTTGTTGAAAATCTGATGTGAATCCTCTTTTTCAGTTGAGTAATGTAATGACCATTTCATTTCTATGAAATTATTGTGAAAACATCGTAAAAAGATCATGATTATCCTTGAAAATTCATCATGTGTAGTCTTTGTAATATCCATAGAAAATTGCACTTAGTTCTCTGACACCTAAAGATATGTGGCATAATATAATTAGTAGCGTGGTGATGGGTTATATTTGCAAAAGTACATAGTTAACATTATAATTGGAAAGTGCAAGCTTAGCTCTAAAACCTGATGGAATATTCTAGGGAATATTTGAGTTACAAGTGAAAAGTTTAAATAAGGTCCCGCCTCCCAAAAGGAATACATGTCTAAATATGGTTGGAGTGGGGAAGTGGATCATTGGTGTAATTTTTCAAAAATGCATTTTATAGTGGAAAATGTCAATATGCCCCTGAGTCACAATCGAGGACACATGTAATTTTTCAAGGAAAAGTTAGCAAGTGGGTGCTTGGGTCAATTTGGTAGTTTTTCACCCAGTCGAGAGAATAGAAAAATGTAAAAACATTCCATGAATCTACTACACCTAAGATCCAAACACGTGTCATATTATAAGTAAAATTGAAGAAGCGGGTACTCGGTTAAATTTACAAATTGAAATCGTTGGAAAGATAATGTAAATGTGTGAAAACACTCCTTGAGCCCATAAAACATCAAATTGATCCACATGGGTGGTCCACATTCAAATGGAAAAAAAAGCTAAATAACTAAGATGTATTTCATTTATGGCTTCCACCATTAATGTATTTTTTGAATGAATCAAAGAAAAATTGATTGAAGCATTCAAACACTACAAGAATTTACTATTTCATATGAATATTTGGATACCCTAAAAATTGGAATTCATAAAGGAGCAAAGAAAAATCAACTAAGAGGTGTTGATATTGAGCTAGAGAATTCAGAATGAAAGAAGCAAGGTAGAATTACATATAATTTGTAAGAAAAATGGGTAAGACGTGTACCTACATTTTTATTTTCATTGCTTAACTTATAGTTTGCAAAATATTAGAGGGTGAAATTAGGGTATAGAAAATTAAGCATCTACAATCGATATTTCACGTAAGCTTTAGTATTTCAAGTAATTTAGAAAAGGTCATGGACACAAAATTATTAAATCCTATCTTAGAATATTTTCGAGAAGGTTGAGTAATCCAAATAAAAGTAAGAAGATGGCATCCATTGATTCCAATGGCATTTCCTAAATAACTTATTTTCCACCATCCATACAAGATTCTAAGCTCGTATGGTTGTGTGTTGATAACTATAATCTAAAAATGAAAGAAGAAGTGGACGGAAGTGGAGAGAGGGTTATAAAATTATCACTAAGGGCCTTTAGGGAAATTATAGGGTTACCAAATTTAGATCAACTAATAATTTCTACAATTGAGTCAGCACAAATTGAATATGAGGCAAGGCATGATGAGTATGCTATAATGATAAATGTCAAATGGTTAAAGGACTAAAACCCTCAATAAAGAGAATCCCTAAGAGATTAACAAGGGGTATGTTTCTTTAGGAAGGTGAGGAACTTATTGTGTTACTAATTAGAATGACAGAGTCCGAGGGATCTAGTGATTTTCACTAATGGATGTGCCCTTTTATAGTGGTAAACTTATAGGAATAAGGAAAATATTTTTGGGAAAGCTTCATAACAGTATCCATTCATGAACAATTTTTTACAATAGTTATAAATATTCGTGTGGGTAATCTAAATGACTTCAATTTCTATATGATGTATTATTTTATCTATAATGTTTCTTGTTTCAAATAATTTGTTGGTCTCTCATTAAAATATTTTTAAAGGATTATAAAGCATATGATTTTAACCCACAATTAAGGTTGGTTAATTGGAAAGGTAATGAAAGGTTGATAAATTATGTATTCATAGCCCCCTGTGACATGTCTTTTCAAACCAAGTAAGAAAAATACATTCTATCAACTATTTCTAGGGATACAATTCTAGAATATCATTACATCATTATACAATACAAGTTCTTTACATACTTTAGGGTAAGTGGATTTTAGGGACAATGGTATGATAGAAAAGTGACATGCTAGCATGAGAATCTACAAGTTTCCCTTCTTCATACCTGACCTCTCGAGGTCATGCCGAAATAGCTGGTGGAAATGAAATATATGTGGGTGTGGACAAACTAGTTGGGTAATCTTATATCCTCAACACACAATAATGGGATATGTGAGTCTAAGGCAAAGAAAGCTCTCCTAACTTGAATTGGTGTAATGGATCGTTCAGATATAATAGCTACTCGGAGGCTCTAATAAATGTCGAGCTCTACCGAGATCCTATCTATTGGCTATTGGATGCGTGGAAGGTGACCTGTAGGTGCTTCATGTATATTTTCAAGAGAAGGTCATGGAAAATGGTAGTGAGAGGTGTAGTGGATTTGTAGGAAACTATGGGCGGTTTTCTGGTCTAGCCTAGAAAATATTAGCTTGATTGGATTCTATGTTTAATGTGGAAAATTGTGTTATGATATCTCGGTGGGAGTGGTGAGGATCTAAATACACACGTACATAAACTGGTGTCAATGTTTAACTAACTAGCAGGCCCATTGGGTTGTGGGACCTAGGGATCATAACCATGAGTTCGTGGTTGTTGTGGACCTATTATGGTAATATGAAGAGTCAATCTCTTCTTCCGACTATCAAATGATCATAAGCCTTTTTAGCTTCTATATTTAATACTAGGAGTCTTGTGATCTTCTTAGAATACCTTACGAGTGTTCTAGCAACTTGTATACATAAGCCTTTGTCTATGTCGATGAGAAGGAATCCTGCATTTGGCTATGAAACTAATGGATCACAACCAAATATTTGTTCTCTTTCGGGTTCTTGTATGGTCATGTGGATATCCTATCAATACAATCTATAGTTGGGTTGACTTGACCAGAATGTGTATGCTTTATCGTCTTCAATGTTCAATTCTCTCAACTATTCACTAACTACTTGTGGGTTTATTATCATTTGAAAGACATGAATCCTAAGGCCTTGATCTATATATGTAAACATTGTGAAGAGATTTTGCTGAGGTAATATCGGTTTGAATATGTAATCCCTGGGATCTCTAGGTCCCGTAATTGTCATGCAAGAGATAATCAAACTTTAACTGAAATAAGTAAACTAACTATGAAAGATATATCTACACTACAATTATATTCCCTTTATTTTTGTATTTTCAATGATGTGTATTTGAATGAAATTTAAAGAGCAGCTATTCTAATATATTTAGATAACGAACAATTAATCTAATAACAAATTAAAACAAGTAAGTTAGCTTGATATATTTATTTTCCCCGCACTTGTGAATTTATCTTAAATATTTAAGTAACTAACAAATTGAATTGAAATACCTTCAATCTTACCTCATAAGTGATGAATAAATCACAAGTTCTCGAAGCTATCATTCCCACACTTGCCCGGTAATATTGAAAGCAAGATTTAACTAAAATAAAATGATTTTCTACTCTATTTTTATATTTTAACTACAACTTTGATAGTTCAAACCTAGAATTTTACTGAACAACGACAATTCCACTTGTGTCATGACTTGTCCCCTCAGTGTGATCTCTTTGTTCCTTCATGTTCTCATGAATCCAGAAAAGTGTGAATGTGATAGTGGCAACAGAAGGAGATACTCAAATAGTGGTAGCTTGGATGTAAACCAAATATAATGAAAGTAAGAGAGGGATAGTGCAAGTGAACAGAGCTTGACTATGCAATTCCTAATAGGATTTATTGCAGGATAAAATGCAAATATACCGAGAATTATAGGATCTATTTCTTGTGAAAAACAACAACCTACAACCCTAAGATTATCAAATGAAATATAATATAGAATTAAAACTATCTTATGCTAATTTGACCGTGATGAGGATAGTAGTGGAGTAAATTGAAAGTGTGAAGATCAAGTGATCTCTAAATCGAAAGGAAGAAAGGATCCTTGAACCGAGAGGATGAGAATTCATGCAAGATCTAAACCTATTGAAACTTATGGATGAACTTTAAAACACATTGAATAATAATTCATAGAGGGAGAGGGCCATTTACTTGTAAACAAGCTTGGTATTTATAGAATTTGGATTTACTAGAGGGTAAGTTTGAATTGAACTCTTTTATTATAAACAAAGAGAAATGCAAGCAAGATTGGTTGAGAAATGTGAGCGCCACTTGATTTTTTACGTTGACAAAAGCATTGGAAAGTTCTGGAAAATACGCCACTTGATTTTTTACTATTCTTTTCTTGACCTTGTTTAGCTAGAAATGTTTAGTTGATATTTCTTTTTTGTTTTTTTGTTTGTTTTTGACTTTATTTTCAGAATTTTTTAATTTGTTATTTCTCTCTTTTTATTTACATAAAGTGACTACCGAGGGATGGCGAGACTTAATTTTCTAAGTGTGTGTCGACACCCAATTGATCCCCTCAGAGAGTACTTGGGCCGAGCTTACTGAGGATGTTGGAGAGACTTCAGCAGTTGGTAGCTATATTAATGTGTTTGCCCCTTTCTGGAAGGTGGCAAAGTTAGTGACATCCCTTCATGTTGAGGTAGTTGGATATAGGATTGTTGAGCTTTTGATGAGGTGGAGTCATTCTTGTAGTGAGACCACAACTAGTGGCCATGATCATGAGCACTCACTTCATTCAGAGCGTCATCATAGCAGGATTCCTAGGCACGATCATGCACCCTCTAAGGGATCCCATAGGGATTGAGAGGCCATTTGGTCTATTTATAGTGATACTGCTAGATGTTTATATGGTTTTTTTTGTAATTTTCGGGCTCATTGAGCATTTTGACCATGCCTAGTGCGTGATGGCATTGTATGTAGAACACAATTCTTATATATATATATATATCTTTTTGGATCTAGATATTCCTTGTATCTAGAGTTTTTTTGTGATTCATTTCTCATGTGTACACTAGATGCTTTAGAATCATGTTTTTATATGATTTTTAGAATGTATGCAATGGATGACAAGTGATAACAAATGTTGAACATAATGTTTCTCTTGTTTTTTTGTAATGCTGATATGTGATGATGCAAACATATTGTAGTACTGAACTTTCGGCTTCTTTGGTCAATGTTAGTTGATTCTTTTTATTTTGGAAAAACGTGATGAATATATAGTGATAATGAGATGAAATTTCCCCATTCCTAACTCCACACAACTAGTGAGATGTGAGGGCTCAACACCAAGAGTTGGGAAGAGTGCAAATTGTATGAGTTTGAATGAATGGAAATGATGAGAGAAAGACAAGGTATTGACAGAAATCAAATTTAAACGTGCGTACTTACTTCTTTCTCAAACTACTACATAGTTTAAAATGCAACTTACTTTCCATTTTATCTAGACTTAGATCCATGGATGGTAATTTGGTTGACAAAATCTGGTTTTGAGGATTTGATCTCTTTGGAATTTGGATACTTAATTTCACTTAATACACTTTCTTTGCATTTTTAAAATGCTAAGATTCATTGATTTGCATGAATGGACCCCCTACGCCCTATCTCATGCTACTAGTAAGAAGCATGGACACATCATTAAGGCAGGGCATAGGCGAGTAAGGACACTTCTTTCCTTTCTCAACCTTACACTACTAGTAAGAGATGCGGGCTCATCACCAAAGGTTGGTGGGGAAAATAAGTGTGTAAAAATAAAATATTCTATTTTGTTTGAATTTTTTATTTAATTTGACATTCTTGATTTGTAATTTTGGAGTATCCTTGTTTTAAATAGATGTAAGAAGGATAGATGTGACACCAAGAAGCTTATAGAACAAGTTGTAGGCAAGAATAACTTAACCTAGTAGAAAAGAATGAGTATGACCAAGTATGCAGGCCTTTGTATGGTTTTTGTCAAGACTTTGTCTATCGAATTGATTAAATGATTTCAAAACTATTTGATGATATTATGAAAATTGAAGAGACATGATTTGAATGTTTTTGCCAATATTTTTAGAAGCTTATAATAAATTTCTTAAGAATAAGTTCCTTGACCACAAAATTTACGAAATGAGTGACCAAAATGAAATAACTAGGTGACTAATGTAATGTAGGCTAATATAATATACAAATGGTGATGTTGAAGACTTATGCATAAAACCGTTTAAGATGCAAGGAATTGACAGCTTTCTTTGAATTCCTCACCTTCTAGTATACACAAGAGATACACATCATTTCCATAGTCTTTCATGACTTGGTATGGGCCTAACCACTTGGGCCGGAATTTCCTTTGCCGCTTTGTTATGAATCTGGATGTCTAGTCTTAGAACTAGATCTCCCTCATATATTTATTGTTCATAGACCTTTTTGTTATATTTTCGACACATCTAGTCAGCATAGGCTCTATGCCATTGTTTGGCATTTAGCCTAGCCTCATCAAGGATTTCTAGGTGAGAGAGGCATGCCTCTCTTTAGTCTTCTTCTGCCAAAATCCCTTGTAATGAGATGCAGAGACAAGGTATTTCAACCTCAAGCAGGAGAACTGCTTCTTCCCTGAATACTAATGAGAAATGGGTTGCCCCTGTTGGTATTCTTATTGAGGTTCGATGGGCCCATAAGGCCGGGTATAATTTTAAATGCCAATCCCATTTGTTCTCCTAAACTATTTTGAGGAGAATAGATTTTAATGTTTTGTTTGTGGCTTCAGCTTTTCCATTGGCTTGAGGGTAATAAAGAGAGGTCATACAATAGTTTATATTAAATTTTCTGCATAACTCATGAACCTCATCATTCTTAAAATATGTGCCATTATTAAGATAATGACTTGTGGGACACTGTACCTACAAATTATTTGACTCAAAGTGAACTTAACGATTACATAACCTAGTGCGGTGGTGAGAGGCATGGCCTCTACCCATTTAGTAAAATATTATGTGGCCGTGATTATAAAGTTATGGCCATCTTTTATGAGGGAGAGAATTTACCTATCAAATATAGGCCCCACGTGGAAAAGGGCCATGTGATTGCGATTCGTTGCAGAGCTTGCTTGTCGACATATGAATCTCGTGGGAGAATTCCTGGCATTTATGGAAATTACACACAAATTATACTGCATCATGTTCCAAAGTAGGCCAGAAATAGCCCATTCGATGTATTTTGTGAGTAGTGGCATGGCCACCGAAATGGCCTCCACATATCCCATTATGGGATTTGTAAAGAATCTTTTTAGATTTTTTAGTGTCAACGCATCTTAAAATCATTCCATCAAAGGCTTTACAATAGATCACTTGTTCTAAAATAACATATTTAGCAGCCATAATGCCTAACCACCTTCTTTTTTGTGATGTGGCACCTTCTGGGTATGTATGGTCCATGATAAAATTGATGATGTCAATGTACCAAGGACATATAGATATGGGGGGCCTGGTTTCGACAAAATATATGGATTCATCAGAAAGTCTAGATCTAGTAGGTCACCTTCATCTAACATATTGTCGACTAATCACTATAATGATTTATCCCTTAACAGATTTCTCGTTTACAAACATTAATTCAAATTCACCCATTAAGGTTATGAAATGTCCAACATTTTTTAGATAAAGACCCTCAGCATGAGAAATTTTCATAAGTGATCTACCTTTACGATGACCCTTGTTTCTTAAATGTTTCGTTTCAAAGACTATGACAAGGCATTCTCTTTTTTTCCCGTGTGTAATGTGTTTCATAATCAAGCAACATCTAGATAATGAAATAGACTACATGTTCCCATTTATCATTATCTTCTTGAGCCAACATGTAGGCTAATGAGACATCAATAGCCCGGCGAATACAGGATCAAAGAATGATCTGGTCTAGGAGACATTAGTGTGGGAGGAGACAACAAGAAGTTTTAACTACTTCAAAGGCCTCGTTACATTCTTTTGTCCAATCAATGCTATAATCCTTCTTTAATAATTTTTTATTAGATGAACAACAAAACTTAATTCGTGGATGAACCTTTGAATTACGTGGAGTTTCCTAAGAAAAGATGTAATACCGGACTTGTTTGATGGTGGAATCATTTCAAGAACATCCTAGATTTTGGCTAGATTGACATCAATCCCTCGTGATGATATAATGTAACCTAGAAGCTTACCTCCTATCACACCAAATACGCATTTCTCTAGATTTAATGTGACACCATATTCGATCAATCATGAGAGAATGATATGGAGTACTTCGGTTGATCAAAATGATTTTTTCTTTCGCCAACAAGTCATCTACGTAGGATTCCACAATCTTATGAATAAGGTTATGGAATATGTATGTCATTTCCCATTGGTATGTAGCGCCAATGTTCTTAAGACCGAATGGCATGACAACGTAACAATAAGTTCCCCAAGGAGTTATAAATGTAGTCTTGGCTTGATCCTGTTTAGATATTTTGATTTGATTATATCCCGAGAACCCATCCATGAGAGACAAAAGCTCAAATCCAGTTGTTGCATCAATAATGACATTGATGGATGGTAATGGGAAGTCATCTTTGGGGAAATATTTATTAATGTCTTAGAATTCTATGTAAATGCGTATCTTCCCATTCTTTTTTAGAACAGGGATGATATTAGATACCCATTGTGAATAGTCAACTAGTTTGATGAATCCCACCTGGAGAAGTTTCATTACTTCTTCTTTCACCATGAGAGAAACTTTTGGTTTCATTGGTCTTGACTTTTACTTAGTTGGATTTGCATCTGGTTTGATGATGAGATTGTGTTTTGCGATATGTGGTGTAATTCCTGTCATTTATTTTTAATTAAATGCGAAAGCCTTTTGATGTTCTTTGAGGATATGGGTGTGTATTTCTACCTCCTCTGGAGTTAGCAAGGATCCCAACTTCAAGATCTTTAGTTCTTCTTCCGTTCTAATATTTATGTCAATCATTCCTTCGATTAAGGAAGTGTTTGCCTTCTTCAAATTTAGGAGGAGCGGAGGTAGTTCCAAACCTTCTCCATTCTCTACCTCGTAGATATCAAGATTATTTTGCGGGGGGGATTCTATCATGGGATTTCCAAAATAGGAAGAGGAAGATGGGATTAGGGAGAAATCCTCTATGTGATGAGCGAGATGTAATTCTACATAGGCATTTAGATATTCAAGAGTGACCCTATCACTATCAAAGTGGTCTAGGATAGAAAACTCATTCTCAGCTTCTATATGTGTCAAGATTGGGTTTGTTGGTATTTTACACACCAATGGTTCAGTATGAAGTGATACCATGAAACTTGTATTTTCCAACTCACTGCTTGGAGTGAAACGGGAAGCTGAGGTTGCTATTGAATCAGCAAGAAGGTTTTGTTCTTGTGGGATTGCTTCGATTGATATGAAGTCGAATCCTTTTGTTAGATCTAATACCATCATTTTATAGAGTTGTAAGTGTTCAACTCTAGTCTCATATACCTCAGATACTTGGTTTATGACTAGTTATGAGTCTCCTAGCACTATAATGTTATCAACACCCATCCTTTTAGCTATGATAAGGACAAGGATAAGGGCTTCGTATTCAGCCCCATTGTTTGTACATTTGAAGTTTAACTTAAAGGAAAAAGGTAGGATCTTTCCCTCGGGAGAAGTAAAGATCACACCTACCCTAGATCCGAAATGACATCTAGCTCCATCGAAGTGGAGAGTCCAATATTTTCTTGGAAAAATAGATGTTGGAACATTCTTCACATCTATTTCTTTTGCCTCAGTTACTTCTACCATACAAACTTTGTTTGTTGGAAGGGAGCCAATTCCTAGAGTGTATCCCATACCCATGGAATCAAATGGTAGGATAATGGGTAGATATTTCTCTAGTCACTCAACAATTTTTTCGGTAGTCCCTAATAATACCGTCTCTATGACGTTAGTCTCATTTTTGAGTGTCGGAATGCCTTCGACTAGATTCATAATTTCTAATTATGTTGTAGGTATGAACTTTTCTTCTAGTTTTGAATTTATTGGTTTGTTAAATTGGTTCGTTAGGAGTTCAAACTTATAGTGAATTCTGGTCTCTTCTTCAAATCTTCTAGGTCTATATTAAATGGGTTTGGGTCACCTTGCACTACAAATATTTTCCCTAGATGTAAAAATCTTATTTCCTGGAATAACATGGAAGGGATTTCCTTAATGCGATGTATCCATGGTCAACCGAGAATCATATTATAGTTTGTTTTCTGATCTATAATATAAAATTCGGTGAGTACTTTCTTAGGTCCTAAGGTGACTAGTAATACTATAGTCCCAATTGAAGTGGCCTTGAGGCTATCATAACCTTTTACCCTATTTCGTGTTGTGGAACAATTTTTTTCTTCATATCCTATATTTTGAAGAAAATCAAAGGGGACTATGTTAACTATTTCCCCATCATCAATCATTTCATGCTTAACATAATTATTGTAAACCCATACCTTTAAATGCAAGGTTGTCACCTCTATGCACAATTTCAGCATTTGTTGGCATTTTGCTTATATCAAATATAAACTCAGTATCCCTATCCGGCTGCCTTAGAGGGTAGACATCAAATTCTACATGGTTTATTTGCATTTCGGAGGAGTGATGTTACTTAGATGACCAAGACCCAATGCTTCTAAGAGAGTATCACTATGGGTGGGAAATTTTTCAACAAATCCAAGAAGGAGATGTTAGAGAAGGTCTTTGTCAGTCATTAATTAGATCATAAGCGCCTATGGATTTTACCAATGTTTGTTGAATGTTGTCTGGTTCTAATGGATAGGTTGGAACTGGTTGACAAGAATAATCTCATGTTCTTGTTATGGTTTCTACGTGTAAGTCGGTATCTAACTCTATTAGACCAACTATCTTGGTTTGTGGTCGAGTTCTTAATTGGGTTGTGACTGGTGCATTTAATGAATTTGAGGCTTCATGATCATTATTTCATGTCATTACAGCCTTTTTGTCTTATTTGGATCTAACATGTTATTATTAGATTGACTCAGACTGGATCATTAAAAATTTTGAGGGGTGTATTTTGAGGGGAGACTGCTCCCGTGTAATTGTTTTTGCGTGGGTACTGCAGAATTTTCTAAAAACATATCTATAAAGAGTTGTACTTGGTCTTCTCGGAAAATGTTGCATGAATTTATTATAGTCATGGAAAGTCCTAGTATCATAGCCTTGAATCTTGTGGAAACCACAATACAATTTGGGATTATAGTTTTGAGGTTATTGGTTTGAAACCTACTGTGGTATAAAAATTTGATTAGGTTGCTAGTTGTTAGATTTAAAATTTTGAGGTTGTTGCCTTTGGTTTTGATTTTGATACTCGGTTGGATTTTGGATTAGACCTTGTGTCTGGGATTTTCTCGTTATTGTTTTTATTATTATTGTTGCGATGGATGATTAAAATCTACTGCGTTGATTGTTGGACTAAATTTATTATTTCACTGATTGTTAACGGGTGGTGAAATGTTCACAATGTTTTCCTTTAACCTAGTCTATGAATCCATCTATTATAACCCCATGTTTTTGTTAAGGATTTTGGGTCCTTGATTGGTATTCCTGACATTAGGATAAGTCATAGTGTTTTGATTGGGAGTGATTAATTTCCCATTTGTTCCATATGTCTTACGACCACTGTCTATTGCCGCTTGATCTATTTGGAGAGCACTCTCGAGTACTTCATCATAAGTCCTTAGTGATAATTTCTAGACTTATTCCTTTATCTCTTTATTGAGTGAATGGAGGAATAAGTCACATAGTTCCATCTGATCCATGTTTGGAGAACTTGCTGATGAGTAGAGGATTGTACGCCATCTTTGAATAAAATGGGTAGTAGATTCATTGTGCTCTTGTTTAATATGTAAGAATTCCCTGATCCCTGTTCTTAACAATTTGTTCATATCAAAATATTTGATAAACTCTGACACAAGTTGTTTGAATGAGTGTATTGAGGCTTCATGTATTTTGTAATACCAATAAAGGGAAATACCCTCTAAGGTTTTAGGGAATATCTTAATAATAACCACATCCCATGGGAGTAATTCTAGAATGGACGTGCATTTGGATCTCCCTACCCTTTGTATTTAGGAAAATCGGGAAGAGGTCTTGGAAGCATGACACTTCGTATGCTAAGATATAGAGGTTATTTTAAATATTCTAAGTCCCTACCACATAGGTTTCGACCATTAATGGTTCTTCTTTGAGGGGTTAGATGTGGAATGGGTTATTGATATGACATAGCATATGTATTTGCAGGGACATAAGGAAATCCTTGTGGTTGAGCAAACATCCTAGGAGAGGAGAACATGTCTCCCTATGGTGATTTTGAATAAATGTTTAAGTAGGGAGGAACATTGCTCTAATATGGGTTGTTTGATACTAAACTGGGAGGTATCATACTTTCAACTAGAGAAACATTTGAAAACATGGTTCTAGTTGGTGTTTGTTGTGGGTAGTTATACAAATGTTGAGGAGGCATGCCTAACATGCCCATTCCTGTGAGGAGGTCAACTTGACTAGGATGATGTGGAGGGTTAGAAGTTCCTGCTTTCCCAAAGTGCAAATTTTGATTTGTTTGAGAAATTTCTAGTCCTCTAACCTTCTCAACCAAAGTTGAGATGACTTTGATTGGTGATGACATAGTGTTTTTCCTTAATGGTTGTTGTTGTACACCTTGAGGCTGTAGAGGTGTATGGTATCCTGCTATGAATTGATCATTACTTTGCCAAGCTTCGCCAAGAGTATTTTCCATAGGTGGAGGAATAGGGGTGTTTTCTTGGAGCATGGTGTCAGGTTGTGTTTAAAAAATTCCTATAGGTGTGTACATGTCTTGGAAGTGTTTTTCACTTCTAGCGTAGCATGCTAAATACTCTTCATCCAAAAATGGGAGTGGATCTGACTATCTACTAATTTGTGGTCTGAAAAAAACTTGAGGAGATGAAATGGATTCTCTAGTAAACATCATATTGTTAGAGCCTAAGGGATCTGGTTGTTGCATTTGTGTGAGCTGATCTAGCTCCTCAATTTGGAATGAAGAACTAGAGCTAGTTCTTTGAGGAGGAGTTTGTGATGACAAGTATTTGCTTGAATATTTTTCAGCCCATGTAGAAAGCGAGGGTGAGCGTTGTCTATTTGTTTGACCATAATATTCTTCAAGACCTAAGAGAGGTCTTCCATATGCATTCTATATCGACATATTTGGGGGGTATATAAATACCCACAAAATAAAGGAAAAGAGTGAAGATGGATGAAAGAAATAAAAATAAAAGGGAATAGTTATTTGTTTCATGTCGGGTTCACCAATTTTGTATGATATAAAAGTGACATGGGAGCATGAGAATCTACAGTAGCCCTTCGTCATACCCAACCTCCCGAGGTCATGACGAGATAGCCGGTGGAAATGAAATATATGTGGGTGTGTAAAAATAGTTCGGTAATCTTATATCATCAACACGCAATAATGGGATGTGTGAGTCTAAGCCAAAAGAAAGCTATCCTAACCTAAATTGGTGTAATGTATCGTTAAGATATAATAGCTACTCGAGGCTCCAATCAATGTTGAGCTCTATCGAGATCCTATCTATTGGTTGTTGGATGTGCATAAGGTTACCTATAGGTGCTTTGTGTATATTTCTAGACAAGGTAATGGAAAATGGTAGTGGATTTATAGGACACTATGTGTGGTTTTCTTGTCTAGCCCGAAAATATTAGTTTGATTGGCTTCTATGTTTAATGTGGAAAATTGTTTTATGATATATGGCGGGAGTGGTGAGGATCTGAATACCGGTGTGTACATAAACTGGTGTTAATTTTTAACCGATAGCAAGTCCATTGGGTTGTGGGACTTGGGGATCACAACCATAAGTTCGTGGTTGTTGTGGACCTGTTATGGTCATATGAGGAGCCAATCTCTTATTACAAGTATCCAATAGTCATAAGCCTTTTCAGCTTCTATGTAGGATTTGTGCAATCTTCTCAGAATACCTTACGGGTGTTTTGGCAACTTGTATACATAAGCCTATGTCTATGTCGATGAGAAGGTCTCTTGCATTTTGCTGTAGAACTAATGGATAACAACCAAATATTTGTTCTCTTTTAGGTTCTTGTATCTTCATACGGATATCCAATCAATGCAATCTATAGTTGGGTTGACTTGACTAGAATGTGTATGCTTTATCGTCTTCAATGTTTAATTCTCTCAACCTGTTCACTAACTTGCTTGTGGGTTTATCATCATTTGAAATACGTGAATCCTAAGGCCTTGATCTATATGTATTAATGTTATGAAGAGATTTGGATGAGGTACTACCGGTTCGAATACGTAATCCCTAGGCTCTCTGGGTCCTATAATTGGTATGCAAGAGATAATCAAACTTTAACTGAAATAAGTAAACTAATTATGAAAGATATATCTACACTATGCTTATATTCCTTTTATTTTTGTATTTTCAATGATGTGTATTTGAATGAAATTTAAAGAACAACTATTCTAATATATTCAGATAACGAACAATTAATCTAATAACAGAATTAAAACAAACAAGTTAGCCTGATATAGCTATTTGCCTGTGCACTTGTGAATTTATCCTAAATATTTAAGTAACTAACTAATTTAATCGAAATACCTTCAATCTTACCTCAGAAGTGAGGAATAAATCACAGCTTCTTAGAAGCTATCATTCCCCACAACTTCCCTAGTAATACTGAAAGCAAGCTTTAACTAAAATAAAATGATTTGTTACTCTATTTGATATATTGTAACTATAACTTTGATAGTTCAAACCTGGAGTTTTATAGAACAACGGAAATTCCAGTTGTGTCGTGACTTTTCCCTCAAGATCTCTATGTTCCTTCATGTTCTCGTGAATCTAGAAAAGTGTGAATGTGATAGCGGCAACAAAAGGAGATACTCAAATAGTGGCAGCTTGGATGTAAACCAAATAGAATGCAAATAAGAGAGGGATAGTGCAAGTGAACATAGCTTGACTATGTGATTCCTAGAAGGATTTATTGCAGGGATACAACGTAAATATATCGAGAATTCTAGGATCTATTTCTTGTGACAAAACAACAACCTACAACTCTAAGATTATCAAATGAACTCTAATCTAGAAATGAATCTATGTTATGCTAATTTGACCGTGTAGAGCATAGAAATAAAGCAAAATGAAAGTTGGAAGATCAAGTGATCTCTAAATCGAAAGGAACCTTGAACCGAGAGGTGAGAATTCATAAAAATCTAAACCTATTGAAACTTATCGAAGAACTTTAAAACACACTAAATAATAATTCATAGAGGGAGAGGGCCATTTGCTTCTAAACAAGCTTGGTATTTATAGAATTTGGATTTACAAGAGGGTAAGTTTGAATTGAACTCTTTTATTATAAACAAAGAGAAATTAGTATTTACTGTGTGGCTAAAACATAAATGCAAGAAAGTGTGGTCGAGAAATGTGAGCGTCACTTGATTTTTTACGTTGACAAAGCATTGGAAAGTTCTTGAAAATGTGCACAGGACCACCTGCGGCTGCAAGCAGGAAGTGATTTAGGACCACCACCTTTTCCTTGGTAGTGGTCATGGGACCGCCACCTAGGCAGGGCGGAGGTCCCGAGTTTAATGATAGAAATGCAAGGAAAAGGGGGACAAGGTTTAGAATGAAGCATGTAAATGTTGGATAAGGTATTTTAGGATGTAAATGTATACTTGGCAAGCTTTCTAGATTCTAAACACCTTGCAAAGAGATTTGAATCATCATTGGGGTTTCTGTAACCTCTTTCTGGTAGTACAATACCTACAATTTTAGGTATGCAAAACAACTCTATAAACTACCTAGATATATGGAAGATAAGTGGGACTTGATGGAATTTTCAAGATAGTTCAATCTCGTGCACAAAATATTACCAAAATGCACAAAAAAAAATCTAAATTTCCACTCCAGATTGGTAGATATTCCTACCAAATCATAATCAAAGAGAAACTGATGTAGGAAGAAATGGAAAGACTTAAAATGGAAAATTTAACTTCAAGGATCAATTATAGTATTCGATGGGTTGTTAGTATTGGAGAACATGAGCCTCACTTTTAGGATTACTGGATGAATTACATAGATAAAGAAGAAGTGAGGTTGAGATACTTTTCCAAAATGACTTTATGTTAGACTATTGATTTCAAGATTATTGTGGTTCTACATGGAGTTGTAGATGACATGGATATGGTAGGATAATATTACCATGACTAGAAGATTGAATAAAAAACAATTAGCTCTATAGATTGGAAAGAAAAATAATAATATAAACCTCATAGAATAATTTTCAATGTATTAAGAAGAACACTAACTTAGTTGATCAAAGGGATTGGATTTATACTTAAAAAATAAAAAGGTATTGAAGGAGTTCTATGATTTGAAATTCTTGGAAGGAGATCACCCCCATCAAGGATGGAGGAGATAAAATAGATCCTTTAAATGGATTAAATCCTCAATTACCATAGTAAAAATCCTACCATATATATCATTGATGAATGGCCATCACCTACCAAAGAGACCCAAAATAAAAGATATTTTTGATTAAAAAGGATGAGGGAGTACTTTTGAAATCCATGCAAGATGCATGCCGCCATCATCAAGCAATAAAATCCAAGCAAAGTGGAAAGTCTTGATTACACAAAAATCTCCCTCATAGGTGGTAACGGATAATTAGGAACTTTAAAGATGATGATGTGAGCTCTAACAAGTGTTAATATCCAACCCAAATCCAAGAGTTCCAAGGAAGGAGAGGCACCATACCTCGGACACTTTGAAAAAACTAAGTAGAAAGTTAAACTTTTATTTGAACATCCTTTGGTAAGAGATGTTTGTATTTTGGTGAAAGGAAGTATTCATTTATCAAAGAGGCATAAACATAAATAACCTCAAGTACTTTATCCCCCTACTTTGACAGAGGCTCAAAAGGGAGTGGTTACTTCATTTTCTAATTAGGTGTTGCACAACCTAGATCTATGAAAGTGAGCATTCTAGTCTAAGTATAGTATTACCGAGTGTAACTGCATATTCATCCCATGCTAAAAATTTCTAGGTATAATTGATAGTGTTCATATGTCTATTCAATCAGTTGGAGTTATGTAAAAACAAGTGTAAAACAAACCAATGATTAAGCAACCTAAAGAGAAATCAAAAATAGATGATGAAATAGTTGAATTTCTTGAACTAGAAATGATTGATATAAAATTTTAGACTCATACAACTAATAATGTAGGTGTCCCTTAAAAATAATTGCATGGTCAAGATCTTCATCGGGCATAAAGTGTAAGTATGGGGGATCAAACCTGAAATACTCAAAATGAAAATAAAACCTCTGTCATGAATATTGAAAAGATAGTCTAAAAAATTTTGAATGTAACACCTATATTAGGTGATGTTTATACTGAAATTTAACCACCAAAATATTTAGAGGAATTCAAGGAAAGTGAGGTCTCTCAATAGATAAGTATCATGAAAGGAATTATAGCTAAATTATTAAAATAAATAAGGAAACTGTTTAGATTCCTCTTGAAGAAAGTACAAGAAAGAACTATAAACCACACCTAGAAGCCCCACCAAAAAGTATGAGGTAAGTGAAGAGTATCCCCAAGAGTATTTATCCATTAAATAAGCATTGAAAACGGGGTGAGGATATTCCAAAAGACAAGGATAAAACTAAAATTCCAATTTTGAATAAGGATGCTCTAAAAGAAATTACAAATATGACAATCACTTTAATAGAGAATGTAGATACCAAAGACATTGGTCCCTGCTACTAAAGATCAAAAGGAAATATTGAATAAACCTATAATATCTATAGATGAATGGGAAGTGAGTGAAAAGAAGGTATCACTCAATCATTCAGGATTAGACAAATGAAAAATAGAGGTTGTAACACGGGAGATGAAAAACAATTTGAAAAAGTTGAAGAAACATTAAAATAATTAGTAGTGTATTATGAAACCCCACGAAAGAAAGGAAGGGGAATACCCCATGGATAGGTGCTTAGGAGGACTCCTTCAACAAGGATAGAATAAAAACACTCATAAGGATGCTTTAAGTATCACTATCATTTTAACTCCAAATCCTAAATAATATTTTAATAAGGGAAGGATTATTACTAAGACATGAGTAGATCAATATGGATTTAGAACCTTAGAGCATGCAACTCCTCACCAAGGTAAGATAGAGTATGATATTAAAGAAAGTGAATAATGTATCCTACACATCCAATTGGGAAGGCATACTAGGGAATCATTGAAGAAATAAGTTATAGAGGCAGTTGAAGGCTTACGACAAAAATTCAATGAGTATAAAATATCTATGAAGCAACTAAAAGAGCAAGTAAAAAATTAACTTCATCCTTGCATAAACTAGTAGGGCACGTAAAATAATTTTCACTACTATCACCCTTGAAATGTTGGATGTAATTGAAAAATATAGTAAGAAGGTTGAAGCATTAGATAAATGGATAGAGGAATTGTCTCAAAATGGAAGGAATTTCATTAAAAAAGAAACAAATAGGTATGCATAATTCACCAAAACACTCAAGGACATTAATGAAATTATTGAGCAGTGTGAAAATGAATTATTTTTTTGGGAGGGGATATTTCTTAAACTTAAAAGAATAAATCAGCTTGATGAGGATTTTCTATAAGAGGTAATATTGTCACACCGATGAAAAGGGAAGTGACTATGTTATGGAATATTTTTCTAGACTTAGGGTGGAAATTGTGAATCAAGTTATACAAAAGTTGAAAGTTGAGAAAGAACCATGTAAAAAAGACAATTGATAACATAGAAAACATACTTGAGAAGATGGTATTTGATAAGCATAAAATCACTTAATGGAATTGGAAAGTTGACACCCTAAATCAATCCTTGGACAAAAAGATCAACAACGAACCATTTTTTCATGATGTTATCAAAAGACTCATCTTAGTGGAGAATAAGATTGTTGAGTTGAAAAAGAGGTTGAAGAAGTTTAAGCCGTGAATGTCTAAGTGTAGTGATATACTAAATAAATATAACTTGATATACAAGTATCACTCGGGACTTGATTAAGAGGAGATAATGTAATTTTTCAAAGGTATGATGCACACATAGAATGATAGCTAAAAGAGCAGGAATATGATAAAGATGAAGATGAAGCCATGACATACTAGTGAGCAAGTTTAGACTTGTTTTCCGTAAAATAATTTAAATAGTGTTATAGTTGGTACTCTTATTTCATAAAAGTTGAACACTTTGCTTTGAATTTTTATTTTCAAGAATGTATGTAACTTAACACAATACACTTGTTTATTATAGTATTTTGATAGAACTATAAAATCTATTATGAAGCATGTATATTAATGTAATAGTTTTATTTTTACGTATTGTTGCAAAAAATAAAAATAGGTGATCTATAGGGACCCTAGCCCATGAAAAATTTACATACATTTCGAGAATTACATCAAAAAAGGAAACTAGAAAAGATAAACCTTATCATTGACCACCATAAAATCCTCACTCGAAAGAAGGAATTTTGTCCAAAATTTTGATCTTCCTTGGAAGAAACTCATACGACCCAACAACCATCCATGCAAATAAAACATCTCTTATCATAATATAAGACATTTCCTTATCCATGAGTTGTTCAATCTCCATCATAGGGTAAGAACAAAGGTTTTTGAAGTTAGCCAAGAAGAAGCTTTGGAGCTGGATTAACCTTTCCCTTTTGCATAGTAGGTGATGATACTTTAGGAAGTTAAGAAGGTGAAGATTTAGTAGGCCTTTTCTCGATTCGGTAGGCCTTTTCTCTAGAGAGGAGATTCGGTGTTCCAATTCACTCACCCCGTGAAGAAGAATGGGTATGGTGTCCATAAAAATCCTTCCCCAATATCTTAATATGTAGAAGGAATATCATTCATGGTCAATTATTCATCATAGATGAAAAGACATATGTTGCCAATTACACCTTCCACAAAATGCCTAATCTTGAGACAAAATTGTTTCAACACTTGAGAGTTTTCTCGGTGATCTAACCGAGAAGAGATGAAAATACATCATCTGAAGAGAAAAACAATGGAATAATCTGAATCAATCTTCATTTCAACACAATTGAAAAGCTTGAGTTATCAATGGTCCAGTGTAGTTTTTAGGATCCAAAATCTCAAATAATGTTCTCACGAATGCTTCATCTTGGCTTGATAGATCAAAACTTGATTGTAAGTTTTAGAAGATATGTTTTCTAAGCTAGATGTTAATGTTGTTCTAACCATATTGCAGATAAAACCTCACAAAGCCACTTACACTCAATAGAAAAGATGTAAATTTGTAAAGGAAATAATTTGCATTTATAGAAAACACAAGGATGACAAGATGAGTTGAGTTTAATCATGGTGATATGATATTTAATATTTTCATGAGATATCCACACAAAGGAAATAAAAATTAAAGAGAGTAAAATCACTCAAAATATTGAGTGACTAGCCTGATGTGACTTGATCCATGAGGAAACACTTGAATCAAAAAGATATGTTAAAAAGTGTGTGTGTTCTTGAGGCTGATGCTCAAAAGGTGTGAATGTTCGAGACATTGAATCAAAACCTTTGAAATAACTTAAAGAAATAATTGAAAAGTCTCTTGAATTACCTAAAAATAAATGATTAAAAAAATACAAAAAGGTTACATGTCATCCTAGTCATTCTAAGAGAATAAAAAAATGAAAATCACTCATATTTCCTCCAACATGAAAATAGAATGTTTTCAAAGGAATAGTAATGGATCAAATTATGTGTCATAATGGGGAATATTATTTTGAATATTCATAATTTTGGGGGGAAAAAGATAAAGATAAGAGAAAATAAATTGTATAAATACGATGAGAATGTTCTCGCATAGGGGGTTAATTTTTCTAGCTTTAGAGAAAAAAGGAGAAAACCAATTTGTAATATCTTAAGTCAAAATAATCTAAGATACCTAAGATTTTATTCATCCTTTCCCAAACCTTCTCACCAAGATGATTGCAATGTACAATCATTGGTAAACATTGAGGTCATAGGTGTTATGTCCCCTTATTGAAGTATTTGAACTTCCTAAATTAACTTGTGTGTACTCTCATGAGTAGTGATATTTTGTTAAGATGGATTAATTTGAATCAATTACCTACATTCTTGTTTTAATCATATGCTTTTAATATATTTGATTTCCAATAATTCTTGATTTTTGTAACATTCCCATTTTAAGACTTTAGAAACAAGGGAATATTTTTTTTTTTTTTTCACAATAATGTTCTTTATTATAAATTAACATAATTTAAAACACACATTCCAATTGCCAATCCATCTCATAATAGAAAACCCTATGTAGTTATAAATGACTTAGTGAAACACCGATCTCTCATTTCATGACTTGATATTAAACCAATCTATCATTTTAACTTAATAGTGTGTATACAACATATACTTGGTTCCTTTACCCTTTTAGGGGTACCCAAATGTTCTTCTTAAGATGCCTATCTGAATATATGTTAACAATATTCATCTTAAATCCCACTTCTTAAACTAGGTCACATAGGACAATGCAACCAGCATCTCGTAGTACTTTGGAAAAAGTTTTTAAACATTTTTATCATGTTTACATTCTATGATGGCATACTAATCAAATGGAATAATTCCCTCACCACACTTTCTCTATTATCTAGAGTGGTTTTTCCTTATACGTATCGGTCTAACTTGATTCAAGATTTCATACTAGATAATGACAACAACATGCACTAGTTTGGAAGACTAGTCATGGTGACTAAGGGCATATAGACATAATCAATCGACATAATTCGATTGGGTGTCTCTAGTTATTTGAAGTCAACATGAGTTGACCTCAACACTAGATCATGTTCCTATCCCATTATAGGATAGAACCATCATCTAGTCTTACTTTATGTCAATCAAGTTAAACAAACAGTGGGGTGTTGAGACATATCAATCGCATCTTAGTATCATGTAATGATATCACCATTACGAAGGTACTAAATGTCATACCCCTCAATCCCTCATGATCTTTTGTAATAAAATGAATTAATGCATTATTATAATGTGCACATAGTATGGAAACGGTACTACTATGATGTCTTGTGGACACATACACATAGTCGAAATGGTATACATATGCATGCACAATTATACATGTACATTGCAATGGCCCCTGCTTTTCATGTAGCGAAAAATTGGGTAATTTTGTATTTCATTTTACATATCGGTACGCTACTTGTTTTTGTATATGATGGTTTTTTTAATCATCCCGATGGCTGTGTTCACGCTGTGTGTCATGAAATACCTTATGGTTAGAGAAAATGAACTTTCATTATGCGATGCATAACTGACATCTATACCTACATGGTTATTAGTATTATTTTTTTACTTTTGCATGTTGGATGAGTTAAAGTTGCAAAAATACTACGAACTTATACACGACTTCTATACTTTAGTCATTATAAGGAAATAATGATATTAAGAAAGGTACTAAATTGTATATTGAGCTTGGTTTCCTTCACGACCCGATAATAGCAAGTTAGTAAAATCCTACATTGAGTAACATGGGATAAATTTTTTGATTAATTTTTCAAGGGGCATGATTATAAAGTTATTGTAATCATCATCTTCCTCCTTTCCAAATATCCTCTATGAAAACTCTATTATGATAAATGTCTATAAGTTTATGTATTTAATTGAATAATATTTTAAGTTATATAGAGGCATTCAATTATTAAAATAACCATAAGGCTATGGGATATTGTTTAGATTAATATTACCTACATTTCAACAATGAAATAAAATATTTGTGGGTATCATTATTAATTATATATGCCATGCACAAGGCTTAAGGATTTATAAGCCAATAAATAAATTGAAGATTCACCAAGTAAATTAATGCAATTTATGATTTTTGCTACTAGGATTAGCTAAGCACAAACCATGATTTAAATGAAGTTGTTTGCCATGTGAACGGTTAGTTATATTTATATCCATGAAAGTAATTAAATTTGGAAAATAGAAATAAAGTTTTCTAAATGTGTGAATCCTGCCTTTTGTGGAGGAAACATTAGAGGCCGAAGGTGATGATGGTTGGTTATTTAATGCACTTTAATGAGCTTGGGAAATGGGAAGCTTCCAAGAAGCTACGAGAACTACCGGAAATCCATTTTTCTTTCTGTTCTTGCATGTCAACTATGAAATATTCTTCTTCTTTCAAAAGTTTCACTTGTGGAAAAAAATTTCCATGCAGTTTTGAAAGATAGATCATTGGAAATTTTAGGATTATTAAAGGAGCTCAAATATTCTATAGAAGAGGATGGATACGTGAGATAGGTGATTTTTATTTTTGAAACTATGTATTGTTCATCCTTGCACAAGGAGCATTGTTAATCGCATCTCGGTGGTGAGGGATAGTTTCTGGGATTGTGAGGTGGAAGGATTTCAATTTCAACATGCATGGATCACCCTCTCCCCCTCTTAATATATTTTTCAATCTGATATTTGAATAGATAATCTTCTCGTAACATTTTCTTTTGTTGGAATATGCATTTGAGGGAGATTATTAATGCATGTTGTATGAATCTTGCGAAATTATGAGTGTTGTGTTTAAGTTTTCAAGGAACTGCATGGTATTAACTATTAATCTAGGTGTTGTTATACTACGTGATTATGACTATTAATACTATGTGTTGTTATACTTTTGGAAAGTGCAAACTCTTCTACCTGAGTTCTATTATTCTCTATTTTGATTGTTACTTCGTTAACTCTGGGTATTACCCAGATTTCGAAATGTTTATATGATTAAGGAAAAATACCATAAGTGGTATGCACTACAATTTTTAGTATTATGGAGTTAATGTTTCCTTCGCAGTATAGGTAAAACCTTGTTCAGTTTTAGATTACTCTTCCTACAAGGATTTGAAGATATACAATAATTCTAGGAATATCTATAGCTAATATGTAGTCACCAATTTGAAATATTGAAGATTCAATCACTTAGTCACAGGTCTTCAACACGGGCATAACCATAAAAATTTTGATTTATGAATTCATTTATGTCACTATAACAATCTGTCTATGATAATAATGAGGTTTTGGGGTTGTTATGGCACAGTGGAAACAAAATAATATGAACCTCATAAGCCTGAAAATTTACCCTTAGAGGCTTTAAAAGGATGTACTGCAGTGTGTTTTAGTACTATGCAGTTAATACTTGCTTCTTAGTAAAACTAAAACCGTGTTTAGTGTTGGGTTAATTTCCTTTCTAGACCATGGGGTCAAATTCATGTTAGAGAATCCAGCGACAACCTTAAATAAAAATCCATAAGGAGATTTTCTGATTTGATCATTTCTAATAGATCATTTTCATCAAGTTATTCTAGGTGCATTAATGATAGATACCTCTTACATGTTACATTGATCTATTTGTTAATATAATTTTCCGATTGGGTGTTAGTGATTGACCTGTGATCTCTAAACTCTGTATATTTTGTAAGCTATATTTTATCGGTCACCTCCTGACAATTCAAATAAGCATGTAATAAGTTATTTCCCTAGAAGTTGTTGAATGGTATCAACGTTAGCTGGGATGAGTTTTGGTTTAAGTAAGAAGGTTGTAGGTATTTTTGAAGGCTCTTGATTTAGTTAAGGTAATTGAAAATTACCTTAATAACGTGTACCTAGGAATTGGATAGCTTAATGTCTTATGCTGAGTTTAGTGGTTTCTATATCTAGGAAAAATAAGGATTCCCTAGTAAGATATATTTAACTAGGATTAAAGAACAATAATAATCTATTCTTATAAGAGTATATCAGCTGTACCTGAAAGGTAGTGTATATATTTTCTTAAAATAATTATCGACCTATTCTAGTAAGAGATGTCTGTGGGAAGTAAGGAGGAAGAACATTTTTAAGGGTTACTATTCTGAATACCCATTTATAGCAAATTTCTGCTACGTGCATTCGAGTAGTTGTTGATCTACTTTTCCTTCTTCATGTCCAGGTGAGTGTACGAGTAATAAAAAAACACGAGAAACCATTGAGTATACAAGGGCTTAGTACCTTGGAGATGGAGATGGATGATATGGGTCCAAAGAAAGTAGATATATGATATCAAGAAGCTAGATCTACAAAACTAAACTAGATAAGATTAGAACACAATATGTGGGGTTTCCCGGATGGTGCCGGTTCCAAGAGGATTTCAACTCCCTTGGAGGATGTCAACCCCTGTGTCAGACAAGATAATAATAGATTGTGAATAGTAGTAAAAATGACAAGAAATTGAAATAACAAGAGTACTTAGCTTATGATCTACTATGGAGATGAACCAAGCATCAAGATGATATGATGATGAATTAAGGCAAATATTTGTCCTTCAAACGGGAAGAACACGTTTAAGCTCTTCCTTCTCTTCTATAGGCCTAAATATCTCCGTGTCTTCTTAAAAATCTATCCTCCTTTAAAATATATGCTCCTTCTCTTTAAAATATTTTGACTTATTAGGCAAAGTGGGGGACATGATTTTAATGGGGGCTGAGATAAATATTTCATTTTAATAAGAAGGCATCGAGAGATATGCATTATGAATTAAATTATTTGTGAGAGATGAGGGATGATTCCAAAACTTAAATTATCAAATGGGTCCATCAGAGCCCATTGATAATTAATCAAATAATTGGTTAAATAGATAGGATTTTATTTAATTTAATAGAAAGATATGTGAGAATATAATTAGCATGCATGTAAGATTACTAAGGAGCATTTTATCCAAAAATAGGCGTCTAAATTTTTCCCCTTTTGTTGAGTGGTTTACGATAGCAAGCCATAAGACAAAGCCAAAAAGGGTTAGATGAAAGATGTGTCTAAGGATGGATGAAGATATGACCAAAGACAAGATGCCCCAAGAAAAAAAGGATCACAATAACAATAAAAAGGTATGGCGGTGACTCCAATATCACATCGGTAGAGGATAATTACAATCTCAATGAAGACAAATGACAACATTCTATAGACTAGTGAGTGGATGAAGACCACTATAGTATGGATGCAAACCAAGATGATCAATGGGTCATAGGAAAACATAAAAATATGTGCAACTAAATGCGAAAGATGTGCACAATCCTTTGTCTACAAGGAATCGTGCAAAAAAATCATGCATCCACAAAAGGGACATGGATGAAGATAATGATACCCTAGCACAGGGTATGAGAAGGACACAAGGTGAGTTATATGCATTGACAAGTAAAAATATGGAAAGGTGCCCCAACATAAGACAGATAGAATTATCATAAATGTGGACAATATGAGTAGATAGGATAGAAAGGTGAGATAAAATTCCCTAAAAGGGTAATAAATTTGATGGCATTCATGTTTTATAGGAACAATGCATAAGTGTTAGAAAAATAGAAGGTGAAGAAGACAAAAAAGTCTCATTTCTTTGGTAAGTGTGATAGAGATACTTTTGCGACAAAATAAAAGTAGAGAAAATATTCAAGGAAGAGAACAAGATTAGATAGGTGATGGTCATTATGGTATCTTCCAAGAGAAAAATGTCAAAATAAGATGGGAAGAGATTCTTAGAAATGGATATGATGATTTCCCACAAGAGGAATGATGAAGATAAAAGATATGACAGGGTTCTTAAAAAGAGAAGAGGTCAATGTGGCAAAGAGAAGAACAAGAACGGTAATGAAAGGGATAGATGGCGATACATAAACGGAGAAACATTGACATTGACTGTGAATACCAAATGTAAGGGATGTTGAGAAAGAGAAAAGGAATAGACGGAGAGGATTGGTTGATTATGAGAAGATTGAGAAAGATTTATTATGAAGGTGACAAGAATATGGAATAGAGGGATAGAGATGGAAGAGGAGAAAATAAAGAATGAAATGGGAGGAAGAAGATAACAAAGAAGGATTATGATAAAGGACAAACAAAGAGAAGACAAGAAAATAATATAACACAGATGAAATTATGTAAAAGGGAGAGAGTTATTCAAGATTAAAGGCATGATGAAGGTTGGAGTAGAGGAAAATAGAGAGGTAATGAAATATGAAAGAGATGATAGAACAAAGAAAATTGAAGGAAATAGATCATAATGAGAAAATCCAAGGCAAAGAATATGGAACTGACCGCATGGAAATGCATGTGGATGATGAGATGATAAAGGAAATGGGATAATGCTGAAGAGTTAGTTTTTGATGGGGAAGTAAGGAGGAAGTGCGAGGTAAAATGGGGAAAAGGATGATGTAGAGGAAGTGAAATAAGACAAAGATCAGAAAGGAGGAGAAGACAATGAAGAAAATTATGTTGAAGGAAGTGAACCAAGAATGAAGATATTTGGTAAAGAGTGGGAAGCATAAGGAATGTAAAGAGAAACTTGAGGGAAGGAATGACATTGATTGGAAAAGAAATGGAGATGCATGAGATGAGGATATGCTGATGATGAGAAAATAGAGAGAAGGTGCATGATGAATATAGTGATGAAATTGGAAAGGAAGAATGGAAGATGGAGAGGTGGTGAGGAAAAAGAAAGGATGGGATAGGAGAGGAAATGCCAATGAATGAATGTTAGGAGAAATCCACCAATAATGATCAATACAAAAATATGGGACAAAAGATAAGATAAGGGAGAAAGTAAATGAAGAATGGGAGGAGGAACACCAATGAAGGGATGTTAGGAGAAGTCCTCGATAATGATCAAATGACATAGAGGAAAGAAGCAATGAAGATATAATGGAGGATGTCAAAGAAAAGGATTCAGGATATAAGGAATTGGGATGAGTGATTTTATGAGAATTCCACCGATAATTACTAGCACGGAAATAGAATATTATGATGAAAGAATGTTAGGAGAATATCAATGACAATGATGTGTAAGTATGGGGATAGATATGTGGGAGAAATTTAGAAGATGGAGTGAAAAGAGTAAATAAATGAGGCATAACAATGTGTAGGAAGATGAAGGTGAGGAGAGGATGCAGTGGATGAGAATGAATGAGATAAAAATGAAGAAACAAGACATGAAATGAACAGAGAAGCAATGGTTAAGTAAGATTACCCAGTGACAAATGATGGAGATGAAAAAGCGGACAAGTAGGAAGTGGTGTTTGCGAGAATGAAAGAGGAGGTGAGAGGATGTGATGATGGGGAACAAAAGGATCAAACAACCAACCATTCTTAAGAGAAACTCTTAAGTAATATTTCCACTGTGACGGATATGGTTAAGTATGATCATTAAACCAAAGAAGAAGAATGATGAAAAGACGAGCGAGCGTGTATACCAAAATCGAACAAGAGATGAAAGGAGGTGATATCAAAGTTATAATAAGGAAACAAAGGAGTGTGAGATGAATGGATGGAGGAACATATGCGGTGTGGATGGAGGATGCCCACATGGTGGTAGTGTTGATGCAAGAGTGTTAAGTTGAAAAGGAGGAGTGGAAAGACATTTGTGGTGGTGATTATCGTCAATTGAAAGAGGAAATGGTGGAGAAGCATCTATATCCTGGAGGATCCAAGGAAGAAGATATACCTTAACTAAGGTTCTCTGGTTATATGGATGGTTAAGAAATATTTTCAAACTCAAAGTGAAAGAGTAAAAGAGAAACTCAAGAGGAAAGACGAGTAAGATATTTAGCATCATGCGGGCGACAAAAAGGTGAGAAGGATGATGTGGAGACAAATGGTGATGAGTGGACATGGAGAGTGAGGAGCAATGGATCAAAGATGGTGTTGAACATGTTAAGAGATAAGGAGCTAATGGATAACAAACTTGCCTTGAGAAGGATCCTCAATTAGGATTTGTAAATTGCAATGGTGATTAAGTAGAATTTGTAAACCGAAGAGTGTATTTGCAAACACATTCATGGAGATGATGGATATATATAAAGTTCATAGTGCAAAATTTTATGTTATTTTTATAAAATATGATTTGGATGAGATGAATGGAACATAGCTATAGCAAGGGTGTATAGGGAAACTATGTTTTAAACTGGATTGGAGATAAACAAGAAGGGTACCACTCAAGGCATTGCACTTGTAGCCAATAACAAGTGTTAACACATAACCAACGATAGTTAGTTATACCAAAAGATCATGAGGGAAATATGGATGAAAGATGCTTGTAATTCTAATATTGACATGACAAAGGGATCAAAGATGTGACTTGTACATGGGAAGAGGGATCTCCAAAGGTGGTGTTCCTTAAGTCTATGCCCCAGCTCTAGAAAAGGGAAAGAAAAATAGTAGAAAGCTGATCAATGCGGGAAGCTTTTAGAAAATGTTGATAAAAGAAGGTTGATCAATGTGGAAAACCTTCCAGATGCCATAATAACAGAGTAGCCATCCTTTGAGGGTATGGTCTACTTTATACATAATATGGATGGAAAGAATAATATGATAGCCATCCTTCAAGGGATCGGTCTATTTCTTTTGATTTTGCTTGGATTTTGATTTGTATACTTTTTTTTTTTGTATTTGCATGAACAACTATCCTTTGAGGGATCAATCTATTTTTGAAAACTTTGATATTGTTTTTACATAATTGAGTTCAATATTCACATGGGGAGAGCTAGGGATAGCTAAGTAAGCCACTTAAGAGGGGATAAGGAATGTACAAGAGACACCTTGGACCCTTTGCATGGCTGCAATAGGAGAATAAGAAGGTAATGGATGTAATGGTTACGGGATCACATCAAAGTAGTGAAGGAGGAGTGCATAATTCTGATTATGACAATGACAAATGGAAGGGGATAAAGATGGCGAACAATCTAAAGATGTAACTAAGTTCCATTGGTAGATATACTAACGATGACTCGGTCGTAAGTGCAATGCATTAAGAGGTTCCATTTTGGGAAGATAGTGTAGTTGCAATAAGATGAGATGATAGGTAAGCGAGAAAACAAAACTAACATATGACCACAATAGTGGATTTAGATGAAAATAAATGATAATTCCCCAAGAGAGACATAAACATAGAAGGAAAAACATGGCCTCGCGAGAGGGCTTGATGAAATAAATGATGTCCCAAAAGAGACACAAATATAGCCACAATGGTGGACTTCAAAAGATAGTTCCCTAGAAGAGACACAAATATAGAAAAATTACCTCAATGGAGAGACAAACATGGCCTCTAAGGAGGGCTCTAATGAAAAAGATGATACTCCCAAAAGGAGCACAAACATAAAAAACAAATATGGCCTCAAAGGAGGGCATGAAATGAGATGAGGAGCTGGATATAATTAATTTAAATTAGATGGATGTGAAGAAAGTAAACAAACAAAGTCAAAGAGTGAAGTCCCCTAGTAACAAAGGGGTTGTACATATGAGATGCTCAAGGGTGAGGGAAGGTTGTTTCCCCAATGAGTTAAATGTGAAGGAGGTAAAGGATGTCGAAAGAGCTTAGATGAGATTGTTTTAGATTTGGATGGGGTAAACTATCGAGACCACAAGTGTGCTTAGTAAGATAAATGGCATTATTGAACAATAAAGGGAATTCCTTAGGAGGAATGACATGGGCTGGATGGATATTAAGGGATGATGTGGATGGAGGGATCATGGGAGATCCGATAGATGGGATATGGATTAGATTAAAGGTAGATGGAGAAGGAACTTTCCCCTGAATGAGGAAATCATCTTTCTCTATAAGATTGTGGATGATTGACTGAAAGGCCTTACAATGTTTGATGTTGTGACCTGGGGTATGATGATAGGCATAACTGCAATTAGGATTGAACCATGATGTCTTGGGACCATAGGGATTAAAGTATTTAATAGGTGGAAGTTTGATGGAAAATGTTCGAGTTAAATGTCGAGAAGATGTCTACGTATGACCCCATTAAACCGTCATGGTGAAGGTAACTTTTGTGGGTTTTGATAGGATGTCTTAGCTTGGAGTTAGGATAAAATGTGGATGTAGATTGGATGGGTGAATTTCATGTTTTTGAGGACAAATAAAATTATTTTGAAGGATGATATTGTTTTTATGTGGATTGATTATTGCAAGATGTCGTAGATGGAAAAACTGATCCTGACATGGATGTTGTGGCATTGGATTGTTGAGAAGAGGGAAAACCTGAATGTTTCCGTGGATGCACAGGGGACTATCAGGGATGTTTGCCCCGAGCCTTAGACTTTGACTCGAGAAGATTTACCTCTAGTAGGGATGACAATAATTTCAACCGAGAGGATCTGATAGCGGTGGTGTGGTTATTAATGGAGAAACTGTTCTAAAACAAGATGAAGATGTTAATGAAGATATAGGTGTTTGTATGATGCGATTAATGATATCTATGTGAGACATGGATTGTTTTGATTTTGGCATGGGAAGAGTTGATTTTGTAGAGGGAGAAGGTAAAAAATTATTTGATTTAGGTAGAGGTGTTGGTACAATAGGTGATTCAAGGGGTATATTTGATAGGGTTGTAGATCGAGAGGATTGGGTTAGCGTGATAGGAGGATTGGGTAAAGAGTATTGGGGTAGACTGGGTGTTGTGGCCATGGGAAAGGTTGTCAAGGTAGAGATAGGTGGACTTGTTGATATGATAGGTATAGGGGTATCTGGATATATAAATATGTAGGCACTTTTGGAATATGTGGATGTGTGAGTGATGTGATAACCGATGTAGTAGACCTTATGGGTAAGGGTAATGCAACAAATGTAGGAGCATTTTTGGGTGTAGAAGTAGAAGGGACCGGTTGTTTCATTGAGACAAATATGGGTGAAGAAATAGATAGGAGAGATGTAGGGATATGTGGGGATACGAGTGGAGCTGAAATAGGTGCTGAAGATGAATCTAATGTGGTAGATTGAGGTATGTTTGAAGTGGTAGAAATGGATGATATAGTTGAATTTGATGTGGATGTGGCAATGATAGGAGAAGGTACAAGTTCAACACAAGTAGTAAAAGTTGATGTATGTGTGAGAGGCTCTAAAGAAGAGGTGGGAATAATGTCCATTGTGGGAACATGCAGAGTTGGTGATAAGATGGGATCTTGATTAACAGTGTCAACCATATGAGTGTTTGATAGTTGAGATGTAAAGGGGTGACATATTTCGTTGGTGGTTGATTATTTTATGCAATGGAGGTATCAATTTTTATATCCCCTTGATTTACAAGTTGTTGGAAACACAATCTTTGAAGGAACGACATCTCTTAATGTCATGACCTTTGACACGATGATATTTACAAAAATGGGCCTCGTGATACCAAATAGGCTTGGATTGCGAACTGTCAATGGGTTGTATGGGAGGCATTTGGATAGAGTTTATGCTCATCAACTTATCAAATATAGAATTGTATGATTCTCCTAAAGGAGTGTAGTTGGTTGTTGATTGAGGAGATTGTTGTTGAGACCATGTGTTTGGTGTAGATGGGGATGAGGGTTCAATGACCACAGTGTTGGCCGCAGTCTTGAACTCGTCATTATGTGTGAATAGTTTAGTGGATTCAATTTTTGATTTAGTTGAACTTAGTTTAAGATGACCCTACTCAATGGCATGGGTTTCGAGCTTGTGAGCCATTGTGAAAGCTTCATCAAAGGTTTAGAATGATTGGATTTGTAACATAGATGATATATGTTTGGCACACGAACGTGAGAATAATTTGATGAGTTCGGTTTGCGGGATAGTGAAGGATAGTTGGTTTATAATATCATGCCATCATGCGACGAAGTCGGCGATGGACTTGTTTTCATACTGTCGAATGGTATATAGATTAGCGATAGTGGTCTTGCATGTGATATTGATAGAAAATTGTTCTAAGAACAACTATGCAAGTTGAGTGAAAGAGAATATGGAATGTCATGGGATATTGTTGTACCAATCCAATGTGGGACTAGACAAAGACATGGGGAAAGTGTGAAGAAGTAGATCATGATCATGCACAATAAGACAACATGCATGTTTAAATGTGAGGAGATGTTGTTGGGGATATTCTTATTATTGAACTTATAAAATGTAGGAAGCTTCCAATGAGGGGTATAGGGTTTAATTGGAACTAACAGATGAATGGGTTCATTACAAATGTGCTCATAGGATAAGGTGTTCTTGTGTGGTACAATAAGGGTTTCTAAATTGGCTAACCGATTCATTAAGCCGTGAATTGAATCACTCGAGGTGTTGTAAGGTTGAGATTGGATTGGCTGTGTGGTTTGAAAATTAGTTTGATAAGGTGAATGATGTGTTTGTGGGTGTGTGGGTGTTTGGTGAAGCATCTGATAAGGTGGTTGATAAGTTTGTGGATAGGATGTTTGCAGAATGGTTTGATAAGACAATTGATTAATTTGTGGATATGTAGGTGTTGGAGGAGTTACTTGGCAAAGACTAACATGTGTCATAGGTTGGGATTGTTGCATAGGCTGGTGTTGAGCAATAGGGGCATGACGATAAGTGGGGATATGTGTGTTAAGAATTGGAGATGGCTGGACATACCTATTAATGGAATTGTCAAAATGGGATGTGGGTGGAATGTGATCCACCAATTTTGGAGATTGGGAGGATTAAGATATTATATGAGATTTATGGAGTATGAATTCATATATGGGGTTAGGAGGAGATTTGAGTGTATCTATACGAGCGGGGAGATGGTGGTGTGTCCGGTTTAGGAAGACTAGATTGACAAGAGATGTGAGGGTGGTATCAAGGTGGGGAGAATTTTGTATGACATGGTTCTCATGAGGTGAAACCATGGAGACTAGAGGTTGAGTGGTGATTTACGTTGTTTTGAGTTTAGTATCCTATTGAGTGAGATTATTAGAGGAATTAACTTTATTGGATAGAGAAGATTGTTGGTTTATCTCTATTTGGGAGAGAGCAAAAATAGGTGTCAAATAGATAAATATCTTTTTATGTATGTTTTTGACAAACAAATCAAGCAGAATTTTTTTTAGCATCATGATTAATTTAGAGGATGTGAACAGAAAAGAAAAATAAGTAATGAAGGTGCCTAAAGGATTCTAAGGCTGATTTTAGGAAGTTATGGATTGGGAGATGTTTAAGACGGTTTCCTATTGGGTGTTTAAGTCCCAATCAATTAACTAGGTGAAAGGAATGTTTTGATGTGTTAATTATGTTTGTGTAGTTTCAGGTAGTGTGTGATAAGTGAAATCAAGAGATTTAAATTCTTTTACTTAGGCTATGTGATCATGCAGGATGTAGAATGTTTGTTTTAGACAAAAATGAAATGTGACATTCGATGTATACAAACACTCAGGAAAGAAAAAGTTTGATGTAGAAAAGAGAAAATAGAGAAAAATGAGGAATACATGGAGAATCGCTTATTGGTGTTATGTGATTGTACTTGATGATGGTGTTTTAGAAGCACCAATTAGTGACCTGAAACGTCTGGTAACCTGAAATGGCACCGTTTATGTTCGTAGATAAGGTCGGTAAAAGTATTTTGTGTGGTGCATTTTAATTTAAACATTGGTCTTTGATAATGTAATGTTTTGTCACGAGGTTATAGACACTATCCTGCAACAAGATAATAAATGTTATTAGTTAAGGTAGTTAAAAAAATGACTTTATAAATTTTACAAATGGTGTCGTCGTAAATAAATAAATAAAAATAATTAATTAATCTAATTAATTAACAAAATTGTAGTTTAATGTTCCTATTTCATTCAAGTAAATAAGCGACGAAAATTAAATGATAGACTATAAAATAATATAAAGGAAGCAATTAAGTCGAAAAGATAAATTAGATTAATGAAATAATAGCTTATATAAAAGCTAAACTAATGAAGTGATATGACTTATAAAAGTTCAACTAATAAAATGATATGACTAAAAAAATCCCAACTAATAAAATGACATGACTATAAAGCCCAACTAATAAAATGATAGATTCGTCAAACCTACCTAAAGGATGAGTGAATTAAAATTGGTGGGTCATACCACACATGGACACAACTTTTTACATGTGTGATGACATAAAGTGAATCACATGGAAAAGAGAACTAAACGGGACATATACAATTAACTATGGTGTTGACATTCCATGGATGTGGATTACATTTCAATATTGAATGGCATTTTTTTATAATTTAATTCTAATTTCTTTCATAATTTTTAATTTTTTTATTTTTTTATTTTTAATTTTATAACTTAATTCAATGTTATTTCATAATGTTTTTAATTAATTTTTTTATTATTATTTTCCTTATAATGAAGGTTAATATTTTTATATAAAATAATATAAATGAGATTGTATATTAACGATCATCCAAAGAAAACCCACGACAATATCATAAGCCAGATAGATGGAATGAGCTACAAAATTAATCAATATTAAACCAGATATAAATTTTTATCCTCCAAATACTAATCTTTTAATGACGATTAATTGTGATATTTATGATATTTAATGCAAAACCAAGTTTGAAAACAAACATCAAGTCATAAGGTCAATTTCTGGATTCATTTCCCATGCGGGTAAACAGAAAATAAAGAGCACGTACCTCTGAGGTGACTTAAACGATGGATTGTGCTAAACTGAGATCAACGAATATTAAGACCATGCAAACAAGCAAGTTAGACAAGATGAGTAAAATAACAAACAAAATGACCAGATCTAGGATCTGGTCCCACCGGGTGTGCCAAATGTTGATCTGCGTTTCCTGCTTCTGTCTAGGTGAGTGTATGAGTAATCAAGAAACACGAGACAATGTCGAGTATACAAGGGCTTAGTACCTTGGAGATGGAGATGGATTATATGGGTGAAAATAAAGCAGATGTATGATATCAAGAAGCTAGATCTGTAAAACTAAACCAGATAAGATTAGAAAACAATATGTGGGGTTTCTAGATGGTGTCGGTTCAAGAGGATTTCAACCCCATGTCAGACAAGATAATAATAGATCGTGAACAGTAGTAAAAATGAAAAGTAACTGAAATAACAAGAGTACTTAGCTTATGTTCTACTATGGAGATGAACCAGGCATCAAGATGGTATGATGACGAATTAAGGCAAAGATTTCTCCTTCAAATAGGCAGAACTCGGTTAAGCTCTTCCTTCTCTTCTGTAGGCCTAGATCTCTCCAAGTCTTCTTAAAAATCTATCCTCCTTTAAAATATATGTTCCTTCTCTTTAAAATATATTCTATTTTTTTGTCCTTGAAATATGGGAAAAAAAACCCATATTTATAGATTAGATGTGAGGCTAAACTGCAGGTTAGATGATACCCAGGGTGTAGTAAAGTAACTTGAGTTAGGGATATGATGTGATCAACATGGGTCCCATATTTTGACTTATTAGGAAAAGTGGGGGACATGATTTGAATGGGGGGTGAGATAAAGATTTCATTTTAAAAAAGAAGGTGTCGGAGATATGCATTATGAATTAAATAATTTGTGAGAGATGGGGGATGATGCCAAAAATTGAATTATCAAATGGGTCCATACAGACCTCATTGATAATCAATCAAAAAATACAAGAAAATAGATAGGATTTCATTTAATTTAAGAGATAGAGATGCGAGAATAGAATTAGCGTGCATGTAAGATTACTTGAGGGCATTTTACCCAAAAATAGGTGTCTATAGTAGGACACGAGATCATTCCCTATGGACACCAGAATTATACCTTAAGGATATAAGGATATAATAATATAATTACCATTTATTAGAAGTTTTTCTACCAAGGCTCAATTTTATTAAGTTCGTAACATCTACCAACTACACCATATCCTTTTATTGGAAAATGAGATCATGAGATAATCAAATCTCATCAATTTCATTTCTATTGATTTAGTAGATATTAGTTCCATTTCAAGGGATAGAGATACCTTCTATTACTTCTTTATCTGTTGAGATCTCTAGCCCCATCGGGGCTGAAATTCATTATACTATTTCTACATTTTATAAGATAGTGTTTTACTTTCCACTTTCCCGTGTTTCGGACTCACGAAACTATTGACATCAATTAATTTAGACTTATAATTTATCATGTTATTGAAAGTGGAATGAATGCTATGAATGCTTTAATCCTATGTTGTTATATGTTCTATTCCGGTGAATTCCTTTTATTAAGGCATTTAAAATCTATGACAGTGAATAGTTTTTAGATGGATGAAAACAAATTATTCTAAACACATGATGATTGATTATTTTGCATTATTGAGTTATTACTTTAACCTTAATATTTCAATATATCATTTATTCAATATTTTATTGCATAAGTTATTAAGTGAGGAAAATTTCTATTCATGCCAGTCATGTTGGACTGACCATGTATAATTTTGTACATCAAATTTTTAGTGCAGGGAAAAAGGAACTTTGTGGAAAACGAAGTTTGAAAAATGAATTTTTATTTTCCTTAGAATTCATGAATGATTGGATTGTATTGAAACTATAATTTTTAGTCAATATTTATTGTGAATATGATGGCCATTGAGCTTAAGATATTTTGACTCACTTATGAGCTTCACCTTGGTCGTGTGACAATGAAAAAGAGAGACAATTGCTCATGTGTGGAAAAGATATATGTTTTATCTAGAGGAAATTAAGCCTATTTCAATTTATGTTCAAGTTTGATTAGACCTTTTGACTTCTTATCTTATTCTTTAATTGTTGAGATGCAATCGAAGATCTTTACAGATCAACTACTTGAATAAATACAAAATATGATTATATGATTACCATTTGGATGCAAGAATCATTTTGTATTATCGTTTACATTAAATTTTATACTTGGGAATATTTTTGGTTATGTTAACCACTACTTGTAAGTTACAAATATGTAGCTCTTATGGACTGGTTACCAAATAAAAATGTTGAGAAAATATTCTATTATGTTACTCATTAAAAATGAGGTAAATAAAGAAATATTTCAGATTATTTTAAGTACTATTCAAAGTAGGTTGGCATCACAACATAGGTAATGATGCATGCAACATTGTTGTGTATCGTTAGAATATAACTGAGTGCTATTTTCTTAAAATATGTTGGTATATTTGGTGAAGTGACTTCACACCATAGTGATCTTAAGAGCTTGACCAATTGGCTTACCTGAAAAAAATATGAATATGTATTGGTAGCATGATTGGAAACCTTCCAGCACTCTAACCTCAAATACATTAATTCAATTAGTAAAAATAGAGGTAACCATTACACATATAAAAAGTAAATAGCAATAACTTTAGAAAATAGATAATACGATCATATTCTTAACTGATGGATCATATCTAATGCCTTGAAAGGTCATATAGTATAACATAAATGAATTATGATCTTAAATTTTTACCATTATCATTAATTATGGAGACCTACTCTTATTCAAATTAAGATGTGATGTCATGTAATAAAAAACAACAATGGATCAAGTAGAATGACTGGCATTCGGGAAAGATAAATTGCAAATGAAGTAAAAAGGACTTCATGGATAATATGATCCATGTTGATGAAACAATAGTTTAAGAATTTATATCCAAAATAGTATAGTAAACCATACGTGGTTGACTATTGTTATCTTGGAATCATTTTAAATCCGTTATGGATGAGTTGTGTTATCTGGAAGACAATCTAGGTCTGATGAGTATTCAAGTGAAAGAGGATACAACTCTGAATAATCAAGTACTAAGGTACATTGATACCTCTATGAAGGTTTAAGTTCCACACTTATATAAATATTAGATAATTTTAATATAACCATAAATAAATTTGGAGGGTGTAGACTTACTTCAATTATAGTAAGAGGGTGTTGGTCCTATAGCTGACTTACAATGTCATACAACTATGAAAGATAGATGATGTCATGAAGATGAATTAAGATTGGTTACACTATTAAGGCATTACAAAATGTAATAACCTATTCTAGGAGATGGTAACGTACTTAAAAATGGGGCTGCCCCATTATGCGTGATTACAAGCATGCCAATATGATAACCGTTCTGAGGAAGTAAAACAGAACACGATTACTAAGTTGGATAAAATAGAACATCTTAATATTAACCATATTCAACTCTACTATTTCTCTAAGGAGGATTATTAAATGATCATTATTCTACAAATCAAGGCCTTATGAAGAAGACTATGGCAGGAGTGAGTAAAAGGACTAGTATTCCATCTAGCCCATCATAAAATATACTCCTGATATATCTACTTGTTGGATATACTAAGAACAACGAATGATATTGATAAGGCTGCCACTAAGAAAAGTGGAGTGTTTAAGCTTAAAAAGTGTATTGGCATCAATAATCTATGACTCTATAGTACTTGATAAAAAGTATGAGTCATACTTAAATACATAGTTTTATGTAAGTATATATCCCTAAGATGAAATAAAAGAAACATGGGATTAATTGATTAAGCTGGAAAATAATTTAATCTATATTACTAGGTCTCGAATTCAATAGAATCGTTCTCCATTTATGGTTATCTTGAGCATCAAACCTAGTAAGGCTAATAATTTATAAGGAGATTTACGTCCTAGGATCAACTTAAATCCGATCCTAGGTACAACCCATTCATGGAGAAGGTTTCGTAAATCTTAGATTATTCTTAAATGATTATTATTACTTTGAAAACATTAGATACCATGTTCCATACTAGTTTATTGGTGGTCTAACTTATTGCAATTGCTACATATTCATATCCCTATAATGACAGATGTCATTATTAGGATATTTATGCTTAGCAACTACACCAAGTTGTCTTATCAAGAGGCTGGAGTGTGGCATGGTGTTGTCTTAAGTATAAACCTTGATAGAGTTACAAAAATAGTTCATACCTCTTGGGTATGCACCATTGTATCAACTTGTGATGGCTACTAGAAGGGAAGTGGTCAAGTAACAAGGTGAATTTTTATGATAACACTTACTCTCCCATAGGCATATTAGGATGACATAGAGGTATGTCTTCATGTAGGTTAAACTATATTTGTGCCTTATTAAAGACTGGTAGCTGTTATAACATTAACATTCCTGAATCCATATAACTGAATAAGTGATTAAGGTGAAACAAAAATTTCCTAATGACATGTGTGCCATCATGGAATGGAGCATGGAATACATGACTCAAAAAATTTGTGCAAGTGGTGTAAGTGGTTGATTACACTGTCGAGATTTCACCATTATCTAAGTTGTGAGATGCCTGAGGATTTCATAGGTGGAACCCAGGTACACACTTAGGGGTTTTCACTTATATATCATATCTTGTTAAAGGAGAACCAAAGGGGATACATTTTATGTATGGCTTATACAGAGCATTGAGGGAGAATGAGTAAGTTCAATATTCTCATCATACACACCTGCACATTATTCGTGACATGACTATCGAAATGGATTGTATTAAGGTTTATGTAGATTTAAATATATGGGTATTTAAATCAGCTACATAAAGAGTTAGAAAAGAAAAAAATTCTAGATATGAAGTGTTAAAAAGTGGATGTTACATTTTAGTATCGAGAGTGAAGGTTATAACTCTTGGGTGATTGGGTCCTTACACTAATTAAAATTTTTATTTTGTTTTCAGAATAAAATTGATATGAGAAGTATGCACCAAGAGGAAAGAACCGGGTCAGATTTTGTTGTGGTTTCCATGGTGTAAAAATTAGACAAAATTATAGCAATTCTTCAATATACCTGAACCGGATAGATGCCTTGGAGTAGCTGGTGATGGGTGAAAATGATAAGTTGGATAAAATAAAACTTGTTTTTGTTACTAACAAACAACAGAGGAGTTTTTTGAATGATGAACTAACCAATGGTGGCAAGTTTGGGACTTACAAATTCAAAGATGAAATAAACCCAAAATTGGGGAAAGCACTGGATAAACTTGGACCTTTTTCCACTAGATGATATTTGGAAAATCTAGTAGGCTAAAACTAAATCTTCTAGACATTCCCACTCATAAAAATGGAAATAATCATAAAAATGGTAATTCCTCTTCATCTCGAGAATGCTAAGAAAATTATGTGGAAAAAGGATAGCAAGAAAATGTGTTGTGCAAAAATAAAATTGCAAAAAAATTAGTAGTGATAACTTAGGAAAAGTATTACACTATTGTAAATGGAAAAGCAAAATGCACGATCAATCGGTACACTGTGGGGATGTTTCTTGTGTGGTAATGTCCATTATGCCAACAAATGTCCTTTAAATAAGATGGAAAATCATCAAGTGATGAATCATATTGCAAGAGTAGATAGTAAAGGAAGGGAACAAACAACCCTAATAAGATGTTAGGGAAGGTGTGAAGGGTTTCTTGAGGATAGTATTTTTTTATTAGAGGTAAAAGTTAGAGTTGAGGGACCCCCCCCTTACAAAGAGATACAATTTACTTACATATTGGCCAAAGTATTTATCTTCAAAGGCGGTCATGATCCAAAATATCAAAAACAAAAAACCAAGATATGATATCTATTATATACGATATACATTATATAACTGATCCCAAGGATAATGCTAACAACAAAAAGTAAACAAGTAGCATGTTCCAAACCATAACAATTCATTTCTCTTTGACCAAATCATCCACCGTCTCCATGCATCCATTCCATTCTTTGACCAAAGGTGTTGCGATGGTCTCCTTCCAGATACTTGTAGTTGGGCTCTTTGATCACCACCTTCGGGCATGTGCCATCCAAAGCTCTAAAAATGGATTTTTGCACTCAATAAAAAAATGTTCAACAATTTTAAGCCTAAATCTTCCTTATGGTATGGAATAAAAATGTCCAATTTTAAGCTTATGTCAGATAAAGTAGCATTTATCTAAATGATTGTTCGAGTTTTCTGTTAAATATTTGACATACATAATTACTATTTCAACCCTAAGATACAAAAATTATCATATTTCAGCCTATTGACTCTTAATAATGGAATAAAAATTTGTTGATGGAAAAGTCTATAGCTTATAAAGTAACTTTGATACTATCCACTTCATAAGATTTAAGGTAAGAAAGTTTTCTCGGACTTAAAAAAAACTACAGACTTCTTGCTTGAGGATAGGTAAAAGGACTATCCATACTCATTTGTGAGTCAATTTTTGTTAAGAGTTCCTAAATGAACTTGTTGATGGCTCATTATGCTTGGGTAACCAAGTCAACAGTGTTCTTTGATCAAACTAGGATCTATGAGTAATGAGTAAGATATGTCGAAGTGGAAGATAGATGATATAGCTAAGTATGACTTATATCATAATGAACACTTAGTTATACCAGTTCTTTATGAAAGACTAAGAAAGTATGAACTTATATGTTTTAGTGTGATCAAGTTTCGGTTGAGACCTTACTTGAAATTGGATCTTATTATGACTGAATGTAATAGGAAGTAATTCAATTTTATGTGTTGTATTAAAGATTATACAAGGCTGTAAGCTGAGTTATGAAGTATATTTTTCCTTCATTCTTACAATTTATTACTATATATAACTTAGAGATATATGGTGGTAATATTATTATTCCATCTTTGAATCTTTTTGAGTTAATGGTAAGTAATGATATTAGAACAGACAAAGTATAACTCTATGCGACACATAAGTATAGGCTAATATGGTTGTGATAATATTACTCTGGTTTTGGTATTACTTGGATTGATTGTGGCAATTGGATTGGGTAGAGACTTATGGAAAACATTCTACTCAACCATCTTGATACTAGTAGATATTGAGAAAACTAAGGTTGGATACTTGCACATCTTATTCTACTTATTACTTATAGGTAGTAATTTGGTTGGAATATGTGCAACTGAGTTATTATAATATATACTGGATGGGTATTATTTATTATAACCAACATTTGTATGGATTTAAGGTTTCTGAATTGTTTGGTTTGTAAAGATAGAACATTGAGTAATGACATTACTCAAACAAATGAAACATAAACTAATAACCTAGAGGTATAATTTATGTGTGAAGGATCTATTTTTCTTTACATATGCGGTTAAGAAAGGAACAAAACCATTTTTTGTTCAGAAAAACTAGCTTTAAAAAGGAACACCACTGGGAGAAACCCTATGAAAATAGTAATTACATAGGAAAAGACTCGGGAAAAACAAGTAACGAAACAACCCAACCTTGTAATACTTGGGAAAATAGAAAAGAGACAACTTTTCCTTGATTGTTTCAGCCTTATAAAAACTTGTTTTTGACTTCTCTTTTGTATTCATTACATAATATTGTATAGTATGAATGGCTGTAATGAAAAAATCATGCCATGTATTTTCTTGTGAAGATTTTTTCTAGCGAAAGGCTGCCACCACCAATGGGATTAGTTTTCAGATAAAAAAATTGCAAGATTTTGAGGAGGATGATGACCATTCTCCTTAGTAGATGAGTATAATTATGTGTTTTATTTGATTATGATTAAAAGATAGAATTCATCGGGATGATGATTCATTAGATGGGAATAATGTCACACCCCTCAATCCCTCATGCTCTTTTGTCATAAAATGAATTGAAGCATTATAATTATGTGTGAGTAGCGTGGCAGCTGGTGCTACTACACTGTCTCATGTACCGCTATTGACACATATGCATAGCTGAAATGGTATGCATATGCATGCACAATTATACACGTGACATCGTAATGGCCCCTGTTATCATGTAGTAACAAACTGGGTAATGTTGTAATTCATTTTATGTGCTAGTATGCTACCTTGTTTCTGTCGAAGATGGTTTTTGTAATCATCCCAGATGGCTATGTGGTCATGTTGTGTGTCGTGAAATACCTTCTGGTTAGAAAATATAAACTTTCCTTATCGGATGCATAACAAACATCCGTATGCTTGTATGCTTATTATTATTATTGTTTTACTTTTGCATGCTGGATGAGTTAAAGTTGCAAAAATATGGTTGAACTTATACACAACTTCTATACTTTAGTCATTATAAGGAAATAATGATATTAAGTAAGGTACTAAATTGTATATTGAGCTTGGTTTCCTTCATGACCATTATAACAAGTTGATCAAATCTTACATTGAGTAGCATGGGATAAATGTTTGATTAATTCATCAGTGGGCATGATTATAAAGTTGTTGTAATCATCATCTTCGTCCTTTTTGAATATCCTCCATGAAAACTCATTATGATAAACCTCTATAAGTTTATGTACTTAATTGAATAACATTTTAAGTTATATAGAGGCATTCAATTATTAAAATAACCATGAGGCTATGAGATAGTTTTTAGATTAATATTACCTACATTTCGACAATGAAATCAAATATTTGTGGGTATCATTATTAACTATATACGCCATGCACGAGGCTTAAGGATTGATAAGCCGAATAACTACATTAAAGATCCACCAAGTAAATTAATGCAATTTAGGATTTTTACTACCAAGATTAGTTAAGCACAAACCACGATTTAAATGAAGGTGTTCTCCATGTGAACGGTTAGTTATATTTCTATCCATGCAAGTAGTTAAATTTGGAAAATAGAAATAAAGTTTTCTAAATGTGTGAATACCGCCTTTTTTTCAGTTTAAATTAGAGGCCGGTGGTAATGGCTGGTTGGATATTTAATGCACTTTATAATGAGCTTGGGAAATGGGAAGCTTCCTGAAGAAGCTACCAAAATGACTGGAAATCCATTTTTCTTTTTGCTCTTGCATGTCAACTATGAACTCTTCTTCTTTCGAAAGCTCCACTTGTGGAACAAAATTTTCATACAATTTTGAAAGATAGCTCAATGGAAATTTTGGGATTATTAAAAGATCTCAAATATTCTATATAAGAGGATGGATACGTGAGATAGATGAGTTTTTATTTTTTGAACTATGTATTGTTTGACCTTGCGCAAGGAGCATTGTTAATCACATCTCGATGGTGAGGGATAGTTATTGGGACTGCGAGGTGGAAGGATTTTAGTTTTATCAGGCAATGGATCACCCTCTCCCCCTCTTAATATTTTTTTCAATCTAATATTTGAATAGATAATCTTCTGCAACATTTTATTTTGTTGGAATATGCATTTGAGGGATATTATTAATGTGTGTTGTATGAATCCTGCAAAATTATGAGTGTTTTGTTTAAGTTTTCAAGGAACTGTGGTATTAACAGTTAATCTGGGTGTTGTTATATTGTGTGATTATGATTGTTAATACTATGTGTTTTTATACTTTTGGAAAATGAAAACTCTTCTACCTGAGTTATATTATTCTCTATTTTGATTTTTTCTTCATTAACGCTGGGTATTACCTAGATCTCTGAAATATTTATAAAATTAAGGAAAAATACCACAATATAGCTAAAACCTTGTTCAGTTTCAGATTACTCTACCTTCGAGGATTTGAAGATATATAGTAATACTAGGAATATCTATAGCTAATATGCAGTCACCGAGTCAAAATATTGAAGATTCAATCACTTAGTCCTTGGTCTTCAACTTAGGCATAGCCATAGACATTTTGATTTATGAATTCATTTGTGTCGCTATAACAATCTGTCTATGATAATAATGAGGTTTTGGGGTTGCTATGGCATAGTGGAAATAGAATAATATGAATTTCATAAGCCTGAAACTTTACCCTCAGAGGCTTTAAAAAGGATGCACTACAATTTTTAGTACTATGGAGTTAATACTTGCTTCTTAGTAAAACTAAAACCGTGTTTAGTTTTGGGTTAATTTCCTTTCCGGACCATGGGGTTGAATCTATGTTAGAGAATCCAATGACAACCTTAAATAAAAATCCACAAGGAGATTTTTTGATTTGATCATTTCTAATCAATCAGTTTCATCCAGTTAGTCTGGGTGCATTAATGATAGATACCACATATATGTTACATTGATCTATTTGGTAATACAATTTGCATGATTGGGTGTTAGTGATTGACCTATGATCTCTAAACTCTATATATTCTATTAGCTATATTTTATTAGTCACCTCCTGGCAATTCAAATAAGCCTGTAATAAGTTATTTCCTGAAGTTGTCAAATGGTATCAACGTTAGCTGGGATGAGTTTTGGTTTAAGTAAGAAGGTTGGAGGTATGTTTGAAGGCTCTTGATTCAGTTAAAGTAATTGAAAATTACCTTAATAATGTGTACCTGGGAATTGGATAGCTTAATGTCTTATGTTGAGTTTAGTGGTTTCTATATTTAGGAAAAATAAGGATTCCCTAGTAAGATATATTTAACTAGGATTAAAGAACAATAATAATATATTCTTATAAGAGTATATCAGTTGTACCTGAAAGGAAGTGTATATATTTACTTAAAATAATTATCAACCTATTCTAGTAAGAGATGTCTAGTGGGAAGTAAGGAGGAAGAATGTTTTTAAGGGTTATTGTTTTGAATACCCATTTATAGTGAATTTCCACTACGTGCATTGAGTAGCACATGCTGAGATCAGTCCCTATGGACACCAGGAAGAATACCTTAAGGATATAAGGATATAATAATATAATTACAAGTTATTAGAAGTTTTGCTACCAAGGCTCAATTTTATTAAGTCCGTAGCATCTACCAATTATGCCATATCCTTTTATTGGCAAATGGGATCATGAGATAATCGATCTCATCAATTTCATTTCAATTGATTTGGTAGATATTAGTTCTAGTTCAAGGGATAGATACCTTCTTACTTCTTTATCTTTTGACATCTCCAGCCTCATTGGGGCTGAAAGTCATTATACTATTTCGTATTTTATAAGCTAGTGTTTTACTTTCCACTTTTTCATGTTTCAGACTAGTGAAACTATTGACAACAATTGATTTAGACTTATAATTTATCATGTTGTTGAAATTGGAATGAATGCTATGAATGATTTAATCCTATGTTGTTATATGTTCTATTTCAAGTGAATTCCTTTTATTAAGGCATTTAAAATTATGACAGTGAATAGTTTTCAGATGGATGAAAAGAAATTATTCTAAACACATGATGATTGATTCTTTTGCATTATTGAGTTGTTACTTTGAACTTAATGTTGCAACATATCATTTATTCAATATTATATTGCATAAGTTATTAAGCGGGGAAAAGGGCTATTCATGCTAGTCATGTTGGGCTGACCATGTGTAATTTTGTACATCAAATTTTCAATGCAGGGAAAAAGGAACTTTGTGGCAAATGAAGTTTAGACGATGCATTTTGTATTTTCCTTAGAATGCATGAATTATTGGATTGTATTGAAACCGTAATTTTCAGTCAATACTTATTGTGAATATGATGGCCATTGAGCTTAAGATATTTTGACTCACTTATGAGCTTCACCTTGGTCATGTGATAATGAAAAAGAGAGACAATTGCTGATGTGTGGAAAAGATATCTATTTTATCTAGAGGCAATTAAGCCTATTTCAATTTATGTTCAAGTTTGATTAGACCTTTTGACTTCTTATCTTATTCTTTAATTGCTGAGATGCAATCGAAGATCTTTACAGATCAACTACTCGAATAAATATAAAATATGATTATATGATTACCATTTGGATGCAAGAGTCATTTCGTATTATGGTTTACATTAAATTTTATACTTGGGAATATTTTTGGTTATGTTAACCACTACCTGTAAGTTGCAAATATGTAGCTCTTATGGACTGGTTACCAAATAAAAATGTTGAGAAAATATTCTATTATGTTACTCATTAACAATGAGGTAAATAAAGAAATATTTCAGATTATTTCAAGTACTATTGAAAGTAGGTTGGCATCACAGCATAGGTAATGATGCATGCAACATTGTTGCATATCATCAGAATATAACTGAGTGTTATTTGCTTAAAACATGTTGGTATATTCGGTGAAGTGACTTCACACCATAGGGATCTTAAGAGCTTGACCAATTGGCTTAACTGAAAAAATATGAATATGTATTGGTAGCATGATTGGAAACCTTCCAACACTCTAACCTCAACTACTGTGAATTCAATTAATAAAAATAGAGGTAACCATTAAGGAGATAAAAAGTAAATAGCAATAACTTCGGCAGATAGATAATAGGATAATATTCTTAAGTGATGGATCATATCTAATGCCTTGAAAGGTCATATAGCATAACATAAATGAATTATGATCTTAAAGTTTAACCATTATCATTAATGGTGGAGACCTACTCTTATTCGAATTAAGATGTGATGCCATGTAAGAAAACAGTAATGGATCAAGTAGAATGACTAGAATTTGGAAAGATAAATTATAAATGAAGTAAAAAGGACTTCATGGATAATATGATCCATGTTGATGAAACAATAGTTTAAGAATTTATATCTGAAATGGTATAGTAAATTGTACATGGTTGACTATTGTTCTCTTGGCAGAATTTTAAATCCTTTATGGACGACTTGTGTTATTTGGAAGAAAATCTAGGTCTGATGAGTATTCAAGTGAAAGAGGATACAACTCGAATAATCAAGTACTAAGGTACGTTGATACCTCTATGAAGGTTTAAGTTCCACAATTATATAAAGATTAGATAAGTTTAATATAACCATAAAGAAATTTGGAGGGTGTAGACTTACTTCAATTATAGTAAGAGGGTGTTGGTCCTATAGCTGACTTACGATGTCATACAACTACGGACGATAAAGATGTATTAAGATTGGTTACACTGTTCAGGAATTGCAGAATGTGATAATCTATTCTAGGAGATGGTAACATATTTAAAAGGGGGTTGTCCCATAATGCGTCATTATGAGCATACCATTATGATAACCGTTTACAATGGAAGTAAAATGGGAACACGCTTACTAAGTTGGAAAGAACATAGTATCTTAATCCTAACCCTATTCAACTCTGCTATTTCTCTAAGGAGGATTAGTAAATGATCATTATTCTAGGAATCAAGGCCTTATGAAGAAGACTATGGCAGGAGTGAGTAAAAGGGCTAGTAGTCCATCCAACCCATCATAAAATATACTCCTGATATATCTACTTGTTGGATATACTAAGAACAACAAATGATCTTGATAAAGCTGCCACTAAGAAAAGTGGAGTGTTTAAGCTTAAAAAGTGTATTGGCATCAATAATCTATGACTCTATAGTACTTGATAAAAAGTATGAGTCATACTTAAATACGTAGTTTTATGTAAGTATATGTCCCTAAGATGAAATAAAAGAAACATGGGCTTAATTGATTAAGTAGGGACATAATTTAATCTGTATTGCTAGGTCTTGGACCTGAATAGAATCATTCTCCATTTATGGTTATCTTGAGCATGAAACCTAGTAAGGAAAATAAGTGATAAGGAGATTGAGGTCCTGGGATCAACTTAAATTGGATCCTAGGTACGACCCATTCATGGAGAAGGTGTCGTAAATCCTAGACTATTCTTAAATGATTATTATTACTTTGAAAACATTAGATACCATGTTCCATACTAGTTTCTTGGCGGGCTAACTTGTTGCAATTGCTACACATTCATATCCCTATAATGATAGATGTCATTATTAGGATACTGATGCTTAGTAACTGCACCAAGTTGTCTTATCAAGAGGCAGAGTGTGGCATGGTGTTGTCTTAAGTACAAACCTTGATAGAGTTACAAAAATAGTTTATACCTCTTGGGTATGCACCCTTGTATCAACTTATGATGGCTACGGGAAGGGAAGTGGTCAAGTAACAAGGTGAATTGTTACGATAACACTTACTTTCCCATAGGCATCATAGGATGACATAGAGGTATGTCTTCATGTAGGTTAAACTGGATTTGTTCCTTGTTAAAGACTTGTAGCTATTACAACATTTACATTCCTGAATCCCTATAACTGAATAAGTGATTAAGGTGAAATGAAAATTTCCTAATGATGTGTGCGTCATCATGGAATAGAGCATGGCATACATGACTTAGAAAATTTGTGTAAGTGGTGTAAGCGGTTGATTACACTATCGATATTTCACCATTATCTAAGTTGTGAGATGCCTGAGGATTTCATAGGTGGAATCCAAGTACACACTTAGGGGTTTTCACTTATATATCATATCGTGTTAAATGAGAACCAGAGGGGATACATTTTATTTATGGCTCGTCTGAGAGCATTAAGGAGAACAAGTTAGTTTAGTATTCTCTCATATAGCTACATATGGTTAGTGATAGTTATCAAAAATGGATTGCATTAAGGTTTATGTAGATTTAAATATATGGGTATTTAAATCAGCTACATAAAGAGTTAGAAAAGAAAAGAAAATCTAGATATCAAGTTTCAAAAGTGGATGTTACACTAAACTATGGTTGATGTGTACCAACATCCAACTAAGTTTCCTCAACTGGACGAACATACCTTAGATTAAAATTTTATTAGCTTATTAATCACTTCATTAAATATTAATTACTACAATGCTTAAGGATTCAACTAGGTTATTTAACCTATAAGGTTACAAGTTGAAACTACATGTGAGGTAGGTATGCAGATAAAATATTCTTCCTAACCAATTAATTACATGCTTAAGTTGGTCTTAAATGAAACAACTTACATTAAATCATGAAAAAATTGATCTTGAAGTTATGATAGTGTTAATTGATTCTTCACTTATTTCATCCCTAGCTTAAATAAGTCCCTTATAACCCTTTATTTTAGACTTCATGGATATGAATTCTAAATTCCATTTTAATTCCTTTCCAAGCATTCCTAATTTTGATTAAGGAAATCTTCCTAAGGAAGAACACTTTCAATTATTTACCTACAATATTCATGATACTTTAACAAGATCTTAAGTTATGTCTCTATGATTCATTTTATGGGAAGTATCTTTCTTCCCTATATTATGGGCTAATGTCCATTTAGAAAATAGATTGCACATGATTAATTATATCAAGATTTAATACACATACATCCATATAATTCAAATATAGTCCTTTTTGTATTGATTGAGGATCTGCTTATGAGTGTCAACTTTATAAGTTACATCTCTAATTGAGAAAATAACCAACTAACATTTCAGATCCCCACCCCAACCATTCCATAACATTTAAGTATATAAACTTCCCTCCTTCATTAGGATAATACTTAACAATACAACCCAATTCATGACAAGAAATTATTACAATAAAGTATTATTTAGAAATCATCACATCTTTTATTCATCAAGGAGTGATACATTTACTGAATCCAAAATTGTTTCAAAGATTACAAAGTGTCAAAACATTAGTACAAAACTAAATCTTATTACAATTTTTTTGTTTTTGAAAAGTACATCTCAAGTAATGAAGCCACATATCATCATAATAAAGATGCAATTTCTTTAGTAAAACAGATGTAACTTCCTATATGTCTTTCTCCTTTCATCTTTTATGAAATCCATCTGCAAAATTATTAACACAGGTCATTTCATTTGAAATGAGCATGATAATAACTATAACATTAAAAAATTGTGCTTTTAACTAATTGTTTCATAAAAAGAACCATGTTGTTTATGAAACAGTTCTGAAAACACAACAATAAAAACAAAAAGACTTTTCCATAAAAGAATACAATCCAAGAAGAATAGAGAAGAGATTTAAGGTTCAATATGTAGGGTTAATCAATCAACTTTACAACCTTATTTTTTTATCATAGAACTCTTTTTAACATACAAAAAATAAAACAATAGAGTTAAAGAAGAAGAATTATCATTTCATCTTAACTTTACCTTTTCTTTCATGTAACCAAATTAAGTTCCTTTTAATCAGCCAGATCTAATTTTCAAGAAGAAATATAGGATAAAAATATCTTTCAAATTAAATCGACTATTGTATAATAATGAATATTACCTTCTAACTAAATATCCTACTATCTCAGACTCATCCTAAAGTCTAAGATGAACATAAATCATAAATGAGTGCTTACGGATAGGTAAGGATAACTTAATCATCATAAATAATCAAAGTAAACTTGATTGAAGCATCCTCAAGTCCTAGTTTCAGTTTAGTATTCATTTCAAAGTAGCATCAAAAGGTAAATACATACAAACCTTATCAAAAATAATTACTTGCTTCTACCAGTCCAAGAAAACAAGCTCGCTTCAGGTTCTCAAACATTTTTCCACCATCCACTAATAAATCCAAAAGGGAAAGATGGTTTGAGTTAAGAACCAAACTAGACAATTTCATTCCCTCTTAACTAATGTTAGATTTGATCTAGAAGAAAGGATTAAAAAATTAACATTCCAAAATTGAAGAGAGAGAGACTTCTATCCCAACCTTAACAAACTCTTCAACCTAAAATACTTGAAGATGTCAAGTATCTTAAATATTCTAATGATAATATCGATTCAGAGAAAGGAAAACAGTTAAAATTTTAACAGATTCAGTTTCCTAACCTAATGTTGGAATAACTCGAGAAGAGAAAACAGTAAATCAACAAAACCTTAAAAAAGGAGGAAGCCTCATCCATTTCTCATTTCACAACTATTCAGTCACTCCATGCTAACATGGATAATTCAAAAGGAAATATACCACCACAAGAGAAGAGAAGGAGCAAAAAAAATATTTCCTTATTCCACACATAAATTAAACTAACATTCACTTATTCAACTAAATAATGAAGAATCAACCCAACTACTTGGAATCATAGTGAAAGAAAGGAAGGTGAGTACTCATACTCAGTTCAAGCTAGTCCCTCAAGAAACTATCGATTAACAATCAAGGAGATGAAAAAGATCATTCAAACAACTTCCTTTCCTTAAATTTCACAACATCCAACGATTCGTAGAAAGTATTCTCCATACCTATATAGATCTTCCAAGGTAACCAAAATCTTATAATGGGTTTCAAGTTTAAAGACAAAGTGAGTATTCCTCTATTAACCTACAATCTCAAAGCAAGTTGAAACAGACTAGCGGTTCCCACTATCATTACCAAGCAACCAAATTCATAGAAAATTTTATACTTCTAAAATGATGGCGTATTTTCTACACAAAGAATCCTCCAAATTTTCATTTAACAAAAACAAAAGAAGATATGCAAGTCAAAATTTGAGGATTTTTACTTAGCCATATTAATGTTCATAACATGCAACTCTTAACATAAGTTTTCCTTAATCAAGAACAAATAATGGTCTTCAAAGTCTGTAACAACAAGTAAATCAAACACAAAAACCAAGTAAAACAAGGTCCCGAGATAATAATTTCAATATCAAAAACTTTCATATATCTAAATCTTCCAACAATGATAACAAGGAAAACATTCAAGTGAGAATCTTCAAATTTTAACAAAATAAAACACATACATTGCAATAATACCCTACAGTCAAAAGATCTCTTAACTGAGAAAAACATAGTTTCAAGCCACTACTCTAAGGACTCGTGTAGAAGCAAGAAAACTAATAATTGTGAAATGATACTCCCGATCTTATTTTCCAACTATTATACCAAAATTGATAATGCATCCAAAGCAACAAAAAAACACAATTGAAGCAAAAACTTAAATGATCAAAGAATCCTAACTATAAGATTTCCATAAAGAGTAGAGTTGTTTTTATGAAGCACTTAAGTAAAAGCATAAGACTTGATTGATAGGGCCTATCATGCCCGATGGAGATATTGTCTTCATTTTTTCATATAAAATCACTAAGAAGAGCTTTAATTCTTTCCCTCGAAATGCCAACAAATCCTTAAAACCTTCTTCTTCTTATAGTTTTCACAAGATACTATCTTCTTCATTTCAACACCATGCAAGGCAAGAAAATTCATGCAAGGATTCAAAATTAGGTTCAAAGAGAAAAAACCACATGTAGATATTAAGATCGAAAAATAACAAAGGATCAAAACAAAACCAAAACCCCTCTTTTTCCCTCTTTTTTCGTCCTAAGTGTTTTTGCCATTTTCCAAAAATATTAATTTATGAACAACAACGCGACAGTCCTTCCACTTCTCCTACCACTGCCAACTTGCATGTGGCCTTATCTAAATTCAAAAATACTTGCAACTAAAACTTTGCGAGAGTGCCAAATAGTTTTCCTATCATATTTTATGCATTCCCCAAATTTGGAAACTTTAAAGAGATAAACATGCCATTAATTTCTCATAAATTCCTAAAGGTTGGTGCAACCAACTTTCCCCTTCTCCATGTCGTTCCATAGGCCTATTTTAGGTTAGCAAAACATTAGGTTAGGTTCAACATTAGTTTAGGAATTACATAGGTCCTTATGTCTAAGTCGAAATTTTTAGTCTTAGGACCTTCAATTATCAATATCACAAAAATAACATATAAATTTAGGATAGATTTTCCTATTTAAGGGACATAGTTTATTTAGTTTCCTTAGTCTATAGTAGGGACTTAATCCCAAACTTACCAAAGAAGAACCAAATTACCATTCAAGTTCATATACGAAGTAGGATTCTCAGTAGAGATCATTCGTGACTTTAGGAGAGTCGAATTCGGAGGTCATATAGAATGCCCATCTTGGTCAATATGACCACAAGTCATGAATTAGAAGCATACCTTGGATGAATGAAATTGATCAAAGGTACTATTCTCAGAACAAAAAATTATGAAAATTGAAGCACAATTTCAAGTTCTACAAAGACTCATAGATTAATTTAACTGAATTAATTTCTCATTTCTCAAGTATTGAATTATTCAACAAAATTAGGTTCAACATTAATTTAGGAATTACATAGGTCCTGTGTAAGTCGAAATTTTTAGTCTTAGGACCTTCAATTATCAATATCACAAAAATAACATATAAATTTACGATAGAGTTTCCTATTTAAGGGACATAGTTTATTTAGTTTCCTTAGTCTATAGTAGGAACTTAATCCCAAACTTACCAAAGAAGAACCAAATTACCATTCAAGTTCATATACGAAGTAGGATTCAGTAGAGATCATTCGTGACTTTAGGAGAGTCGAATTCGAGGTCATATAGAATGCCCATCTTGGTCAATATGACCACAAGTCATGAATTAGAAGCATACCTTGGATGAATGAAATTGATCAAAGGTACTATTCTCAAAAAAAATTATGAAAATTGAAGCACAATTTCAAGTTCTACAAAGACTCATAGATTAATTTAACTGAATTAATTTCTCATTTCTCAAGTATTGAATTATTCAACAAAATTAGGTTCAACATTAATTTAGGAATTACATAGGTCCTTAGGTGTAAGTCTAAATTTTTAGTCTTAGGACCTTCAATTATCAATATCACAAAAATAACATATAAATTTAGGATAGATTTTCCTATTTAAGGGACATAGTTTATTTAGTTTCCTTAGTCATGTAGTAGGGACTAAATCCCAAACTTACCAAAGAAGAACCAAATTACCATTCAAGTTCATATACGAAGTAGGAAGTCAGAGAGATCATTTATGAGTTTAGGAGAGTCGAATTCGGAGGTCACATAGAATGCCCATCTTGGTCAATATGACCACAAGTCATGAATTAGAAGCATACCTTGGATGAATGAAATTGATCCAAGGTATTGCTATTCTCTAACAAAAATTATGAAAATTGAAGCACAATTTCAAGTTCTCAAAGACTCATAGATTAATTTAACTGAATTAATTTCTCATTTCTCAAGTATTGAATTATTCATCATAATTAGGTTCAACATTAGTTTAGGAAGTACATAGGTCCTTAGGTGTAAGTCGAAATTTTTAGTCTTAGGACCTTCAATTATCAATATCACAAAAATAACATATAAATTTAGGATAGAGTTTCCTATTTAAGGGACATAGTTTATTTAGTTTCCTTAGTCTGTAGTAGGGACTTAATCCCAAACTTACCAAAGAAGAACCAAATTACCATTCAAGTTCATATACAAAGTAGGAAGCTGTAGAGATCATTCGTGACTTTAGGAGAGTCAGAATTCAGAGGTCACATAGAATGCCCATCTTGGTCAATATGACCACAAGTCATGAATTTGAAGCATACCTTGGATGAATGAAATTGATCCAAGGTATTGCTATTCTGTAACAAAAAATCATGAAAATTGAAGCACAATTTCAAGTTCTACAAAGACTCATAGATTAATTTAACTAATTAATTTCTCATTTCTCAAGTATTGAATTATTAAACATTAGTTTAAGAATTACATAGGTCCTTATGTCTAAGTCGAAATTTTTAGTCTTAGGACCTTCAATTATCAATATCACAAAAATAACATATAAATTTAGGATAGAGTTTCCTATTTAAGGGACATAGTTTATTTAGTTTCCTTAGTCCGTAGTAGGGACTTAATCCCAAACTTACCAAAGAATAACCAAATTACCATTCAAGTTCATATACAAGTAGAAGTCAGTAGAGATCATTCGTGACTTTAGGAGAGTCGAATTTAGAGGTCACATAGAATGGCCATCTTGGTCAATATGACCACAAGTCATGAATTAGAAGCATACCTTGGATGAATGAAATTGATCCAAGGTATTCCTATTCTGAACAAAAATTATGAAAATTGAAGCACAATTTCAAGTTCTACAAAGACTCATAGATTAATTTAACTGAATTAATTTCTCATTTCTCAAGTATTGAATTATTCAACATTAGTTTAGGAATTACATAGGTCCTTAGTTCTAAGTTGAAATTTTTAGTCTTAGGACCTTCAATTATCAATATCACAAAAATAACATATAAATTTAGGATAGAGTTTCCTATTTAAGGGACATAGTTTATTTAGTTTCCTTAGTCTGGTAGGGACTTAATCCAAAACTTACCAAAGAAGAACCAAATTACCATTCAAGTTCATATACGAAGTAGGAAGTCAGTAGAGATCATTCGTGACTTTAGGAGAGTCGAATTCGAGGTCACATAGAATGGCCATCTTGGTCAATATGACCACAAGTCATGAATTAGAAGCATACCTTGGATGAATGAAATTGATCCAAGGTATTGCTATTCTCAGAATAAAAATCATGAAAATTGAAGCACAATTTCAAGTTCTAAAAAGACTCATAGATTAATTTAATCTGAATTAATTTCTCATTTCTCAAGTATTGAATTATTAAACATTAGTTTAGGAATTACATAGGTCCTTATGTCTAAGTCGAAATTTTTAGTCTTAGGACCTTCAATTATCAATATCACAAAAATAACATATAAATTTAGGATAGAGTTTCCTATTTAAGGGACATAGTTTATTTAGTTTCCTTAGTAGTAGTAGGGACTTAATCCCAAACTTACCAAAGAAGAACCAAATTACCATTCAAGTTCATATACGAAGTAGGAAGTCAGAGAGATCATTCGTGACTTTAGGAGAGTCGAATTCGGAGGTCACATATAATGCCCATCTTGGTCAATATGACCACAAGTCATGAATTAGAAGCATACCTTGGATGAATGAAATTGATCCAAGGTATTGCTATTCTCAAAAAAAATTATGAAAATTGAAGCACAATTTCAAGTTCTACAAAGACTCATAGATTAATTTAATCTGAATTAATTTCTCATTTCTCAAGTATTGAATTATTAAACATTAGTTTAAGAATTACATAGGTCCTTATGTCTAAGTCGAAATTTTTAGTCTTAGGACCTTCAATTATCAATATCACAAAAATAACATATAAATTTAGGATAGAGTTTCCTATTTAAGGGACATAGTTTATTTAGTTTCCTTAGTCTGCGTAGTAGGGACTTAATCCCAAACTTACCAAAGAATAACCAAATTACCATTCAAGTTCATATCTAAGTAGGAAGTCAGTAGAGATCATTCGTGACTTTAGGAGAGTCGAATTTAGAGGTCACATAGAATGGCCATCTTGGTCAATATGACCACAAGTCATGAATTAGAAGCATACCTTGGATGAATGAAATTGATCCAAGGTATTCCTATTCTCAGTAACAAAAATTATGAAAATTGAAGCACAATTTCAAGTTCTACAAAGACTCATAGATTAATTTAACTCAATTAATTTCTCATTTCTCAAGTATTGAATTATTCAACATTAGTTTAGGAATTACATAGGTCCTTAGTTCTAAGTTGAAATTTTTAGTCTTAGGACCTTCAATTATCAATATCACAAAAATAACATATAAATTTAGGATAGAGTTTCCTATTTAAGGGACATAGTTTATTTAGTTTCCTTAGTCTGTAGGGACTTAATCCCAAACTTACCAAAGAAGAACCAAATTACCATTCAAGTTCATATACGAAGTAGGAAGTCAGAGAGATCATTCGTGACTTTAGGAGAGTCGAATTCGAGGTCACATAGAATGGCCATCTTGGTCAATATGACCACAAGTCATGAATTAGAAGCATACCTTGGATGAATGAAATTGATCAAGGTATTGCTATTCTCAGAATAAAATCATGAAAATTGAAGCACAATTTCAAGTTCTAAAAAGACTCATAGATTAATTTAATCTGAATTAATTTCTCATTTCTCAAGTATTGAATTATTAAACATTAGTTTAGGAATTACATAGGTCCTTATGTCTAAGTCGAAATTTTTAGTCTTAGGACCTTCAATTATCAATATCACAAAAATAACATATAAATTTAGGATAGAGTTTCCTATTTAAGGGACATAGTTTATTTAGTTTCCTTAGTCTTTAGTAGGGACTTAATCCCAAACTTACCAAAGAAGAACCAAATTACCATTCAAGTTCATATACGAAGTAGGAAGTCAGTAGAGATCATTCGTGACTTTAGGAGAGTCGAATTCGAGGTCACATATAATGCCCATCTTGGTCAATATGACCACAAGTCATGAATTAGAAGCATACCTTGGATGAATGAAATTGATCCAAGTATTGCTATTCTCAGTAACAAAAATTATGAAAATTGAAGCACAATTTCAAGTTCTACAAAGACTCATAGATTAATTTAACTCATTAATTTCTCATTTCTCAAGTATTGAATTATTCAACATTAGTTTAGGAATTACATAGGTCCTTAGGTGTAAGTCGAAATTTTTAGTCTTAGACCTTCAATTATCAATATCACAAAAATAACATATAAATTTAGGATAGAGTTTCCTATTTAAGGACATAGTTTATTTAGTTTCCTTAGTCTGTAGTAGGGATTTAATCCCAAACTTACCAAATAAGAGCCAAATTACCATTCAAGTTCATATACGAAGTAGGAAGTCATAGAGATCATTCATGAATTTAGGAGAGTCGAATTCGAGGTCACATAGAATGCCCATCTTGGTCAATATGACCACAAGTCATGAATTAGAAGCATACCTTGGATGAATGAAATTGATCCAAGGTATTGCTATTCTCAGTAATAAAAATTATGAAAATTGAAGCACAATTTCAAGTTCTACAAAGACTCATAGATTAATTTAATCAAATTAATTTCTCATTTCTCAAGTATTAAATTATTCAACATAAGAAGAAATGAATTACTTCATTTTCTATTTAGCATAAGCATGGAAGAATTGTACCTATTTCAGAAGATAAAAAAATTATCTACAATAAACATGATTTCATAGTTCATAAGAGTATATTATCTTAAGACAAGACTCATATGTTAACGTTTACAATTCAAAAATAGAAGTAATCATAGATATCATCCATGTTAGAGGTGTTATAATTTTAAATAGTGTCAATTTGGCAATCGCATCTATATTATTGATGGATCTTTCCTTCATTCTATTGTAAATAGTTTTAAATTAAAATTTTACCTATCTAATATAGGATTTTTATCAATTCTTGAGGGTATCTTTAACGTATTTGATAAAAAATTGTCAGTATTTTATTGAGAAAAGAACGCAAGCCTTTATTCTTAGGTTCTAAAATTTTGTCCAAAATCTTGTATTCTTTAGCTTCTATGAGTGCAAAACTTTTGGTGGAAGGAGTGTTTTGAATTATGTGATCTGTATTTTATGTTTTGAATAATTACTTACAAAATTTGTAAGGTTTTCTTGTGAGATATGTATAATGAAATTTATCCTGCTTAATCTCTCATCAATACATTAAAATCATAATCAATAACCATTAGATCCATTTGGATTAACCATTGATTCCCTGTTTATGCACTTATGTTAAGGTAATTTTCTTTTTTTGTCCTCCCTTTATTAAAAATATGAAGAAGCGAGCTGGAATTATCATTGTCTTTAGTAAGATGAGCCTTGTTTAGGAGACATCTTCATTTTCTATTGTTACAAATCATGAGAGTTAGATAATGTTTTCATTTGATCGTGTCCTCCTGAGTCTTCCTTTCAAATTCCTAAGAGAGAGTATAAAAATTGATATTCCATCCATTATTCTCATAAATGTAGGCTATAAAATGGGTCCTCTCATCCTGGTTGAAGAAAAACCTAAATTAGCATGGTATTTGATACCCTTAGTGAGGTTTTATCCAAAATTTCCCAAGTTAAGTGATAAATATACCGCGATCCATCCCCGACTACAAAACGACTTAAATCATGGTCTGTCTTTCTCTAAGCATCCGACTTAGCTTGTTGATGCTACTTGGCTCTCAAGGTGGAAAAAATTTGGGTACTAACACCCTCTTGGTTCCATTGTCGGGGAATGATTTCCTACAAATTGAGAAAAATACTCTTCTTTGGTAACATTTGTTGATTATTTCATATAAAGTTGTGTTTAAAACTCAATCCTTTGTTATGATTTGTTAAAATAGAGCCCGATCTAAGTTATTTTTCTCTAAATTTTCCCATTGTAAGTAACATTTCCATTTAATTTTACTTCACTAGGAAAATCCTGACAAGTGATTGTGAAATTTGTAAAGTTTTTTTCATTTTCATATAAGGTCACTATATTGCAAGTCATTTCAGAAATCAACATATCTAAGGTGCAAAACCTTAGTGGTGACTTCAAATTCTATGAAAATATGGTACAAACCAGTGTAAAATATCTAAATATTAGTTGATTTACTTAAAATTCCACAAATTTGGAAGGAAGAAGGCCTTTCTTCAAAATATATCCTACTATAAATTTGTTTCTAGAATGGGAAGGGAAAATACAAAGTGAGAAAGCAAGTTTATAAAGTCTTTGAGTGACTAGAAGATTAAAGGGAAAGTAATTTTTGGTCTTGATTTTGATCAACCTTTGTGGAGGAATATTAAAGTACCTCTGATAATTATTGATCTAGTAGTCCAAGCAATAATTTGCATACTCTTGTTTGTGAGGGTTCTTCATTTACAAATAATCAAGGTATTCCTCATCTCGATACTTTTTGTCTGAGAATAATACAACGTTTTATTAGACTGGGTCATTAAAGGACCAATAATTTGAGAACCATACTGCATTACCTCCTAGACCATTTGTTCCCTACCATTTTAATCCTAATGTTGGAACACTTCCTTAAAATAGTATTACACATCAACCACCTAGACATCCTTTTGTTGTGAATGTATATAACCCTATAGATTTCTAGGGTTTGGATGGTTATCTCAATGTAGTTCCAAATGATGTAAGGAATAAATTTCCAAAGTTTCAAGGAAATAATGCAATCGGTGGTGATTAACACCTTTGAATTTTCCTCAATATTATGGAATATTTTGAAATAGAGTATGAGGATGTTTATATAAAGCTATTTATACATATTCTTGAAGAGGATGCTCGATATTGGTACAAATAATTGCCGATAATTTGATTAATTCATGGACAAAAATGAAAAATGCATTTAAGTCTCAATATGGTCATAAATCTAACCCTAGGTTTCTTCTCACTAAATTTGAGAATATAAAAAGAATCCTAATGAACTGTCCAATATTTTAACACCATATTTAATAATACTTTGACCAAACTACATGTAATCTTGAGGCTAAGTGACTAATCCTACTTATTTAAGTATTCTCGATGCTTTTGAGAAAAAGGAAACCTACTACTTGAGAGATAAAAATTCCAAGACCTTAAGATAGGAATTTTCTATGGTTGTCCAAATAGAAATTAACATCAAGGAATATTGAAATCATCTTAAGAGGGAAGGTGTTAAATTAATCAATCCTAAAAATCCTCGTGTCGATAAGGCAATTGATTTGGAATAGATGGTGAAAACCTTAGCAAGAGAAGTCAAAGAAATATAATATAAATTTGCTAGAGTTAAGAAATTAGTAGGTCGAGTTAATAATCCCATCACTAACCTTAGGGTATTCAATTATTTGGAAACCACCCCTAAAATGATCACAAATCAGAAGAGAGAGGAAGTGACCCTTAAGGTTAATTAATAAGAAATAACCACCTAGAGAAAATAGATTGGTTATTGATCCGTTAACCTTCTTGGGTGTGCTTGGTTGAAGAAGATCATGTGATTAATTGGTGTGGTAGTTTTTTCTTCCCACATTCCCCATGTGACCCTATAGAGGAAAGTGCAGAGGTTAATGATAGTTCTACTTATGGTGATGTTTGTATGATGAAATGCACTAATATCTCACAACAAGGAACTATTTCAACTAAGTTGCTAAGTACAAGGATTGTGGAAGCCTTTTTGGGCTATATATGACAAGTAATTTATGTCCCTTCCACTAGTAACCTTAATGTTGATATGGTTCAGGATTTTGAGTCTCACAATCATGATTTTTAATACTTGAAGGCATTAATGATTCAAAAATATTTTGGAGGAATTCCTTCTAAGGAGGATGGGTAGCTTTTAATTAATTAAGTGGTTTCCCAAGAAAATGAGTATAATCTAAGAATCATAATGGTTAAAAAAATAGGGCCTCAACCCAAATCAAAGACTCCTCTCCTCATAAAATCCCAAAGGATCCCCCAAGAAATATGTTCTAAACAAAGGCCCAATGATTGCCAATAAATATAGTACCCTTGTCCATTCCCAAGCTATGAAGAACCTTGTACCACAAGAAAAGGAAATTAACCTAACTCTAAATATAATATTACCCAAGTATACCACTTGTGATATGGATCACCTTTTGAGTCAAATAAAGGTTATTATACCCATTCTTGAGTTGCTTAGGATACCCGAGCACAAAATAAGATTATTTGAGTACTTGAGGTTAAAGAAGGATATATTGGTATTGATCAAGGATGTTAATAGTGTTGATATTCCCCCTATTATTGTAGAATTAGAAGTGCCACAAGCATTAGAAAATTTGGGGGAATCCCTTGAAGTATATCTATGAACCTCCTTTGGTTATTCGAACTTGATTTTTATCCCTTTTACACTACTTTGTTTATTACGATAGACTTGTTCACAACGCATGTTTAAATCAAGATTCTCATGTAATGTGATACCCCTTAAAGTTATGAATGAGTTAGAAATAAACTAAACAACAACCTCTGGAAAGTGAACTATTATGGAATCAAGAGAAGTACTAATAATTCAGTATGTCAAAGGTTTGGTGGTGTAATTAAAAACTTATCCTTGTAATTATTTAACTATGAATGTGGTCATTGTTGACTACCCTGCAAAATGGGGTATGTTGTTGTTAAGGAAGTTTGATGCTATTATGGGGGAAGTGTGCAAATGGACATGTCATATGCTACTATACCAGTGGAAGGAAATATTGTCAAGTTGTATGGGGAAAATAAGATGTTGCATCTGATTGAAGATCCCAATAATGCTTCTTATGAAGTACTGTATGTAGATGTGGATGTTAACAATTTTGTTGGTTATGTAGATTTTGAGGAGCATAGTATTAATGAGAGTAAGTGCTTTGAAATATTTGGTGCCCATTGGACCTTTATTTTTATGGATATTTCTCAATATGGGAAATCGGGCTAGAGTTTTACTTATATCTCCAAACTAAGAGACTTTTAATTTTTCCTTTAAACAAAAATTTTAGTGTACAAACAATATTTTAGAATATGAGGCACTTTGCTCTTGGGTTTGAGGATTGCTTATAGATATGGTATAAATGATATCATTGTTAAATGAGATTTAGAGCTTGTGGTGAAATAAGGAAGCTTTATGCTACAAAAATCAAAAATGAAGAAATATAAGAATGCAAAGTATGGGATTTTGTTGATTTATTTAATTCTTTCAACATATTATATTATGACAGAGAAAATAATACTGCAACTAAAAAGTTAGTTATCCTTACATCCATGTTTGGTAATTGCATAGTCTCTCCTTACTGCAATTATGATGTTCAAATATTATTTAGACCATTTGTGCTAGATAATGTGAAGCATTGGAAAGTATTTTATGATGATGCCCATGTACAGAGGTTTTTACTAAATTGAGGAGAATTCATGAATTAGTGTATGAACTCGGGAACTAATGATCTCTTTTTTTTATGGTAAGGAAACTTTGTTTGGAAAGGATATCATTTAGTTAAAAACTAACACCATATTACTCAAGGGGTTGTTTTATTTAGAATAAAAAAATTATAATGTTGATTAAGTAGTACATAGGCACATCTATGCTTCAATAGATGTTGAGGAATATAAATTTTACACCAAAGAGAAGCCATGAAAAGTGTGGTTGGGACCTATGTGGAATTATGAACAAAATACCAAGACTATTTGGCATGGTCTTACTCAAGAGCTGAAAGCTTATAGAGAATACCTTTTTCAGCATGAGATTCCTTTGGAACCAAATACCAAGCCATTTAGGTAGAAACAAAGGCCTATCAACCCTCTTTTATCACTTAAGATGCAAGAAGAACTTACAAAGTTGAGGGATGGAGGGATAATTCAGCCCACTAGGTACTCTTTGTGGGTAGCAAATCTAGTGTTGGTTAGAAAGAAGAACGAAGATATAAGGCTATGTGTAGACTTCAAAAATCTGAATAAAACCTCAATCAAGGACAACTATCCATTACCTAACATAGATAATATGTTGCAGATGGTCACAGGTTTTGAATTACTCTCCACTTTTGATGGATTCTCCAGGTATAACCTTGTGGTGGTAAAGTAATCAGAGAGGTTCAAAACTAATTTTACCACTCCATGGGGGACATATGTATACGCGAGGATGTCATTTTGACTTATGAATGTTGGTGTTATGTTCCAAAGGGATGTGGATGTTGATTTCTCTTGTTACATTAATTATTTTATTGTTGTATACCAGGATGATGTAACTATTTTTATAGAAAGAGAAGTGATCATCTTGTCCATGTTGAAAAAATGTAGCTCACATGTAGAGCACCATTTTAGTGTCCAAAAAGCAAATTTTTGGAACACATTGTATCAAAGGAAGGGGTCATGATAGATCCTAAAAGGTTAGAATCTATTAGCAAAGTTCCTCTTCCCATAACAAAGAAATGCATCCAAGCCTTCTTTGGCCAAATCAATTTTATTCGGAGGTTTATTTCAAAATTTTCTGAGATAACCATCCCAATCACTAGTATGATGAAGAAATATTAGGTCATTAAATGTGAAGATGAAGTTGTTCAACATTTTTATGAGATCAAGGACTTAAGAATTCTGCTATCATGGCCAACCCAGATTATAAAATGGTTTTTTAGATTTTTTCCTTTTCGTCTGAGAACACTATTACTTTTGTATTTCTATAAAAGGATGATGAAGTAAATGAGAGACCAATTAACTTCTTTAATAGGGATTTTTAGGGTCCGAGCTTAGGTATACCATTATGGAAAAATAATCCTTTGCTCTTGTTAGAGAAAAAAATATATTCAAACCATATATTTTGAGTTCTAAAATTATAGCTTATGTCCCCCACACTATGGTAAAAGAAAGCTTGTCGAAATGTAAATATCTAGGAAAAGGTATCAGTGGGTGAATAAAATACAAGAATATGACATGGATATACACACTATAAAATTTGTCGGGGTTTAGGTCTTGCAAAGTTGATGGTAGAAAATAATTTTCAAGTCATGGAGATTAATAAAATTTAATAATATAGTGAAACCATCTAGAACAAGTTGATAAAGTCCTTATGGTACAAGGATGTTATATTTTACCTCAAAAATTTGGAGTGTCCAGGCCATTTGGATAAGAATAAAATAAGTACACTTAAACTAGATTCCCAAAAGTATGTTATGACTGAACATGGGTTGGCTTGGAAGAACCCAGAGGGGGTTTTATTGGGGTTTATAACAATACATAAAGCCCCCAAAAAAATCGCATAATTTCATGGGGGCATGTGTGGAGGTCATTTTGTAGGAAGGGTGACTGCTCAAAAATTTTGAGAGCAATTTATTGGTCGCCCACAATATTTAAAGATATGTCTTTGATAGTCATAAGGTGTGAGAGTTGTCAAATATTCTTTGACATGATGAAGGCCTCAGGTGCTCTACCAGTGTAACCAGATGTCGTTAGAATCCCCTTTCAAGTAATGGGGAATGGATTTCATTGGAGAGATGTCGAATCTTGAAGTCTTGGATATAGATGGATCCAAGTTGCTATTGAATATTTCACTAAATGGGTTGAGGTTATTCCCACCAAGAAATAAACTCACCAATTTGTCATGGAATGTCTTTTAAACAATATAATTTTCAGATTCGATGTTCCTACAAAAATAGTTACTTGGTAATCCTATGTGTTTTAGGTCTAAGCCATTGGTAACTATGTGAAAATATTATGGCATTAACTTGGTTTATGAATTATACTATAACCTTCACAAGAACAACCAAGATAAGTAAAGTAATAAGAAATTTCTCAACATAATCAAGAGGACACCGAAGTTAATAAGAGAAAATGGGGCACACAACTTAAATTTTCCTATGGGCAAATCGATTTACCACTAAGAGAGCTACTAGAAAGAGTCCTTTCAAATTTTTTATGGACTCCAAGGTCTTTTTCCCTTACATATGCAACACTCTTCCTATCAATTCATGTAGCAACTTTGAGAAGAAAGGAAAGTGAACCCTTATAAAGAAAGGATGAACATAATACTATAATTAGAGGAAGAGAGAAGGGAATCCCATCAAAGGAACCTTAAATTCATAGAAAGACTTAATAAAAATTTTGATTAAAAGGTTATCCCTAGAGATTTTAGTGTTGGATATTTGGTATTAATATGGGATAACAAGAATGAAGACAAAGGAATACATGGAATTTTTATGATTTTTGGATGGGTCCTTACTCTATTGATATAAGGACTAGTGAGAATAGTTTCTTCTTGAAATACCCGAAGGGATACATACTGGAGTTTTCATTAATGACAGGCATCTCAAAAATTTTATGGATTGAACACATGGGACTCAAGGTACAAACTTGTGTATAGTGTGTAATCTTGTTGGTTTTTTATTTTTGTTTTTATTTTTGTTTCCCTTTCATTTTCATGGTCTATAGTGACAAGTTTCCTTGGTGTTTCAGGTATGTTTTTGTGAAGTATGTTACTCGATTATACCTTGTGTGTATTGTTGAGTGACTTAGTTTTTAGTTTTTGAAACATTTGTTTTATATGGTTCTTGTGGTACCCGGAGTGGGTGCCCATCCCTAAGTCAGAGCCAATGTTACTAATCATTTTTATCTCACCCTTTACTTCAAATGTGTCTTCGAAAATTTCCCTTCACTTGGTTTATCAATGTCAAAACACATATTCTTGAAAGATTCAATCATGTTTAAAACAAAAAAATCCCATGTTTTTGTTGAAAATCTGATGTGAATTCTCTTTTTTGGTTGAGGAATGTAACGACCATGTCACTTTTGTGAAATGCACATGAAAAAATCGACAAAATATTGTGATTATCCTCGAAAATTAATCCTACCTAGTCTCTCGTAATATCTAGTGCAAATTACACTTAGTTCTTCGACATCCAAGGATATGTGGCATAATATAATTAGTGGAACAATGATGGGTTATATTTGTAAAAGTACATAGTTAACATTATAATTACAAAGTGCAAGCTTAGCTCTAAAACGTGATGGAAATATTCTAGGGAATATTTTAAATACAAGTGCAAAATGGAAAGAAGGTTACTTGTACGTACCCAAAATTGTAGGGTACTATACTTGCTGAATGTGTAACAAGTGCCCCGATGATGATACAGGTCTCCTCGCAAGGTGTTCGGGATCCGAAAAGCCCTCGAGTATGCATTAACATCCCACATGCCCCGCTTAGCCCCCGTGCCCTTTGTTTTCCCCTTTTTCCTCTTTCCTTGGCCTCTTGACCTTCAGTGACGAAACCGCCGCCCTGCTCAGAGCGGTGGTCCTGTGCGCGTTTTCCAGAACGCTCTTTTGACGTGACTCGCGTGAAATATCACGATTCACCAGCTTTTCCTTGCTGACTTGAGCATGCATTTATGTTTTTGGTCCCCTAGAATAGTGTTTTTCCTTTGTTTATTGTTTAGGAGTTCAATTTGATTTTGGTTTTTGAGTGTTTGAATTCCTATAAATGCATGGTTTGTGCACATGCAAAGGGTGAAGAATTTGGTCTGGAGTTTTTGGCCACCATTTTTCCTTGTTAGAGTCTTCTGATTTTCAGTGTTTTGGTCTGTTAGCTTGCTTAGGATTGATAGCATAGTTCATTTCATATTTGGTTAGTATTGTTCAGCTGTTGGTAAGCCACAGACCCATCTTGTGCAGGCAATGCTGTTGTTTCATCCAATCCAGTTAGAAGCTTACCTCTGAATTTCTCTTTGCTGTGGATTTGTTTTTATTGTGTCTTGGAGTTCTTAGTTCAATCCATTATATGCCTGGTTAGCTTTATTCAGCTGTTGGTAAGCCACATATCCAACTTGTGCAAGCAGTGTCTTTTTTTTACCCAATCCATTAGAACACAATAGCCAAGGAAGCCATTAAAGTTGCAGGTTTTGCTCTTCATATAGGATAATTACAGGTTCTGGTCACTTCATGTTGCATGACTCGCAGTAAAATCCCGCTAGGAATCGCATAAGCCAAGCTCTGTACTCTTGCGCTATCCCTCTCCTACTCGCATTCTCGGTCTGCATTCTGAGCTGTCCTTATCCCAAAATCTACTCCTACCGGTGCTAGCATTACACGCTTTTCTGGATCCACGTGAACACGAAAGAACAAAGAGACCATACTGAGGGGACGAGATCACACACACACCATCGGATTCGCCACTGTTCTACGGAATCCAGGTTTTAACTTTCAAAGTTCTAGTTAGAATCATATCAAACAGAGTAGTTAATCACTTTATTTCAGTTAATTTCATTCTTGATTTTTCCAGGAAGTCAGTGGGGATTGATAGTTTCTGAGAAACTATGATGCACTCCTCACTTCTGAGGTAGGATCGAGAATCTCGCAAATAGATTAGTTATTTCATTGTTTAGAATAGATATACAAATTACACAAACAAATAGCTATACTCGCTATTTTGTTTGTTTTAAATTATTAGTTTAGTTGTCAATTCTAAATATTTTAAATAGCTACTTTCTTAAATTCATTTAAATCATCAGAAAATACAAAAAGAAGTCATATATGCTAGAAATATACTTAATTTCACTTTATTATAGTTTGTTTTATTACTTTGCTTTTGCATGACAATTACGGGACCTAGGGAGCCCAGGGAATACATTTTCGAGCCAATCGTGCCTCATCCCAATCTCATAGCGGCAATAACTGATATTGACCAGAACCTTAGGATATAAGTCCTTCAAACAACAACAGATTTCCAGCAAGTCGATCTCGGTTAAGAGGATTAAACATAGAAGACGACCAAGCACATGCGTTTTGGTCAAGCCACCAAACTATAGATTACCAGAAAACATCCACATGACTGTAGAAGGGCTCGAAAGAGAATAGACATTCGGGTGTGATCCTCTAGTTCCACAGCCAAACGCTGGAGACACCCTCGTAGATATAGATACCAGCTTAAGAATCCAGGTTGCGAGAATGCCTGTAAGGTATTCTGAGAAGATTACACAACTATTGGTTCTAAACATAGAAGCTGAGAAAGCATACGATTACTAGATACTAGGGATTAGAACTTGATCCCGCGTATGACCATAACAGGACCACAACAACCAAGAGTCTATGGTTGTGATCCATAGATCCCACACCCAATGAATCCACAAGTCAATTAGATATAGACACGGCCTACGCACACTAGTATTTCAGTCCACTCCACTTCCACCCATCATCATCAAACAATTGTCCTTACTGAATATAGTGGCTAACGAAGCTAGAGAATTTTGGACTAGGCCAGAAAATCATCCGTAGAGTCAATTATATTCATCATCCACCATATGACCTTGTCGAGAGATATACACGAAACAATCCCGGGTCATTTTCCACGTATTCCGCAACCCATAGATAGATCGAATCACGCGAGCTCGATATTGATTGGAGCCTTCGAGTAGTCATCCTCGCTGATCGATCTATCACACCAGTCCAAGTTAGAAGGGCCTTCTTTGCCTTAGATTCACAAATTCCACTAGTGCGTGTCGAAGACATTAGACTGCCTAACTAGTTTGTCTACATATTCTACCCCCACCGGCTGTCTCGGCACGACCTCGAGAGGTCGGGTATGCGGAAGAGTCACTTGTAGATTCTCACGCTTGCCTGTCGCTTTTCCGGCGTACAAAATTGGTGAACCCGACGTGAAACAAACAACTATTTCACCTTCTCTTTGAGAAGTTTCAAGTCTTCTCTCATCCACCTTCGCTCCTTCCCATTATTCTACGGGTATTCATATACCCCCCGAATATGTCGGGATTCGACGCATATGGCAGACCCCTCCTGGGTCTTGAGGCATACTATGCCCAACAGAATAGGCAATCATCACCCTCGCTCTCAGTATGGGGTGACAACTATTCAACTAATCAGTTGTCAACACAAACCCCAAGAATCAAATATAGTTCATCTTTTCAAACTGAGGAGTTAGATCAACCCCCTCGAACCCAACAAACAGAGCCTTCAGGTTCAAACAATATGACGTTTACCGGAGAATCTGGTTCATCTCCTCAAATGCTACTCAGACCACAAGTTAGTAGGTAATCGGATCCATACCTGGTCTTAGATGATGGACAATCAATACGTTATCCTAGGAGTGAACAACGCTCCCGGGGAATGTACCCACCTGTAGGAGGTTTACAAATACAACCCGAAATCTCTTTTCAAGAAAATACCTCTATGCCACTGCATACAGGAAATATTCTTGGAGAAACTTGGCAAGATAGCGATCAGTTTATGACAGGATATCACGTACCTTTACAACACCAAGGTATACAACCAACGCCGCTCAGGCAAAGTACCGTGACTTCACCAAATGAAGTCATTTCAATGTTAGTAGAAAGAGTGAGAGGGTTAGAGCTGGCTCAAGCAAGTCAAAATTCTCCGTTCATACAAACAGGAAGTTCCAATCCTCCATACCACTCTGGCCAAGTAGATCTCCTTACAGGAATAGGCACGTTAGGCATGCCTCCTCAATATCCACAACAAACGCCAACAAGGCCCACCATCTCTAACACTATTCCTCCAGGTCTAGTGTCAAACAATCCATTCCTTGACAATACCCCGTCCTACTTAAACATATACTCTAAATCACCACAAGGAGATATGTTCTCCTCTCCCGGCATGTTTTCTCAAACACAGGGACATCCCTATGCCCCTGCTAATGCATACGTTGCACCGTATCAACAACCACCGCTCCCTCAACAACCACCATCAATGGTCAAAAGCTATGCGATAGGGACTTATTCGAATATCTAAAGGAACCCCTAGATTTCACCATATGAAGCGTCATGCTTCCAAGACCTCTCCCCTGATTTTCCCAAGTTCAAAGGTGAGGGAGATCCAAACGCGCATATCAAAGCTTATGCTACATGACCATACAAGAATTACTCCCTTGGGATGGGGTTGTTCTAAAATATTTCCCAAAACCTTGGAAGGCATCACTCTTGATTGGTATTATAAAATACCAAGCTTCCATACATTCATTTAAACAACTCATGTCAGAGTTCATCAAAGCCTTCGACATGAACAAACTATTAAGAACAGGAATCAGGGAGTTCTTACACATCAAACAAGAGCATAACGAGTCTGTCACCCACTTCATCCAAAGGTGACGTACCGTCCTTTATTCATCAGCAAGTGCTCCAAACATGGATCAGATGGAACTATGTAATTTATTCCTTCATTCTCTCAGCAAGGAGGTGAAGGAAGAAGTCCAGAAGTTCCCACTAAGAACTTACGATGAAGTACTCAAGAGCGCTCTGCGAATAGATCAAGCGGCGATAGATAGTGGTCATAAGACATATGGAACAAACGGAGGTTAATCACCTCCACTCAAAACACTACAACTACCACAAATGTCAATCAAAGACCCAAAATCCTTAACAAAAATCGGGGTAACAACGGATGGGGTAACCGACCAGCCCAAGAGGGTAAATGTTGTTAATGCTCCGTCACAAACAAACAACCAACGAAACAACAACTTTACCCCGACAATCAATACAGTGGATTTTAACCATCCACAACAACAACAACAACAACGGCGAAATCCCATACAAGGGCCAAGCCAAAACTCATTTGGTTACCAAAACCAAAGTCAAAACCAGAAACAACAATTCCAAAACTTTGGTCCTAATAGGCAACAGTTTGATCGGAATTTTAGGCCACAATACACACCAAACCAACAAAACGGGAATTACAACCCCAATTCTTATTGTGGTTTCCATAAAATTCGGGGTCACGATACTAGAACGTGCCGTGACTACAATAAATTTATGCAACGCTTGCCAGAGGAACAAAGACAATTCTTCACAGACCTGTTTTTGGCGGATCCCATCTCATCATCACCAAATACTCTCGCAGGGGCAGTTTCTCCTCAGAATGCTCCCCTCAAAATCTTTAATGATCCACTCCCAAATCATGATAGCAATAGGCTGAATCCAACCGGAACAAACAAAGGTGCAATGATGGGAAACAATGACCATGAAGCCTCAACTTCATTAAATCTATTAGTTGTGCCAAAGTTGGGAGCTCAACTGAGACCTAAGATAGTCAGTTTGGTAGAATTAGACACTGAACTACCTAATGAAGCTATAACAAGAACACGAGAGTATTTCTCTCAACCAAGCCCAAGTCATCTGCCAGAGACAGATAAGAGTTAGCAAATAGTTGAAAAACCCATCGGTGCCTATGATTTAATTAGTGATCTAACAAAGACCTTCTCACACATTTCATTTTTGGACTTACTAAAGAACTCTCCCCCTCACAGAGCTACTCTTTTAGAAGCATTAGGTCTAGGCCATCTAATTAACATCACTCCACCTCCCGAAACACAAGTAAATCACGTAGATTTTGATATCCACCCTCCGGGCAGCCGAAAAGGATGTCGAATTCATCTTCGAAATAAGTAAAATGCCCACAGATCTCGAGATCGCACGCGAGGTGACCCAGCCTTACACTTGCAAGTGTGGGTTTATAATAACTATGTAAAATGGGCAATGGTTGACGATGGGGCTGCAGCTTAACATAGTCCCTTTCTCTTTCCTCCAAAAACTTTGATATGGAGAAACAAATTGTTCCACTACTTGAAATACCTTGAGAGGCTATGATAGCCTTAAAGCCACTTCGATAGGAACTATAATATTGCCGGTCAACTTAGGGCCCAAAACCATCTTGACTGAATTTATATTATAGATTGGGAAACTAACTATAATATGATCCTCGGCCAACCTTGGATACATCAAATGAAGGCAATCCCTTCCACGCTATTTCAAGAAGTAATATTCTTGCATCTGGGAAAGGTATTTGTAGCCAAAGGTGATCCAAAACCTTTCGATTTGCACCTAGCTGATTTAAAGAAAAGACCAGGGGTGCACTCAGAATTTGAACTTCCAACAAACCAACTTAATAAACCCTCTAACCCAAAGCCAGAGGAAAAGTTGATACCTACAATGGATCTTGAAACTACCAGCATAGCCAAAACAATTCCAACCCCTAAAGGTAAAACTAAAGAAACAGTATCATTAGGGACTACCGTGAAAATCGTTGAGTTGATAGAACAAGATTCACCAATGTTCTTACCATTCGATTCAGTAGGCATAGGATTTTCCCTAGGTGTTGGTTCCTTGCCAGCAGAGGATCTCTGTATGGTAGAAGTAGAGTGCGCAAACACAGTAGATGCCCTAACATCTACACTCCCGGCTAAGTATTGGACTCTCCATTTCGATGGAGCTAAATGTTGTTATGGAACGGGGGCAGGTATAATTCTTACTTCGCTTGAGGAGAAGGTCCTCCCATTCTCTTTTAAGTTAAACTTTGAATGCACAAACAACGGCGCCAGTACGAAGCCCTCCTTCTTGCCTCACCTTAGCCAGAAGAATTGGTATTGATAACATCAGAGTCTTGGGAGACTCGCAATTAGTAACAAACCAAGTTTCTGAAGTATATGAAACTAAAGCCAAACATTTACAACTCTACAAAAATGCTGTATTAGATTTAAGCAAGGCGTTTAACTTCATATCCATTGAAGCAATCCCCGAGAGAAAAATCTTCTCGCCGATTCAATAAAGCAACCTCAACATCACGTTTTACTCCAAGCAATGAGCTAGAAGATACTCACTTCACAAAGTATCCATTCGTGACGAACCATTAATAAAAACAATGACAAATCCTCTTTTAAGCGGAAGTGAATCTACCGTCCTAGACCATGTTGGAAATGATGTGGCTACTTTGGATTATTTAAATGCCTATGCAGCATTACATCTCTCCTATCACATGCTAGATTTATCCCTGATTCCACATTCATCCTCCTACTTCGGAAATCCCATAGCGGATCTTTCGTCACAAAGGGAACCTAACATATACGCAATAGAAAATGGGGATGATTTAGATTTACCTCCAGCACCACCTGAGTTCGAAGAGGGTAACGCCTCTTTAATCGAAGAAACAATCGATGTCAACATCGGGATAGAAGAGGAACCAAGAATATTGAAACTAGGTTCTTTGTTAACCCCAGAAGAAGTGGAAATACATACTCAGATCCTCAAAGAACATCAGAAGGCATTTGCATTTAATTACAAGGAGATGACGGGAGTCGCACCCCACATTGCGGTGCACAACCTCGTCACTAGATCAGATGCAAAGCCAATAAAACAAAAATCAAGACCCATGAAGCCCAAAGTAGCTCTCATGGTAAAAGAGGAGGTAATAAAACTCCTTCAGGTAGGATTCATCAAGCCAGTTGACTACTCCCAATGGGTATCTAACATCGTTCCCGTTCTCAAGAAGAATGGAAAGATACACATCTGCATAGATTTTCAAGATATCAACAAAGCTTGCCCTAAGGACGACTTCCCATTACCATCCATAGATGTTATTGTTGATGCAACAACTGGTTTTGAACTTTTGTCTCTCATGGATGGATTCTCGGGATACAATCAAATCAGAATATCCGAGCAAGATCAAGCTAAAACCACGTTTATAACTCCTTGGGGAACCTATTGCTACGTTGTTATGCCATTCGGTCTCAAGAACGCCGGTGCTACATACCAACGGGCCATGACATACATATTTCATGATCTAATTCATAAAATCGTGGAATCTTACGTAGATGACTTATTGGCTAAGGCCAAGAAGCGCTGTGACCATCCCGAAGTACTCCGCATCATTCTTTCACGCCTAATAGAATACGGAGTCACGCTAAATCCAGAGAAATGCGTCTTTGGTGTAACAGGAGGAAAGCTCCTAGGTTACATCATATCGTCACGAGGGATCGATGTTGATCCAACCAAAATTCGGGCTGTCCTCGAAATGGTTCCACCTTCGGACGAATCTGGAATCAGGTCATTTCTCGGAAAGCTGGGTGCAATCCGGAGATTTATCCTGGACTTAAGCTTCGCCATTCATCCAATCAACAATTTACTCAAGAAGGACTATAGCATTGATTGGACTGAAGATTGCAATGAAGATTTTGAAGCAGTTAAGCGTTTTCTGTTATCACCACCTACGCTAATGCCACCTAAGCTAGATCACCCATTAATTCTTTACTCACGGGCCACCGATGTCTCGCTGGCCTATATGTTGGCCCAAGAAGATGATAACAAGAGAGAACGTGTGATTTATTTCATTAGCTGAACATTGCTCGACTATGAAACATGCTATACACAGGCAGAATGAGAATGCCTTGCCATGGTCTTTGCTACTAAACGCCTAAGACATTATATGCTGAATCAAGAAACAAAGGTCATGGTAAAAATGACCATTTACGGACTTTTTTCACACAAGGGTCCTTGTCTAAAAAGGCTAGACGTTTCATAACCTTAATGGGAGAGTTCGAATTAACATTTGTAAACCGAATCGGTTAAAGGACAAATTATCGTGGATTGGTTAGCTGACAACCCATTAGATGGAGGTGATTTAGTAGATTTAGACTTTCCAGATGAATGCGTATACTACATTGAAACACGACCCGCTATCTTTGAGTGTCCTTGGTACACTGATATCATTAATTATATCATGGACCATACATACCCGAGAGCCAGTTACACCGCAACAAAGAAGGCGGTTACGCATAATCGTAGCTAAATATGTCATTATAGAGCAGGTGCTCTATCGAAAAGCATTCGATGGAATGCTCTTAAGGTGTGTTGACACAGAAGAGTCCAAGAGGATTCTCCATGAATCCCACAGTGGTATATGTGGAGGCCACTTCGGTGGCCATGCCACCGCTCGAAAAATACATCGAATGGGCTATTTCTAGCCCACTCTAGAACGTGACGCAATAGAGTTCACACGTAGGTGTCATAAGTGCCAAGAATTCTCCCACGAGATCCACATGCCAACACAAGCTCTGCAACCAATCGCTACTCCATGGCCCTTTTCTACATGGGGTCTAGACTTAATAGGGAAATTCTCTCCCTCATCCACAGATGGCCATAATTTTATAATCACGGCCACTGAATATTTTACCAAATGGGTGGAGGCCATGCCTCTTACTAATGTACTGTTCTGTGATCACCAAGTTCATTTTGAACCAAATCATTTTGCAGTACGGTATCCATGCATCATTATCTCCGATAATGGAACTTCTTTGAAGAATGAAGAGGTTCGTGAGTTATGAAATAAATTTAAAATAAGCCATCATACGGCTTCTTTGTATTATCCCCAAGCCAACGGACAGGCTGAAGTGACAAACAAAACACTGAAAGCCATTCTCCTTAAAACGGTGAAAGAAAACAAGAGAGATTGGCATTTGAAGTTATATCCGGCCTTGTGGGCCCACCGAACCTCAATAAGAACACCAACGGGAGCAACTCCTTTCTCCTGGTATTTGGGGCAGAAGGAGTTCTCCCGCTTGAGGTCGAAATACCCAGTCTCCGCATTTCACTACAAGGGATTCTAGATGAAGACGCTTATAGAGAAGCACGTCTTTCCCAACTAGAAAGCCTGGATGAAACTAGGTTAGATGCTTGAACAACGGATAGAGCTTATGCTTTGACCGAATGTGCCGGCAGTATAACAAGAAGGTCTATGAACGCGATATATATGAAGGTGATCTAGTTCTAAGACTAGATATCCGGATCGACAAGAAGATCAATGAAGGAAGGAAATTTCGGCCCAAATGGTTGGGCCCATACCGAGTCATGAAGGACTATGGAAATGGTGCATACCTCTTATGTATGTTAGAAGGTGAGGAGTTTGGTGAAATAGTGAATTCTCTCGCACCTCAAACGTTTCTACGCATAAGCACTAACGCTACCTATATAGCTATCTACATTGCATTTTCATATAAATTAGGATCATTTTGTCCATTCGTTTCTTACATAGATTGTGATCAATGAGTCTATTTTCAAATCAATTCATTACAAACTCATGATGTTGTTGGCACAAAACTTTCTAATCATATCTCTCCATTTTCATGATATCATCAATCACTTCAGAATCTTCTATCAAATAAAATCAAACATGATGAAGTCTTAATGGTAACCATACCAAGATCTGCAAGTTTGTTCTCGCTTTGATTTCTTCTTAGGATAGGTTTCTTGCCTATGGTCTGTTCTAGAAGCTTCATGGTGTCACATCTATCCCATATATACATCTCTTTGGAAATAAGCATATACTGACATTTTACTCAAAAAGACAAGTCAAAAAGTGATTAAATAGAAAATTTTATTTTTACACATTTCCTTGCCCCACCAACCTTCGGTGATGAGCTTGCGTCTCTTACTAGTGGCGTAGGGTTGGGAAAGGATGGAAATGCCCTTACTCGCCTATGCCTTGCCCACGGTGATAAACCCATGCTTCTTACTAGTAGCATGGGGCAAAGTGTAGGGGGTCCTCTTGACAAAGTAAACGTTAAAAGGTCATAAACAAACTATTCAAACTTTGAGTCAAAAACAAATGAATCAGATGTCTAAAATTCCAAAAAGAGTTAAAAATCCTAAAACCCAGATTTTGTCTACTATGTGGCCATCTACGGGTCTAAGTCTGGATAAACCGCAAAGCAAGTTGCATCCGAAACTATGAAGTCATTCGGGTGGAGTAAGCTTGTAGTTTTCAATTTGGTTCCACCAAAGCTTCGTCTGTCTTTCATCACTATCATTTCACCATATTTCATAACTTGCGCCCTTCTTGGCTCTTGGTGATGAGCCCTCACATCTTACTAGTTGCGTGGAGTTAGGAGTGGGGCAAGTTAATCTGTTCATCATATTGGTTATTTTCATCACTTTGCCAAAACAAACATGAGGTATCCAAATTGCTCACAGAAGCTAAGATTTAAGATCACAATATATCTACAATATCATGTATCAGCATCATGAAACACAAAAGGAAAGCAAGCATTTGCATCATCTGTTCTCCATTGCATACATATAAAAAAAAAAAAGCATATAAAACATACATCGTAGTATACACAAGAAAGCTGGAAACAAAAAGGGAAAACATGAGTGACAAGTTTTGATCCAAAAACGAATGCATGTATATAAATAATAAATGTTTATATATAATGCCATCATGCACTAGGCATGGTCAAAATGCTCAAAGAGCTCGTGATATACAAAAGAATCTATAATACAAAATACATAGGAGCCAAGTGGTCTCTCAACCCCTACGCGACCCCTCCGAAGGTGTGTGCCCTCGCCTAGGGCTCCGGCTACGCGGCGCTCTAAATGCACGGAGGGCTCGGGGTCCCAGGGGCAGCATGGTCTCGCCATGAGAATGGCTCCTCATAAGACACTCGGCTATCCTATAGCCTGCCAACTCTGTATGGAGAGTCGACACCATCCTGGTCACGTGCCAAATAGGAGCGAAGATGTCGGTATGCCTACCGGCACCGAGGGCTCCCCGGCATCTACAGATAGCTCCGCATGGGTCCTATCCATGGGGATCATCAGGGAATCAGTGCATACCCTGCGGATTAGATCCCGCCACTCATCAACAGTCTCTGCAAACAAAGAAGAAAAATGAATTAGAAACTAGACAAGAGGCTAAAAGATACAATATCAAAACACAAGGAGAAATAGCAATTAAAACAAATCCTAAACTAAACAAGCATTGAAAGGAAGAAAGGATAACTTACTCGGATCACCGGGCCTCCAAGATGGGTCGCTAGGGCCGGCACCCGCCGCGGATGCCGCTGCCACCGACTGAGGGGCTGCTCTTGTAGTAGGAGCAACATGACACCCCGCAATGGACTCATCCTCTCCACCATGGCCCTGGGAGAGTGGCTCCTCTGAGCTAGAGTCTCTCTCTCTCTGCGCACTCTGCTCGGCCCTCTCTGCCTGCAAAATATCCTGAGTGTCATGCCACTCAGGATCGCTATCATCCGTCTGCTCCTCCGACCCTCCCTCTGTAAGCTCCTCAGAATCGGAGTCGATATCTATAGGGTCATCACTGCTATGAGCAGGACCCACGGCAATCTGAAGCAAAGGTGCCCGAGGCACACCGGCTCTCTCTCTAGCCCGAACTACCCTCCTGGCTGCAATAGGAGTGCCAGGAGTGATCGCTGTCCAACCACGGCCTCTAGGCCCCCCTCTAGCCTCGCGGACTGATCTATAAACTGGTGCCACTGGGGGAAGCATGCCCGCATATGGAAGGCCGAACTGCTGAGGAACTCTGCCAAAGGGTGTACCTCCACCCGTCCCACGCGGTCGATAAGCTGCCCTGTGGTGGAGCAGGAGATCAATGTAAGGGTCTCCTCACCCCATATGCCGGCCATAAGCCGGTACGGTGTCACCTCCATATCTGCTGTGGTAAGGGAGGCAACTGGCTGGTGAGGTGCTCTAAGCACCGACATATCTGACCATCTAGCTGCCCTCACAGCCCCTGGATCTGCCACCTCCACGCCTCTGCCATAAGGAATAAAATGCTCATACACCCAACTCATGACTAGAGTCGGGTGGCTCAATGACTGTCCCTACAAATGGACCACCCTGTATAAGTCATGGTAGGTGGTCCCCAGAATATCTGCACCCCAGTGTATATCCGGCCATGCCCCTCTATCTGTGCAATGATGGGGGCCCAGCAATATAGTAAAGTATCCCCTCCCTTGTCCCCGATCAACCTCAAGGCAAGGATCCCCATGATAGCTTTGTCGAAATGTGGGGATGGAAAAAGAAGGAATGGATCGAACTCTCACTCCCTTCTTCGACCCCGTGGAGATGGCTGCATCCCCCATGTAGCCTGCCCACTGTGCAATCTATGCTCGGGACCCTGCCGTCTCCAGTGTGAGTCTCCTCCCGATGATCGGGACCCCGTGATATCTGATAGACATCCTCCAAAGTAATGGTCCACTCACCACGGACCCCTGGCAATCGGAAAGTGTTCCGATCTGCATCCCAATATGAGAACAAGTCACAAAGAATGTGACTAGACGGTGTGACATGGGGCACGCGCGATATACGCAATATGCCGGCCCTCTGTAATGTATCCTCCTCATCCTGAGAAAGGGCATCCAATACCCCGAGAGCCAATCACACACTCTCTCTCGGCTCCATCTGATATACTCTGCTCTCACCTGCATACAACCAAAACACACAAAACAGAGCAAGTTAGTATCTGAACAATACCAAGAAGGTCATAAAAACATATAGAAGTGCAAGAAAATACAAGTGCAATCTCAAAAATCAAGTTCTTTTGCATTCTGGTCAGAACCGCCGCCCTGAGCAGGGAGGCGGTTTTGTAACCGCCGCCTTAAGGGCGGCGGTCGTGTAACCGCCGCCCGAATAGGGCGGCGATCATGTAACCGCACCCCCAGCTAGGCAGCGGTCGCGGTCCGAAAACCCGCGCGGGTTGTTAACCCCAAAAAGCCCAAAATGAGCAAAAATAGACCATTTAAACTAAAAATGGAGCCTACCCAGTAGGCGCCCCCCCTAGGTGGACCTTTTGAACCTAACATTTTCAAAAATAACCCCCCCATCATGACGAATTTAACATTTCAAATTTAAAGGGGAAAAACACAAAATTGAAGAAAACCAACCTGTGATCGCTGAGGTCGGCGTTCCGCACGTGGAGGCATGATCACGATCTCGCTGCGAACGTTTCGACTCTACTCGCGTGAGAAACCATCACCGTGGGTCCCAGAGCTCAAAACCAATCAAATCAACTCGCGCAAATGAATAGGAAAATGGGCCCACTTTCATATATATATCGTTCTGTTTCATTTTAAAATGACTTTTTCGCAGGTTTGGAGCGCTGATGGAGGTAAGTTTCTATCCCCACACGAATGGTACGTTCTCCTTCCCTATTATTTTAGCGTTTATCTTCCAAGTTATTGCATCTATCTGCACTTGAGTTCTCTTTTCATTTTGCAGGTAGCGGGAATTTCGATGGCGTCATTTCAACACACGGACGAGTAAGGTATAGCTTCTAACTCCCCATTTCGGGACTGCCATACTCGGACCCACCGTTTTATGCCTCTTTATGGCTAAAACACTTCTCTGAGGGGGCAATATGTACGTACCCAAAATTGTAGAGGGTATGCATATCTACTGCAACAGATGTAACAAGTGCCCCGATGATGATACAGGTCTCCTCGCAAGGTGTTCGGGATCCAAAAAAGCCCTTGGAGTATGCGTTAACATCCCACATGCCCCACTTAGCCCCCGCACCCTTTGTTTTCCCCTTTTTCCTCTTTCCTTTGCCTCTTGACCTTGAAGGATGAAACCGCCACCCCGAGGGTGGCGGTCCTCAGAATCGCCTTGCTCAGAGCGGCGGTCTTGTGCGCATTTTCCAGAACACTCTTTTGACATGACTCGCGTGAAATATCACGATTCACCAGCTTTTCCTTGCCGACTTGAGCATGCATTTATGTTTTTGATCCCCTGAATAGTGTTTTTCCTTTGTTTATTGTTTAGGAGTTCAATTTGATTTTGGTTTTTGAGTGTTTGAATTCCTATAAATGCATGGTTTGTGCACATGCAAAGGAGAGAAGAATTTGGTCTGGATTTTTTGGCCACCATTTTTCCTTGTTAGAGTCTTCTCATTTTCAGTGTTTTGGTCTATTAGCTTGCTTAGGATTGATAGCGTAGTTCATTTCATATTTGGTTAGTATTGTTCAGCTGTTGGTAAGCCACAGACCCATCTTGTGCAGGTAGTGTTGTTGTTTCATCCAATCCAGTTAGAAGCTTGCCTCTGAATTTCTCTTTGCTGTGGATTTGTTTTTATTGTGTCTTGGAGTTCTTAGTTCAATCCATTATATGCCCGGTTAGCTTTATTCAAATTGTTGGTAAGCTACATATCCAACTTGTGCAAGCAAAGTGTATTTATTTTACCCAATCCATTAGAACACAATAGCCAAGGAAGCCATTAAAGTTGCAGGTTTTGCTCTTCGTATAGGATAATTACAGGTTCTGGTCACTTCATGTTGCATGACTCGCAGTAAAATCCCGCTAGGAATCGCATAAGCCAAGCTTTGTACTCTTGCGCTATCCCTCTCCTACTCGCATTCTCGGTCTGCATTCTGAGCTGTCCTTATCCCAAAATCTACTCCTACCGGTGCTAGCATTACACGCTTTTCTGGATCCACGTGAACACGAAAGAACAAAGAGACCATACTGAGGGGACAAGATCACACACACACCATCGGATTCGCCATTGTTCTGCGGAATCCAGGTTTTAACTTTCAAAGTTCTAGTTAGAATCATATCAAACAGAGTAGTTAATCACTTTATTTCATTAATTTCATTCTCGATGTTGCCAGGGAAGTCGTGGGGATTGACAGCTTCGAGAAACTATGATTCACTCCTCACTTCGAGGTAGGATCAAGAGAATCTCGCAAATAGATTAGTTATTTCATTGTTTAGAATAGATATACAAATTACACAAACAAATAGCTATACTCGGCTATTTTGTTTGTTTTAAATTATTAGTTTAGTTGTCAATTCTAAATATTTTAAATAGCTACTTTCTTAAATTCATTTAAATCATCAGAAAATACAAAAAGAAGTCATATATGCTAGAAATATACTTAGATTTCACTTTATTATAGTTTGTTTTATTACTGCTTTTGCATGACAATTACGGGACCTAGGGAGCCCAGGGAATACATTTTCGAGCCAATCGTGCCTCAGCCCAATCTCATAGCGGCAATAACTGATATTGACCAGAACCTTAGGATACAAGTCCTTCAAACAACAACAGATTTCCAGCAAGTCAGATCTCAGTTAAGAGGATTAAACATAGAAGACGACCAAGCACATACATTTTGGTCAAGCCAGCCAAACTATAGATTACCCTAGAAAACATCCACATGACTGTAGAAGGGCTCGAAAGAGAACAAACATTTAGGTGCGATCCTCTAGTTCCACAGCCAGACGCTGGAGACACCCTCATAGATATAGATACCAGCTTAAGAATCCAGGTTGCGAGAACGCCTGTAAGGTATTCTGAGAAGATTGCACAACTATTGGTTCTAAACATAGAAGCTGAGAAAGCATACGATTACTGGATATTAGGGATTAAAACTTGATCCCGCGTATGACCATAACAGGACCGCAACAACCAAGAGTCTATGGTTGTGATCCACAGATCCCACAGCCCAACGAATCCACAAGTCAATTAGATATAGACACTGGCCTACGCACACTAGTATTTCAGTCCACTCCACTTCCACCCATCATCATCGAACAATTGTCCTTACTGAATATAGCGGCTAACGAAGCTAGAGAATTCTGGACTAGGCCAGAAAATCATCCGTAGAGTCAATTATATTCATCATCCACCATATGACCTTATCAGGAGATATACACGAAACAATCCCAGGTCATTTTCCACGTATTCCGCAACCCATAGATCGAATCACGCCAGAGCTCGATATTGATTGGAGCCTTCGAGCAGTCATCCTCGCTGATCGATCTATCACACCAGTCCAAGTTAGAAGGGCCTTCTTTGCCTTAGATTCGCAAATTCCACTAGTGCGTGTCGAAGACATTAGACTGCCTAACTAGTTTGTCTGCATATTCTACCCCCACCGGCTGTCTCGGCACGACCTCGAGAGGTCGGGTACGCGGAAGAGTCACTTGTAGATTCTCACGCTCGCCTGTCACTTTTCCGGCGTACGATTACACCTGTAAAAGGAAGTGGATCGTTAGAGAATTTTCTCACCAAAGGAATCTTAGAGTGTAAAATTTTAATACTCCCCCGAATCTTGATGGAGGACAAGTGTTATTTTTCTACGCAAAGTCACCAAGCGGGTGCTTGGGTCAATTTGGAATTTTATCATCTAGTCGAGAGAATAGAATAAAATAAGAAAAGTCTCATGACTCTGTTACTCTAATTTCTGGGCACATGTCATATTCTAAGTAAAATTCAAGATGCGGTACCGGGTATAATTTGAAAGTTAATGTAATTGTGCAAAAAGATTCCCTGAGCCCGTAAAACATCAAATTAATCGATGTGAATCATCCACATTCAAATGGAAAATGGATGGTAGACAACTAGGATGTAACACATTTATGTCTGCCACTATTAATGCATTATTTGAATGAATCAAAGAAAAATTAATTGAAGCATTCAAACACTTCGATTATTTGTTATTACATATGAATATTTGGATGCCTTAGCTGTTGGAATTCATAAAGGAGTAAAGAAAAATCAACTTAGAGGTTTTTATATTGAGCTAGATAATTCAGAATCAAAGAAACATGGGATAATTACACAAGATTTGTAAGAAAATTGAGCAATACTTGTACAATGTTTGTATTTTCATTACTTGACTTACCGTTTGCATGAAATTAGAGGGTTAAATTAGGGTATAGAAAATGAAGTAGCTACGGTTGGGATTTCAAGTAGGTTTCATTATTTCAAATAAGTTAGAAAATGTCATGGACACAAAATTATTAAATGTTGAATTAGAATATATTTAGAGAAGCTTGAGTAATCCAAATAAAAGTAAGTGGATGTTGGTCATTGATGATAGTGTCATTTCCCTAATAGATTCTTCTCTCCGCCATCCATACATGATCCTAAGCTCGTATGGTTGTGTGCTAAGAACTATAACCTCGAAATGAAAGAAGTATTGGATGGAAGTGGAGAAAGGGTTATAAACTTAACACCGGGGGATTTTAGGGAAATTTTAGGGTTACCAGATTTGGATCAACCGATAATTTCTACAATTGAATCTACACATATTGACTATGAGGTAAGGCATGATGAGTATGCTATAATGCTAAATTCCAAATGGTTGAAGGAAAAAAAAACCATCAATCGAGAGAATCAGCATGAGATCAACCAGGGCCATGTTTATTGTGGAGGGTGAGGACCTTATTGTGTTGCTAAGTAGAATTGCAGGGTCTAAAGGATCTAGTGATTTTCAATAATTGATGTGCCCTTTTGTAGTGGTCATCTTATAGGAATAAGGAAACTCTTTTTGGGAAATCTTCATATCAAGTATCCATTCATATTCATTTTTTTACAATAGTTATAAAGATTGGTGTGGGTAATCCAATTGACATAAATTTCTATATGATGTCTTATTTTATCTATAACATTGTTTGTTTCAAATCATTTTTTGGTCTCTCATTAAAATCAATTTTTAAGGATTATAGATTATATGATGTGTACCAAAAATTAAGGTTGATAATTGGAAAAGGAATGTCGAGTTGATAAATTATGTCTTTGTAGCCCCCGTGACATGTCTTTTCAAACCAAAGTGAGAACAATATAGACTATCCACTATTATTAGGGATACAATTATGAATATCGTTGTATCATTATATAATACGAGTTCTTTACATAATTTAGGGTAAGTGGATTTGACGGATAACCCTATAAACTAGCTATATATGTGGATTAAATGTTTTCCTTGATGGAATTGTCAAGATATTGCCAAAATCACAAAACAAATATCAAATTTCCTCTCCATATTGGTAGATATTCGTAACAAAAAGAATTATAAAGCTAGACGATGGAGGAAGAAATGGAAATATTTTAAATGGAAAAGTTCACTCCAAGGCTAAATTATGGTATTCAATGGGTTGTTAGTAATGGAGAACATGAGTCTCACTATGAGGATTACTAGATGAATTACATAGGTGAAGAAGAAGCCACATTGAGAGACTTTTCTAGAATGTCTTTAAGTTAGATTATTGATTTCAAGATTGTTGTGGTTAAATAGGGAGTTGTAGATGACAGGGGATGTGGTAGGATAATATTACCATAACTAGAAGATTAAATAAAAATAATTATCTCTATAGAGTAGAAGGAAAAAGAACCGATAACCCTCATAGGAAGATTTCCAATGTATTAAGGAAAACATTAACATGGTTTATTGCAAAGGGCTTGGATTTATGCTTGCAAAATATAAAGGTATCGAAGGAGTTTTGGGATTTTAAAGCATTGGAAGGATATATCCCCACCGAAGGAAGGAGAAAATAAAATGAATCCTTTAAATAGACAAACTCCTCAATTGCCTAGTAACATGCCTACCATAGAGACCATTGATGAATGGCCATTAGAACCAAAGAGACCGAAAATTCAAGATCTGTTTTCATTCAAAAGGCCGAGGGAATACTTTTGAAATCCATGCAAGATTCCCCCATCACTGAAGTAGTACCAATCCAATAAAATTTGAAATGATTGATTACACAAAAATCTCCCTCAGAGGTGTTACCAAGATCATTAGGCATTGTAAATATGATGATGAGATCTCTAACAACTGTTGATATCCAACCCAAATTCCAAAGTACTAATGAAAGGGAGGCACCAGACCTTAGGAACTTTGAAAGAAATAAGAATAAAGTTAAACATGTATTTAAACAACCTTTAGTAAGAGATGTTGGTATTTCAATGAAAGGAATTAGTCATGTATCAAAGAGGTACAAACATAAATAACCTCAAGTAATTAACCCCTACCCCGACAAATGCTTAAAAGGTATTAGTTACTTCGTTTTTCATCGTGTGTTCCTAACCTAGATCCATGATAGTAAGCATTATAATCAAAGTATAGTACTACCTAGTGAAACTATATCTTCATCCCCAATGAAAAAAATCTAGGTATAAATTATAGTTCTCATATATCTAGTAAAGAAATTGGAGCTAAGGAAGAACAAATGCAAAACAAACGAATCATTAATTTGCTTGAAGATTAATCAAAATTAGCTAATGAGATAGGTGAATTTCCGAACTTGAAATTGTTTATATAAACATTGAAACTCATACAACTAAGAATGTAGGTGTCCCTAAACAATAATTATATATTCAAGATCTTCATCATGCATCAAGTACAAGTGTGGGGATAAACCCCAAAATACTCAAAGTTAAAGTACAACCTCTCTCATGAATGTTAAAAAGATAGTCCAAACAAGTTTGAATGAAACACCAGTAGCAGGTGATGTTTATACCGAAATTCAACCACCAAAAGATTTATAGGAATTCAAGGAAGGTGAGATATCTTAGGAGGTAAGCATCGTGAAAGTAATTATAGCTGAAGTATTAAAATAAATAAGAAAACTTGTTGAGATTCCTCTTGAAGAAAGTACAAGAAAGAATCAGAAAACACACCTGGAAGCCCAACCAACAAAGAATGAGGTAAGTGAAGAGAATCCCCAAGAGGATTTACTGATTAAAAACCATTGAAAAGGGGTGAGAATATTCCAAAAGATAAGGAACCAATTAAAATTCCAAGTTTGGATAAGGATGCTCCAAAATAAATTATGAATATGGAAATCACTTCATCAAAGAATGTAGATACTAGTAAAATGGTATGTCCTACTAAATATCCAAAGGAAATATTGAATGAACCTATAATATCTACATCGAATGAAGGTCAAGATGAAAGGGTAGTGGGTGATAAGAAATCAGAAGGTATCACTCAACCATAGATTTTGGGATGAGAAAAAAGGAAATCGAGGTTGTAACAACGAGAGATGAAAACAAATTTGAAAAATTTGATGGAACATGAAAAGAAATAATAGTTTATCATGAAACCGAAAAGAAATAAAATAAGGGGAATAACCCAAAGGATGGGTGGTTAATAAGACTCCTTCAATAAGGATAGAATAAAAAGACTTAGAAGAATGGTTTTAGTATCACTAGCATTTCAATTCAAAATCCCAAACAATATTTGAAGAAGATAAGGATTATTACTAAGACACGAGTAGATAAACATGGACTTAGAACCTTAGAGGTTACAAATCCTCACCAAGGTAAGACAAAGTATGATAGTATAGAAAGTGACTATAATATCCAACACATCCAATTGGGAAGGCTTGCTGTAAAAGTTGACAAGGATAAAATATCTAAAAATTATCTGAAAGATGAAGTAAAAACATTAACGTCATGTTTTCATAAACTAGTAAGGCCTACAAAATAATTTGTCACAAACTGTCACCCCCGAAATTCTGGATAGAATTGAACAATCTAGTAAGAAGGTTGAAGTACTAGATTAGTGGATAGAGTAATTGTCTCAAAATGGAAGAAAATTCATTGAAAAATAAATAGATAAGTATGAAGAATTTACCAAAACATTCACGACATAAATTAAATTATTTAGTAGTTTGAAAATGATTTATTTTCTCGGGAGGGGATATTTCCTAAACTTGAAAGAATAAATCATCTTAATGAGGATTTTCTAGAAAAGGAGAAAATATTGCCACTTGAGGAAAAGGGTAGTTACTATGTGATGAGATATTTGGATAGGCTTAGGGTGGAAACTGTGAATCAAGTTATAGAAAAGTTGAAAGTTGAGAAAGAACATGTAGAAAATAAAATTGATAACATAGACAACATACTTGAGAAGATGGTATTTAATAAGCATAAAATCACTTACGGAAATTAGAAAGTTGACACCCGACTCAATCCATGGACAAGAAGATCAAGGAGGAATCATTTTTTCATGATGTTATCAAAGTACTCATCTTAGTGGAGAATAAGATTGCTGAGTTGAAAAAGAGGTTGAAGGAATGTAAGCCAAGAATGTCTAAAGTTAGTGATATACTAAATAAATATCACTTGATATACAAGTATGACTCAGGACCTGATGAAGAGGAGATAATAAAATTATTTCAAAGGTATGATACATATAAAGAAAGGAATGTAATAGAGGAGGAAGATGATGAAGATGAAGATGAAGCCATGAAATACTAGTGAGCAAGTTTACACATGTTTTCCTAAAAAAGTGATCTTACTATAGTTGGTACTCTTGTTTCATAAAATTTGAACACTACTTTGAATTGTTAATTTCAATCATGTATATAGCTTGACACAATACAATATATTTTTATATTTATTTTATTTAATTCTAAAATCTATTATGAAGCATGTATATTAATGTAACAGTTTGAGTTTTTGTATTGCTGGAAAAAAGAAAAATAGGGGTTCTATAGGGGCCCAACCCATGAAAAATTTACATAAATTTTGATAATTACATCAAAAAAGGAAACTATACAAGATAAACCTAATCACCGACCACCACAAAAACCTCGGTGAAATGATGAATTTTTCTTAAATCATGTTCTTCCTTGAACAAACTCATCAAAACCAACAACCATCTATGTAAATAAGACCTCCCCTACTAGAGTACAATACATTCCCATATCCATGTGTTTCACTAGATTGTTTTGCGATAAAATAGACAAGGTAAAAGGTCAAGGAGGAATACATTGGTAGAAGTTTGAGTGCATGCATTATTGAATTTTATCCAAGATGCTTCTGGATAACTCTTTTTCGTCTAGGAAGGACTACTTATAGATACAAAGCAAGCCCACAAAATAATGTTAGATAACAAGGTTCGAAGACTGCCTAGTAAGGCTAGATCCGGAAGTTTGAGGCTTCCTTGAATGGATTTTGATCCTCTCTTTTTATCAAATTAATGAAATTAAACGTGGGAAATGAAGGTCCTATTTCTAACACTTTGATTTAGGTATCTCAAAACGTTATCAACAAAGTAAATTAAGAAAAGTATTCAAAATATAAACTAATCTAGCATGTGGAAAGGTATGTTTCTAGTCAAGAGATTACTGGGGTGTTAGGTAAGGTCACAAAGGTATATGGTAAGTTTTGGGTGGAATTTGAGTGATGTTGGAGGTATTTTGGTGATAGTTAATATAAATCATAGAGATCAACGCGTCATTTTGGTGATCGATGCTAGTAACAAGGGAAGAGACGATGATGATTAAGGTGATCGATGTCGGTAGGCACAATTTTGTTGTAATTAAATAAAATTAGTTTTGGAATTATCTATGATTGCATGGAGAATGAAGGGAGGATGGTTGGGTTTGTAATAATGCCAAGAAGACTCAGGAATGCATTGAGGTCAGGTACAAAGAGTCAGAAGGTCATGGGTGGTTGGATGGGTAGATTGGTAAGAAGGTAGGGATGGAGGAATGAAAGAAGGAATAAGATGTAATAATAGAAATATAATGAACCTACACTTGAAGAAATTACGAGAAAGATGACAATTAAGTATACTTACCTATATTTACAAGTCTCGGTAGGTGAAGGAAGGAAGTGGTTGATCCGTGAAGAAATTTCATGCTCAGTTCCATGATAATACTTCCTAGAGTGTTCCCGTGAATATTTTAATTCCTTAGGATGAGGATCAGGTGCTTGCTTTGGTGTATGGTTGAGTATATCATGTCGTATGGATGCTAAGAAGTCTCTGATTCATGCTTGAATCCAATAGAACTCTAAACTCAAAATGACCAGCCTAGGTAAAGATTTGTAAAAGGGTATATAATTTAATAATGGTGGTTAAGTTGATCATCATCGGTTGAGGATAAATGGTGCTTTGTTAAGGAGGGAAATCCTAAGTTTACAAAATATTGAAAGATATTTACTATTTTTGGAGAGATCTCATTTAGTGTGCTTAAGGAAGTAGAATTCACATGAGAGAAGGTAGGAATATCATAGAGGAAGTTGAAGTAGGTTTTTAGAAGAAGTCTCAATCAGCTTAGGTTAAGTGGTGACTCAAAACTAGAAGTGATGACTCATTGTTGAGAGTGATGACTTGGTCACTATGAGTTAAGTGCACCTAGAATGGGTCCCGGTGAGGTTTCTAGGTGATGTTTAAATTAACTTAATTAAATTAATTAATAATGTGAGGATGAACATTAATTAAATGTTAAGTAATTAAATTAATACGAATGTGGGGTAAAGAGGTCATGGTTGGGTAAACACATTATATTAATTGATTGAAAGGGGAAAAAGGGAGTGTGACCCAAATTTTATGTCTACATTTTCCCCTTTTTGTCACGTAGCTTATATTGATAAGCAATGCCAAAAAAATTGGAAGTCGATGTTCTAGGTATGAGAGAAGGTTAGGTTTTCCCCAATTGTGGGTGGAGGTTATTTCCCTCTAACCATGAACTAATGAGGTGTTAAATAGAGTCATGAGTGGTTTGATAAATGGGTAAGTGATGAAAATGAGGGTAGGTTGGTGATAGGTAAGGTATGGTCATTTTTGTAATGGGTAATGGTAAGATTTGGGTAATGGGTAACGGAAATTGAATGCACACACACAGATTGTGATATGGTAATAAGTTAAAGAGATTGAAAACTCTAATTTGTCAAAACACCGATATGTTTATCCAAATGAAGTTGAATTTATGGTGCAACCAATGTCGGTTGGCTAGGGCACAACATGTATGACATCGCTCATATCGAGTTAGGGCTAAAAATTAAAATACTTAATTTACAAATTCATTTTGACTTTTCCACTTTTATAAAATGATAGATGAGAAGTTGAGGAGTGGAAAACAAGAGTGCGCGAGATGGCGATATGAGTTGAGATGGCGATATGAGTTGGCAAACCATGTAGTAGGTGATTGACATTCTTTTGGTGGGTCCATGAGATCTATTTGATTGAGTCGATTGGTTTGGAGGTGAGGAGTTGAATTTTATATGGTAGAGGAAGGAGATAGATCGGGTGGACCACCAACGTAGAGGCCGAGGTGCCACCGTAGAGATGTCACCAATTAGAGGTAGGATTCGATACAAATCCCTTGTTTGGTTAAAAATAGTGTGGTTGAAATTATTTTTGGTTAAAAATTTGGGTTGGATTTGAAGTTTTAAAATGTGGCTAAAAATGAAGGGAGTGAGGGGTGGGAAGGTCCTATGTAGGTTAAATAGGTATGGGCATGAAGTTAGTATAGGTTTGGGTGGGTTAGAGTAGGTTTCTAGATCAATTTTTTGAATTTTTGAGAACCGGGGATGGGTTTTCAGTTTTGAAGTCATGACAGAGACCAACGACATTAAGGGGTTGGCTGATGTTGGTAAGTTTTGGCTGACATCGCTTAAGGTCCAGGTGACCGAAACCGTTAGAAGGGACTGATGATGGTCAAGAACATCGATCATAGTCAAGGTAACCAATGATGGTTAAGGTTAAGATTAAATAGGTGAAAGAAGGGCTAGGTAGGAAAGTAAAATAGGTGAGGAAGGGGTAGGTGAAGATTAATTTAGGTAGAAGAGGTTAAAATGTTATTTTGGTGATGTGGGATAGGTAAGTAGGTGGAGTGAAATAAGATAGTGCATAATGATGATAAGGGATAATAGGATTATAGGTGAAGTAGGTAAAGGGGGTAGGCATGATTGATGTGGTTGGGTATTGTGGTGTGGACAATAGGTGATTTGAGGTGGTCAATTCTTGACATGGTTGTGTTGGATGATGCAGATGAAAGATTAGATGAGGATGTGGGAAAAAGTACCACCCCTACTAGTATAGATGTGGTCTAGCATGACCATGGAGGAGTGAGATCACATTAATGAGGTTGGACTTTGTACAATCTGACACTATAGGCATATATCCTAGGATAATAGTTTGATGGTTGCTCTCATCGATATATGTGATTACGTAACCAATACCTTTCAATCATCGATGGGAGAGATGACCATCACCTTGGAGGATGTATATAGGATCTTGTGGCTTCCTATTGTTGGGGATCCAATATATTCCATTTCATCTGAGGCATTAGTGGAGCTGATAGTGGCTGTATTTGGTGAGGCGATGGGTGAGCTGAGGTATCACAATGCGAGTCTCACATATGGACATATGCATGTAGCCCATTAGTAGGTGACTAGGATAACTATACCGATGATGGTGATAGTTTTATGTTTTTCTCTTCCAAATTCTGAGGGTGGTAGGTTTCCTCAAGCACTAATGGGGGTGTTGCATGATATGGTCGAGGAGAATATATGTTTCTCTTGGGTACCAACTTTTCTAGTTGAGCAATTTGTATAGGGAGCTATGGGCCTACGGTAGATTGAGAAGATTTGGTATGTTCTATACTTATTTATTATACTACTAGGAATATAAGCACATTGTGTGCATGTTCCCGATTGGTTTGGTATGACATAATTGGTTTGGGGTTGGCTTTCTCGAGTTGGTTTTAGGTGATGGGTACCAATCGGTTGAGGGATAAGGGTGGCAAGGGACACGTATGATGTGTCATAATACATGAAGTGATTAGAGGGAATTAAAAAGTCGATATCGTGTGGACACCATATGTGGAGAATCCATCCTATAGAGGAATGGCTGAGGAGTTAGAGGAGCTTAAATTAATGAGATAGATATAGGGTAGTGGGCCGAGGAGCATGAGATAATACATGTGACAAGGGTCATACAACAGCTTGGATTATGACCGGACGTGCCCCACGCCCTACAATATCAGTAGAAATTACATGGAGAGACCCATGTCTCTACCATGTCTGAGTGTTTGGAAAGGACAGGAGGATCATGTGGTAGATAGATGTATTGATGACATGATAGTAACTAATGGATAAAGGAAGTGGTGGATGGAAAAACTAGGGGTGGCACCATTAAGGCCAAGACAAACAGATTTATTCACTTTCATAGTGAAGAGGATACTTTCTAGGGTTAGGTGGCCTCTGTGTAGGCACAAATTATAGGGTTATAGGGACAAATCATAGGGTCAGAGGCATAGGTAGCCATTTTATAGTGTCGGGTGACGGCCCTACAAGACCAGATAGCATAGGGATAGGCACCCGCATAGGGTGAAGATGGGGATGGTTGATAGGTAAGTTTCCTATAGGCATAGGTGATAGGTTTACATGGTAAGATAGCCACTACATAGGCATAGGTTGTGGCCTTATAGGCCCAGGTTTTAGCACATGTACAAGTACCCCTACAGCCCAAGGAAAGGGTCACATATTATAGAACCTACACCAGATAGATTCCCATGGCACAAGTAGGAGGGTAGGCATCGTGGTATGGGCCAAGGTGAGTATTAGCATGACATAGTTCACATGTTGCAGTGAGACCCATGGAACAACCTAATACTATGTTGATGGCAAGGTTAAGAGATGCATTGAATGAGGCTTGCTACTATAAGGATCACTTGATGAATACCGGTATATATGTCCCCTCATATTCCAAGTACAGATCCCAACAGTGAGTTCTTGAGTAGACAAGATCTAGGACTCATAGTTAAGGGAGCACAAGGGGTCATCCAGCCCATGGACAAGGTTAAGGAGAGGTTACAATTTCTTGAATTCCAAGCTTGGGTGAGGGCTAGGAGGAGCCCATACTGAGACCCATGGAGGGTGGAGAGATGTTGGTAGGGTGGCTGATAGGTAGGGAGGAGGAGACTGGTGAGACTAGATAAGAGGATATTAGGTGGGGTGATGATTAGTCACTATATGTGACATTATATGATCATTGTGATTTTTATAATATATACCATCCTGCGTACTAAATACATGAGATTATATATGAGGTTTTTGAGATATTGATAGTTATTTGTATCTGTGTATATATGTATTGATACAAATACTCTCCCATTTATATATTTTATGATGTTGACTGGATGGATGATGTACTTTTTAATTTCCATTGTTATTGTGTATTGATGGAAATTAGGTGAATTAGGTAGGATTGAGTCTAGGACATGTGGGAATGATATAATTTAGGTGATTTAGGCATGGTGGAGTCAAGGTCATCTATGCATGATGGAGTTAGGTATATGCATGGTTGATTCTAGGTGATGTAGGAGTGATGGAGTCAACATCATTAAGGTAGTCAAGGTCATGTAGGGATGATGGAGTTAGGTATATGCATGATGGATTCTAGGTGATTTAGGCATGATGGAGTCAAGTTCATTGAGGTAGTCGAGGTCGTGTAGGAATGATGGAGTCACTATAGGCATGGTGGGGTCTAAGTGATTTTAGACATGATTTGTTCATGTTGTTGTTTTTGGTTTTATTTAATTTCGATGTTATTTGTAGTATGGAAAATAAATTATGATGTATATGTATGTTGTGATGTAAATTTCCAAATATTTTATATCATCAAAATGTGAAATGATTAATGTATGATATGGTGATGTTATAAATTGGTAGGTATGTATGTTTGTACATTTTTAATTTCCAAGTGTTATGTAAAATGGAAACTAACTAAGGTAGAATGTGAATAGAAAAATGGGGAAAACTTGCTTATGGGAAAAATTCACCGAGCTATGGAGTGTTTACTACATAGCCTCAATGAAAAGGGGCCTCAGGCCGATGTAGTTTTCCCATAAGATAGGGAATAATATGATGAGGTAGAAGAATAGGTTGCTAGGTTTTAGGCATGATTGATTCTAGGTATTTTAGGCATGGTTAAGTTTAGGTCATTTAGGCATGGTTGAGTTTAGGTCATTTAGGCATGGTTGAGTTTAGGTTGAAATAAGAATGGGTGATTTTGGGTCATAGGCATGGGTGATTTGGTGAAAGATGAATTCCCAAAATTTATGTGTCAATGGTCTAGTCTTGTCTAGGAGAATATATAAGTAAGACAAAAGGTGTATGGTAAGAGGAGACAAAAGTTCTCCTAATTGAGAAGGACCAATACGATTCTAGCATACCAAAGATTGGCTTATGAATGTAAGACCCTAAAGGAATTGCATAATTGACTATTCTAAGGGTGAAGAAAGTCACATGATCACAAATGTCACATTTGTGGAAAGTCCCTTGAGTAGGTATAATATTAGAAAGGAAATACGATGAGTTGAAAGGGGTTTTCCTTAGCATAACCTCGGTGTGAGACAACATGCCTCTTTGGCAAGAGACGCAAGATCAACAATAGGCAAGTCAATAACAAAATAGTTATCTTTTTATTTTCACTTTTGTTTTAATGGACTAATCAATGCGGGAAGTCAATGTGGGTTTAATAGAATATGTCCTTGAGGTATTTTTTAAGCTAGTCAATGTGGGAAGCTACAAAATATTTTTATTTTATATTTAGAAGAATAGTCTTCTTTTGTGATAGACTATGTATAGTATGTCTAGCTTTGTATAGTTGTCCTTTGAGGGAGAATTCTATTTATAATAACAAGATAGAAAGATTAGATTTCCTTTTTTGGGTGTCATATTTTTGCTAGAAGTTTGACTCAAGGAATTTGATATTGAAAATCCCATCTATTACTTTTGAAAAAAATTCTTCTTTTTTTCTTTTTTGAACTTTTAAGTCATGGACAAGACTATAGAGAAGTATAGGATTTTCTTAGGAAGAAAAAACCATAACACTCAGGGGTTATCTATGAAAGAGAGGTTTTAAGTTATGAATAACCATTGGATTCCATATTGAAAAATAAAATTATCCATGAGAATCATGCCATGAGTAGAGTCATAGAACTCATATTTCACCGGATTGTTGTGCGATAAAATAGATAGGGTAGAAGGTTAAGGAGGAATACATGTTATTACATTTTTGAAGGTTTATTGCATGCATTACTAACTTTTATCCAAGATTCTTATGGATAAATCCCTTTTGTCTGGGAAGGACTACCTATAGATACAAAGTAAGTCTACAAAATAATGCTAAATAGCAGGGTCGAGGACTTCCTAGCAAGGCTAGATCAGGAAGTGTGGTGCTTTCATGAATGGTTATAAACCTTTTGTTTTTATCAAACTAATTAAGTTAAATGTGGGAAATGAAGGTCTTATTGCTAACATTTTAATTTAGGTATATCAAAATGTTATTAAAAAATTAAATTCATAAAGTATTCAAAATCTAAACTAACCTAGCTTATGGCAAGGTATATTTTTGTTGGGACAAGTCACATTGGTGTTAGGTAAGGTCGAAAGGTATCTCGTAAGGTCTGGATGGAATTTAGGTGATGTTAGAGGTATTTTGGTGAAATTTAGTTGAAAGCACGAGACTAACATTGGTGTGGTGAGCGATTCTAGTAACGAGGGGATATCAATGACGATTAAGGTGATTTGGTGTCATTAGGGAAAATTTTGTGGTAATTAAATAAAATTATTTTTGTAATTTTTGTGATTGCATAGAGAATAATTGTGTGATCTGTATTTTGCATTTTGAAAATTTTCTTATAACATTTGTAAGGTTTTGTTGTGAGATATGTATAATCAAATTTATCCTTCTTAATCTCCCATCAATACATTAAAATTAAAGTTAATAACCATTAGATCCATCTAAATTACCCATGTTTTCCACTTTTATGCACATATGTTAAGGGAATTTTCTATTTCTATCCTCCCCTTTTTAAAAATATGCAGGAGTAAGATGGAGTTACCATTTTATTTAGTAACTTGAGCCTTGTTTAGGAGACATCTAGATTTTCTAGTGTGACAACTTGTGAGAGTTTGATAAGTTTTGCATTGACCATGTCTTCCTGAGGCTTCCTTTCAAATTCCTAAGAGAGATAGTCTAAATACTACTATTATATAAATTATTATCATAAATATAGGTTACAAAATGGGTCATCTCACCCTATTTGAAGGTAGAATCTAAATTAGCAGGGGTAGGTCATACCCTTACTAATGTGCTATCCAAAATTTCCCAAGTCAAATGACAAAAAGACTTTATGATCCATGCTTGGCTGAAAAACAACTTAAATCTTGCTCTATATTTCTCTAAGAATCTTGCTTAGCTAGTCAATGTTACTTGGCTCACAAGGTGGAATAGATTGTGGTACCAACACATGTGTTAAAAATTCTATAACAATCTTCATGAAGCAATTATAGAAAGACTCTGCAAGAGAAATGTGAAGGTTGATTGCTAGTGCAAGATCTTATAAACGTTTTAGGAAATTACATGTTGATGGCATTGAAGAACAATAGGTTGTTTAGTGGTTGAGAGGTGTGTAGTGGTCTTGGATGAGTTAATTAGGCATTCAAAATGGTTCTAGATTGATACAAAGAACATGAAAGCTGAAATGGATTCTTCATCAAGTTTTAAGAAAGCCAACAAAGTCTAGAGGAAGCCATGGATGGAAGAAGAAATCCCAAAGTCTAGAGGAAGCCGTAGATAGAAAAATAAAGCCATGAAGTATAGGGAAATCAGTGAAATACTAGATAAATCTAAGCATAGAAGAAGAAAGCTTCCAAAGTTTAAAGGAAGCCACAGATAGAAAAAGAAAGCTGATAGAGTGTAGGGAAAGTCACAAAAACTAGATATTGATGTTCATAGAAGAATGAAGCCATGAAAGACTAGAGAAATCTACAAGTAAAGAAGGAAATCTACAAAACACAAGATAAATCATCGATAAGTAGAATAAATCCATAAGAGCTAACATAGAACCTAAACAATCCTAAAAATCATATCTTTTTTATTTTAGATTTGTTTGAAAGGTGATTTGATTCACTATGCATTAGGACAAGAAAATCATGATATAGAAGGGGAAATTTGGATTGTTCATTTGAATATTCTAGAATGGGTGCTAACCTACTTGGGTCATATATGACCATTAAAATAATGTTATTTGAATAAATGTTTATGGGTCAAATTTTTATGAGGTACCAACCTCATTTTTGTTAGAGAGAATAATATCATATAAAAGTAATGGTTTCACTCATTTGTACGTGAGTCGACTACGAAGAAAGTTTTGACAAAAGGAGAATTTTTTATAGGTACGAGGGAACATTTTAAGAGTTGGTCAGATACATTACAAGTTAACAAAATTAGCAAGATCATACTCATGAGTTGAAGAGAGAATATTCGAGACCAAGGAGCAGAGATAGAACCAAATACCTAAATGTATCATCAATTAACTACTAAATATAGATACAAAGACTCGAATCAATTCGATGGATGTATGGAGATTGAGACAGAGTCAGAAAGTGTTCAAAGACTAAGAAAAAGTGTTGCAGATCTTTATGTGAAAAAATATTTAGAAAAGTGATTATAATCTATTGTGTAAGCAATCTTGATTCTATATGATTAATTTGTAATATCTTTTTCTAATTGGGTGTTTATATAATAGGGGTTGGTGCTCCTTACAAGTTACAACTTGCTAAATTAGTTGAGTGGGTGCTTGGAATTTCTTGTAGTGGGTTGTAGAAGACTTTGAAGTGGGTACTTCATAATTTTAGTGAGTACTCAATAAAACCAATCATTGGATGATTTGGAATTAGTGTTTTTAACAAATTCTTGGTTTCAAAGTGGGATTTTATCCATAAATGATATCCCACTATAAATTTTGTGTTTATTCTTATTATATTATTGCATAAAGATAGTGTTTTGGAATGCATTAAAATTTTAATCTACACTAATTCACCCCCCTGAGTGCTTGTGATATCTAACAAGTTTTGCATCCATGATCTTGTATTCATATACACTGAGGGTTTAGTTTGACATCTGATGTGATCCAAACACTTTCCATCTCTCAAATTAATATTATGTATTATAGGCCAAATATTATAGAATAAATGTCATAGATGAGTTTGATGTCATAAAAAGAGACCATATACAAATGACAGTTGGACAAATGAAGAGATTCAAGTATGAAAGGTATGAAGAGGGAATTTATGATGATGACACAAAATTGTATGATCTAGAATATAAATAAGTTTTGGATTTACCTTTTCCATAGGTAATAGGGAATGTCCATGTGTCAAGATACATAATTGAGAGAAACAAACTTGTAATCATAAGAAAAAATAATGGTTCTAAAAGAATAAGGATTCCTTTAATGCATCAATAATTGTACCCACCCTTTAGACACATGACTCATACCACTCTTCATTAAATTTTTGGATAAAAATTGGGCTCGATCCATTCCAGAGAGAGTTCGAATTGTAAAGTAGAGAAAGTAATATGCCTCCCACTACATGAGATTGCATAACAAGGTCATATCATCGAGAGGATCCTATGGTAGAAGTAGAATTTGAAGAGAAAAATATAGTTCACCTCTCAACTTATCAACAGTCCCATAGTTTCCTACATTCCACCATGAATCCTCCTCCTATACAATATGTACCATCTCACCTTGAGTAAGAGATAGTAGTCACATCAGTTACCACATCCAAAACACATGAGATGTTCACCTAGATGAAGGAAATGATAAACACTCAAGCTCGTACTCTCTAGTAGATGATGATTCATAATTTTTAATGATATCAAAATTGGCTAAGGGGAAGAAGAAAATATTTCAAAAGAGGATTCACACTTTTTTAGTGGTGCCACAAGCAATCAATATGTAGAAGTAGTCAGGCCAAAGGTGATCAGGCCTATTGAAGAAATGACATCATCTGACTAAAAAATGAGTACCATTTCCCTAATTCCATCCAATCATGAGGGATATGGACACATGTTATAGGGTTCTTCCAATCTCATCCTCATGAGGAAACATGAGTATAAGGTAAAAATTTATCGCTTAGAAGAAAAAGTACAAATAGTATCCTCATGTGTGAAACACTTCATAGACCCAAATGCTTCATCATCACTCCCAATTGAAAAAGTTACAACAATTAGTAGCTTTGAACTAGAGTCCATTAAGAATATGCACACTTTTACCATGCAAGGATAATAAAATGACAAATGGAGCATCATGTTCATTGATAAATGAAAAGTACTTCCTATAGAGTTAATATAATTATACAAGTAATTGTGCACCACTATAGAAAAGGTATGGATGACAAGGTAAAGGTTGGAAAAATAAATAGAACATTAGGACTAAGCTCATCAACTCATGATGGAGATGGGAGATGCTTAATCTTACATTTTAGTTATAAAAAAATATTCAACTCTCCATATGATAACTTGTTGCATGTGTGGGCAAGGACCCTTGCTTCTTGATAAGAAATGTTGAATCGGACTATTGATGAGTTAGACTCAAATGATTAGCATGCCTTAAAGATGCAAGATAATGTCAACATCGAGCACAAAAATTAGACTGTTCACCTTTGATGAGAACACTATCATAGATGAATAGTTAAGACCATTTGAAAAGTATGTTCGAAAAAGGTTAGGTACCCATGTTGGTGAGAAAAATTTATCAAGGGAAAAATTTATGGATTTCTTGCCAACACTCTAGAAATGTCAGTCCTACAACTTAACTAGTGTAGTTGTCATATATTCATGCACGAGTCGAAAGGTGGATTTTCCTAGTTGGCCTTACAGTGAGGATCCAAAGAGGCATACTCAACCTGATTCTATGGAAAAATTTACAAATATCTACAAGGGAGGAATTTTCTAGGAGAGTGGGAAAGGGAGTGAGAATACGAGGTAGGGGCAATAATGCTGCAAGTACAAAGTCATATTCTTGCATAGATTAGTTAGAAGTTTCATCAAATGCATTGGAATTAGAAAGAAACTATACTACAAATAGAAACAGCCCAATTAGAATTTATAAGCTCATAGTGTCAATAAATCTCTTAGTTAAAAAGGCTAAAAAACTATTTCTTCTTGTATTGATGCTCAAGTATAAATTGTACATAGAATGAGAAATGGAAGAAAATTGAGAGTGGGGGAATGGAAGAATTTTTCTATCTCTTTGATCTTTAAAAAGTATTTCTCTCTCTCTCATGAATTCCCAAGAATATCTAGGACCTTCAAATAAGGAGCACATTACAATTTATAGAACAAGAACACCTCTTCATCTTCCTTATGATTCTTCATATACCTCCAATGACACTCGTATATGCCTTGAAACTTTTCACGTTCCTAGAAAAACATTAATTTCCATTTTATAACTTAAGGGTGACTTATTACATTGAAAATAAATTCATTTTAATTACTTAAGGCATTATGAAAAAGTGCAACCCCAACAAATAATTAGAATGTGGAGGAGAGAGAAAGTTGGGGGAAGGAAGAGAAGAGAGAGAAGAAGAAGAGGAGATGTCATTCTTAATGAAGTTCGTTGGTCGTTGTCGATGGAAAGCTCCAAATGTAGTGAAACTAAGAATCTCAAAACTCTTTCCACCCTAAAAACTTCATCTTAGCTCATGGACGCTTGCAAGTGTAATGAATTGTTCCGTTGATGATCAAATATCCCATCCTATGTAAGATATACCTATGATGAGAACCATGTATTTATTTTTGAAAGACACTATCAGGTTCCCTAGGATGGATCTCAAATTCCCTGTGAGAAACAACCATGGTTGATCCTAAATGATGATCCCCTTATGTTCCATTATGCCAAAACTTCCCTCTAAGTGTAACTTACCATTAATAGCAAGTGTCCAGATGGAAGAATTACTATTTTTAGTAAGAGGTGATTTTTATCTTTTCTTGACCATCCTAATGCGATGAAATCCCTCTTTTTCTCTTGCGCACATTGTCTTCATCTCGACCACTTCTTGTGGTGACTTACTATTTTCAGTAAGCACCTATATAGGGGGATTACTATTTTTAGTAATTGGACATTCTCATTTTTCCACTCTAGAAATCATTCTAGCTTCCAAGTTATCTTCAATACACACTTCCTTCGTAATATCCACTTTTGATGGTGACTTCCCAAACATAACAAGTCTATATAAGAAAACTTACTATTTTTAGAAAGTAGAATTCGACTACTCCATTTGTGATGGAACATAATTTTTGTACTTGGCTCATCATCGTAGTCACATCTTCCAAATTTCACTTGATTTTTCCCACTAGAATGCTTGGAAATAAAATTTAAAATTTTCACCTGGTAGTGGCTTCGGGCACGGAGCTGCCATGGTGGCCATTAATGGAGATCAAAATTTACAGGTCTTGTTTTTTCTCCAATCATGATGAAATAAAATCCATTGTGATATGTTTTTCATTTGGAGTTCATGTGTATGTTTTTAGCTTGATTTGAATGTCATATTCTTAAGAAATCAAACAAACGTGAGCTAGGGCATGAAATAGGATTTTTATTAGAACAAATGATTCTCGGGAACAATTTTACCTCCTAATTATTTCATCTTGATCATCTTTAAAAATAAGAAATTATGAAAAAGACAACATCTCAATCCGACTTATATTTTGAAAGATATGAAGATTTTATGATTCACAACAATGAGAGTTTTTAGGCAAAGATCTTCATTCTTCTTCTCCGTCTTTCATTTCTTTGGATTTTCTGATCAAGATATCTTCTAAAACTTGTATTTTTCATGGATTTGAGTGTTTATTTTGTGTGGTAGATCTGGTTAAGAGCATCAATGGAGGACTGGGTATGGGAAAGATACATAGCAATGACAGGGTGAATTATGAAGAAGAAGAAGCAGGAAAAATGGCTAAGTGTCGATTTCAAACATTTTAAAATTACATTCCAAGGTGGGTGAAATTTTATGTCCCTAATGTCCCTTTGGCATTAAGGGATGAAAGTGAAAATAAATTCCATGGCACGCCTCCATGCGACATTTGTCTCGATCGTAGCAATTGAAGGATTGAGCTCTGCAAGCACCTTGCGGTTGAACTAGTAATCTTAGAGGTCTTATGTGTGATCAGGGGTCTAAAAAGGGTTGGGAATTTTTTTTTTCCCATTTTTCCCTTTCCAAAAGGTACATAACGGACATTAAAATTCACATTAACCATAGGATGCCACGTGTCCCATCAAAAATTTGACTAAGTGTCGAAGAGTGTACTTTGAGAGATGACTTATGAAGGCCATATATTGAGCTCTTGGATGAGTTTTTGGGCACTTATTTATATGATTTTGACTAAAAAAGGCATTTGAATAATGTCTCGATCATAGCAATTGAAGGATTGAGCGCCGGCAAGCACCTTGGGGTTGAACTAGTGATCCTAGAGGTCTTATGTGTGATCGGGGGTCTAAAAGGGTTGGGAAAAAAATTGTCCCATTTTTCCCTTTGCAAAAGGTACATAAGGGACATGAAAATTCACCTTAACCATAGGATGCCACGTGTCCCATCAAAAATTTGACTAAGTGTCGAAGAGTGTACCTTGAGAGCTGACTTGTGAAGGCCATATCTTGAGCTCCCGGATGAGTTTTTGGGCACTTATTTATATGATTTTGACTAAAAAGGCATTTGAATAATAATAGTGATGGTCACAAGGCTCAACTCTAACTGAAACACCTCCAAATGTCTCATTTTTTCTTGGGACCTCCAACTTTGCGCTAGAAGAATGAGCTTCCTAGAAAAAAGTATGGGGTTTCGATGAGTAGTATTTTTCTCATCATGTTAAAAATTTAAAATGATTTCATTATGTACTTTTTTTTGGCTTCTATATCACTATGTATCTCCAAAATATTTCTTTTAAATTTAGGTCCCTTTTCATGGTGCATGCTCGTTTAGGTCCAAAACTCGCTTTCATTGAATTGGCTCCAAAACCTCTTAAACTTCCCTAAATATTCCAAAATCAACTCCAAAAAAATTTAGCACTTGAATACTCCTCCATGGTGATTTTTTTCCTTCGTTTTTCTCCGGGGGGTGCACTAGTCATGGGAACATCAGTGGTAGCCCTTCCCAAAACTACCCAAAACTTGGTATTCTTCACAAATTCCTAAAATCACCTAGGGGGACTAAATTTTCTTTCCTAAATCACCTAGGTGAATTAGATGGAAATATAATTAAGTAAAATTACATGGAATTAGTAATGCTTTGTGCTAAGGATGGATAGACTTGGTGTGTCCTTAAAAGGTAAAATTTGAAAAAAATAACCTAGGGGTATCATTGACATGCTTGAAAATTGTCAATTTTCTTGTTGAAAATTTGCATGACAACAACCCCTTTCCTTCAACAAAAAAATTTGGATTATTTATCTTAGAATAGGTCCATGATTTAGAACATTGCAAAGAAACATCCATTGTGCTTCGAAACAAAAAAACATCAATGATATCTCATATGGTTGGCTTGAGTCTAAGATTTGTGTTTGCATTCCTCAAGTGGATAATGTGCCACTGAGGCAGCTCAATATAGTAAAGAGTTCAAGGTAGTGGAAATATTTCCAGTAGAGCTCAAGTAAAGATTAATCAGGTAGAAAGGAATAATCAATGTAGTGACATCATTATAAACCTAGTTCTTTCTCCTTATTTTTCTTTCTCTCCCTTCTATTCCCCCTCTCTACCTCCTTCTTCATGTTATTTTACTTCGTTCGAGGGGTCACACTTTTTAATTTTTTCCTATTCCTATTTTTTCTTATTTATTTTAAATGTGACTTTAGTTTGTAATGTAATAAAACAACCTTAATTAATAAAAGGGATCTTAGTTCTACACCTAGGAATATGAAAATTCACATGTTGTAAGGTGTGAAATGAAAATTCATGAGGGGGTAAGTGAAGATTCATCCTCAAGTCTATAAATTTGTATGCTCAAGGAAAGATTACTACTCAAATTGTAGTAAACGAGAGAAAATTCCTCCATTTCCTCCTCTCATATGTTATTCTATTTATCACTATGTACAACTTTTTTAAAACATCAATGAAGAAGAATGAGTTTCTTGACTTCTTGATAAGAGAATGACTGAAACTTTTTATTCTTAATTCTATCTTATTTTCTTGTTAGTAATAAAGATGTTTTATATCTACATATGTGTGTTGAATTATTCTAATTAATGTCTACAAAAATATGATTTTGTACCTGAGATATTAATCCCCCTCTCTTTTTAGCCCACTCTCTTTCCTACCTCCTCAAGGTAAATTAATCCTTTGCAAGCAATTGTAAGAATTTTTATAGGTACAAAGGAGTGTTATTTTTTTATCCCCAACCTTTAGGCCACCACAAATATTGATTTCACATGCACATAATAAATTGAGTTATACCATTCAAGAAAAAGGACCTAGAGTCTTAGAGTGTGTATGGATATCCACCAATTTTTCCACTTGATAAATTTTTGCACCAATAGTTTTGGCACCCACCATGGGGTGGATTTGGAAAATTTCTTCACCCAAAATACAAATCACTAGAAAATACAAAATATTCAAATATTTTAAAAATGAAGACAAAATTAGAAGGTTAAAAGTCACAAATCCTTATGAATTATACCTATGGATATTCATGGTAACCCACCTATTTATAGACCTCAATTTCTTAGTCACATCCAAGAAGATATTATATCTGACATGAGGGAAGGTATCTGACATATCCAAGAAATTTTTTCACACTACTTCATAGCTACCAGGGTGTTAGATACTGAAGAGAAACATGATGAAGAAAGTGAAAGAATGAGACAAGACTGAATACAACAAAGAAGATCTTAAGTTAATCTCAATTCTACAAGTTGGCTGATCACAAATATACCAGGTCACAAAATAAGGAGGAGATCTTGACTCCATCTTTGAAGAAATCTAAAGAAGGAAATAGATAGTAAGGAAATAAATGCACTCTCTTCGTCTCGAAAATAATTTCGCTAGTGGTCCAAGTGGTATCAGCCCATTGGACATAGAATTTCCAAATCTTAGTGAAGACTTTGAAAACTTGACTGATGAAGAAAATAAAGTCAAAGATAAAGCCATAATAGAAACTAAAGGTAGAGTTAAAGAAGAAATATCACAATTTGAAGATGAAGCAAGAGATAGAGTAAGAGGAGAGGAGAGCCATAGAGTGGAAGCAAGAGATAGGGAAGAAGTAGAAGTAGAAGACATAATAGGTGAAGAAGATAGACCATAACCTTTTATGCCATGGGGTAGGAATATAAACCCATTTACACTCCCACAACATCTTCATGAACTACCATGTGGATTAAGAAAAGTTTTCCAAAGTTCAAGGGAGATGGTTCATAACTCCTAAGACCATGTATCAGCCTTTATCATCATATGTGATGTGTTTTTGTAAAAAAAAATCCATATGTCAATTTTTTTGTGGATTATTTTCAAGAAAAGTGATAGAAAGGCTCTACCTCCTACCCACTAGATCAATTACCTATTGGGATAATATCTTATTTTCTTCAAATATGCATTCAAGTCCATGGAAGACTAAAACGATCTCTTGGTGCAACTAATTTATATGAGGAAACAATCTAATGAAGGTATATGGGATTTCATGGTAAGATACAATATGGTACTAAAGAGAATACCCCATCAAGCCATGCCCTCAGAAGATAATGTGAAAATATTCTTCATAAGTGCTCAAATATATCGAGTTCTGGGCTTCATTTTCCAAATTTCTCATCCTATAACTCTAAGGAAGTACAATACCATGCCATTGAAATAAAGGATGATCTAATTTTGTTGGGAAAGTTGAAAACTCCAAATGGAAAACAAAACGATGAAAGTTCTATCTTTGTTCCCATAGATCCCATGATTCAAAACTGACAAATGATTGATCATTATCAAAAATAAAATTTATCAAAGTACTATGAGGAATGTCTCAAAGAATACCAACCTCTTGTATAGGCCAAGGATAACTCCACCTCCCCATAGGCTCTCTCTTGAGGAACCACCAATCAATACAACCTATGATGTGTAAAATCTAGAAGAAGAAGAAGAGGTAAAGGAACCATAAGAAGAAGAAAATTAATATGAAAGTTTTCTCGAGATTAAGGAGGTTTAGGGTGATACTAAAAAATGGTCTCATTAACTACCACTTAGCAAATGAAGACGATGGTGATGAAGAGGCACCAAACTTCTCATCCATTGTGTTCACCTACTCCCATTCTTAAAAGGGAGATTATTTCTCCTTAGAAACAACTGTAAAAAGAAAATAAAGGAAGATTCTCTAGTAGTTGTCCCACAAACCAAGATCATTAAAAAGGATCCAAAATTCACCATCAATGGACTCATAAAAGGAGAAACCAGACCCAATAGCTTGAGGGAATTTGACAACCATGACAAGTAAGTCCTCTTTTGTTCCACCTAGCTAAAAATATACTCCTAAAGCTAATCCTTTTACCATATCCAATACTACAAAGTCTTAAAAATCTCAACCTAAGTGTACCACTCTTTTAAACCCACTACCTCATCCACTAAAATTTCTCAAACCCCAAAGGTAACACCTTCTCCACAATTTAAAACTTCCACCATTCCTAGGACATTAATTTCACAATTTTTGGTTTCTTTTTATTACATCAAACATGCAAATAAGAAAAAAATTCAGATCTTAGACACTAAATTTTTACAAACACACCCAGATTAATTTGGAAGTTTTTTTAATTATATTAATATTGGTTTTCCAAAATCCACCTCCTACAAATCCCAATCCTAAGGGTCTACTATTAATACCCCCTACCCCTCCTACACAAAACATGTTGGAACTTGGTGCATCTAAAACCAATAAGGTGAAACCCATCTACCTATCCCTTCTAATCAATGGCTACCGATTAAATAATTGTATCATAGAACCCGAGAGCCTCTAATATTGTCATGCCAATACAATTATCCAATTCCTTAGGACTTACTATGATATGATCAAATGGTTCTTGTTATTTTATCGAATCTAAGGATGTTCTGTTTGTGGAAGGTATCAAAGACACATAAGTGGATTTGGTGGAATTTTCAGACAAGAAGATGTTACTCAATCTTAGTGGGATACATCCCAACATCCTTTAGTATTTTATTTAGTAGAAGCTTCTCTAGGAACCTAGGTGGTGAAATTTTAATGGATTAGTCCTCTAAAACCATTTTAGTGAAAGGGGAAATGAATATTTTTTTTTGTGATATGGGAAACTACTTCCTCACCTTTGAAAGAGATGAAAACTAATCTCTCCTCACTTAAGAAGAAGAAGATCAGCTTTGGACCATGGAATTTTATGGAAGTCATCCAAGTGTAGGGTCCAGTGGGAATTTTGTAACCTCTCACTTAGGTTAACTTTTCCCATATTCATACAAGTTACAATTTGAAAATACTAACAACAATGTAGAGTATGAGGTTATAGTCCTCGGAATGGATGTCGCCAAATTTTTTTAGGTATGAAGAAGCTCAAATGTCTTGGAGATGTTGAAGTGATAGTAAAGAAAGTGAGGGACCAATATCAAGTAAAAACCCAAGACTCATGCACTATAGAAACATAATTTAGGACTACATTGATTCTTTCGATGTTTTCTCCATTTAATCCATTCCTCAAGATCAGAATGAAAAGGTTGAATCCCTCGCAGTCTCAGCCTTGTTGGTGACTCCAGATCCATCCTTTGAGAAAGAAATGATACTATCAAAATGGTTTTCAGACCAAGTTTTCCAAATATTGTAGACCTTTGGCTAGTCTTTAATGATGAAAATCATTTGCTCTTATTCTTAGAACAAAAAGATAACTTTAGTAGTCTCTTCTACAAGGGAAGCGAAAATCCACATCATTAGTTAGTAACATAAGAAGACAAGGAAGGAATTGAAAGAGTTAATTTTGAGGGAGTAATAAAACTCAAATGGATTAAGATATCAAATGTTCTTATGTCACTAGAGGACCTTTTTGAAAAGCATGATTGGTTCATCAATCATAGAAACAAAGAGTCATCATGGTGCATGACTGAGTTTGAGAAAGAAAACATTGAAACTAAAAATAAACTAGGATGGTAAATATAAAAAAAAAATTCTCACCCAAAGATAAAATAAGGTTCATCTCTCTATTAAATAAATGTGGTGTCTTAGACTATTCCTATGATGATTTCAAAAAAATTCATCTGAAAAAAATACACCATTCTATTCTTCTAGTATCAAAGCCAAACCTTTAATGAAAAAGAAATGACCCTAAAATCCAAAGATATAAGATGCCGTCAAGGAGGAGGTACTAAAGATGCTAAATTTTAGAATCATATTTCCTATCCACCACTTCACGTGGTTAGTGAAAATTATTTTGGTGTGAAATAAAAATCGGAAATAAGGATCTGCGTATAGATATTTGCGGCTTGAATCGAGCCTTCTTGAAAGACCACTACCCAATTCCAATCATGGATCATATTTTACAAGAGGTTATAGGGCCTGAAATTCTCTCATTTCTTGATGGATTCTTGGGGTATAATTAGATCAAAGTGGCATAATAATATAGAATGAAGATGACATTCACAACACCTTGGGGAACGTTTACAGACAACAACATGCATTTTCATTTAATTAATGTGGGATTAACCTTCCAAAGGGAGATGGACCTAGAATTCAAAACATTCAAGAATTATATTATAATTTATCTAGATGATGTCATATTATTCTCAAAGAGGTGAGCAGACTATATACACCACCTCAAGTAGGTATTCATCATATGTAGCCAACATGGGATATCCATGAATCCCAAGAAATGCATCATTGAGGTCAATGAAAAAAATTCTTGGGCACATTGTGAACAATGAGGGGGAAAATGGATCCATAAAGTATAACAAACTTCTAAGAATTGTCATTGCCAATATGTAAAAAGGGAGTGCATTCCTTCTTTGTAAAAGTTAAATTCCTCTGGAGTTTTTTCCTAGACTTTACAAAGTTGACTAAGAACATCACAGTCATGATGAAATATCAAGATAACTTCAAATGGAACAAGGAAGAAAAAGTGGCATTTAAAGAAATAAAAGAACAAATGGTAAAGGATCCCAATTTGGTACACCCTAAATTTTACAATAGTTTCATTTCGTATTTCTACACTTTTCAACATACAATATCCATTATTATGGTCTAAAAGAATAAATAAGGCCTTGAGGCTCGCATATCTTTCATGAGCACACCTCTGAAGAACCATGAGCTGAATTATAATCAACTAGAGAAGCATGCATATTTTTTGGTCAAGGAGATAAAGAAATCTCATTTCTACATTCTTAACTCTCATATGGTGGTGATGATTTCAAGGTCTACCATCAAATCAACTCACACCCAACAGGATCTAGGAGAAAAAATGGTAATTAGATGGAGACAATCCAATAATATGATTTGGAGATAAATCCTTCTTATTTTATTATAGGTAATGGTTTGTGAATAATGCTTGTAGATTATCACGCACTTATGACCAAATATTATACTAAAGATTGCTTTTGTTGTTAATATATTAGTAAGGATTTATCCCAAGACCTTTTGTGAGCATGATAAATAAGTGTTACGCAGAGACATCTCTTAGTTCATAACTTATGGTGAGTTCTCTCCTCACCTTGATCATACAAAAAAATAAACCTCAAATAAAAAAAACCAAATATTTCATATGGAATCATGCTCTCTACAAGAGGGGATTCGATGAAAGTTCCTTAATATGTATAGATAAAGAGTAATAGTAGAAATTTCTAAAGGAATACTATGATCAAACATTATGCTAAGGACATTTTTACACAATGGTGACAGCCCAAAAAAATATTCCATAGTAGGTACTATTAGCCTACCTTTTTTTGTAGATGCACAAGAATTTGTCTCTAAATGTGAAGTATGTCAATAGTTCATGGGGAGACCATAGCTAGTTATGATTCCCCTCAGCATGGTGGTGATGAAAAAATCATTCCAATAGTGGGGTATAGATTTCATTATATCTCTAAATCCTCACTCAATCATAGGTCATACTTATGTGCTCACCATAATCGACTATTTCGCAAAGATGGTATAGGCTATCTCAACCAAGCAAGCCAATACTTGAAAAAGTGTGTAACTTCTTATAAGAGAATATCATTGTCCATTTCGGTATCCCTCATAAGATCAAGATCAATAGTGCCACATATTTTCCTCTAGGGATCTAACTGAGTTTCTCTACAGCTATATAATCTCTTTGTCACACATCGAATATTAACAAAAAATGAATAGTCATGAAGAATCAAAGAACATTGTGCCCATAGTCCACAAGATAGTAGATGAGAATCAAATAGACTAGCATAATAAATATATACAATGGGTTGTGGGTGGATAGAATAACTCAAAAATAGTTATTCATACGTCTCATTTTCAATTTCTCTAATGGATTGAGGTAGCAATACTAGTCACGGTGGAGATTCCAACACTCAAATTGCTCCAAGTAGTAGAAGATGGGAAATATTGTGATTCAATTGATAAAATTATTTTTATTTCTTTAAAATATTAAGGAATATAGGTTTAAGGTGGAGGACATAATCAATAAACATCAATTGAAGGTTAATATGTTGTTTGATAAGAAGAACAAAGCTTGAGAATTCAAAGCTAGAGATCTTTTCTACTTTTGAACAAGAAAAGAGAACCAAAAGGAAGCCATGTGAAGTTTGAATCTTTTCACTCAATACATTCCATATTTGTTAAAATTGTGGTGAAACTTCCTTCTATCTATCATATCTGGATGGAACACGATTAGATTTTCCTCGTAGTGGAAACTATCTAATATTATGTAAGCTATGAAAGCGAGGTTGTGCCCCGCATTGTATCATATGTGATTTAAGTCTTTATTTCCCTTTCCTTTTGTGTGTATTTTTTTTTGTGTGTGGTGTGTTTCATTTTTTTGTGTGTGAGTGTATTCCATTCAAGCTATATGTTGTTAATGACTCTGTGAAGCCCAATGGTTAAGGAATTCATATAATTTGTAAACCGATATTCTAGAGTTCCTTCTCATCCTATCCTCACTTTATTTGAACTAGAATAAGTACCAAAGTTAGATCCAACTATTGTTCTATGATTTTTCAAAGGAAAAATCACTTGGAAATAGGGACACTATGCCCTATTGTAAAAAAAAAATCATTATCACCCTTCCCGGACACCTCTCCAGTTAGTCCATCCCTTGTTAAAGGATTATTTCCCATGTGTGTAATGTCTGTGTATATGGTATCACTCTCATCCATGTGTGTGAAATAAGAAAACAATTTCAAATGAGGATTTCAAGATAATGCATTTCAATATGAATCTTTCAACGTGCTTGGGAATGACTATTTTTAGCATACTCAAGTGGGTGAATATTCTCTAGAGATGAGTTAAGGTCCTAAATTAATTAGGGAGGTGTATTCATGAGCTAAGATCATTTTTAATTTAGTAATATTTTGGAATTGTTCGGAGGTTTAAGAGCTAGTTTAGAAAAAGTAGGTTTTGAGGCCAAATGAGATTACACTGCGAAAATTCACCTAAACTTTGGGAGATGATACTAGGGGCTACATAATGAGTTAAAGGTCAAACAAAATATCAATGGAAATATGATTCAATTTTACACATGTTGGTAATCTCGTTTTTTTGTACAACACCCATGCATTTCTTTCCAAAACTCATTCTTCACATGTCCAACTATATGTCATGATCAAAAGTAAATTTTTAAGAAGGGTAAAAGATGAGTTATACCTTAAGACCCATCCCATCCTTCTCAAAAAATATATATATATAAAAATCATATAAATAAGTTCCTAAATATTTATCTAGGGAGCTCCAGCAATTTCATTTTCAATCTCCTCTCCAAGGTGCAAGCTTCATCCGTAGCCAAAATTTTTTGTGACATGTGTCACCATGAGGCTGAGGAAAAAAGTTTTTGTTCATATATCCCTCTCAAAAGGGATAAGGGGAATGAAAAAATGTTCTTCCCCCATTTTGAGCCTCATGGACCCCTAACATGACCTTGAGGAGCTATGATAAACATTTTTCACCTAATTTTTATCCCTTACTCAAACTTCCACATGCATGACACTTGTCCTCACCAGGATAAGGCACAATTTATATCCCTCTATCCCATTCCAAGGGGATAAATGTAGATAAAAAATTCTGCCCCCAAACCTTAGGCCTAATGGACTCATCATATGACCCTAGAGACCTCCATCAAGCACTTTTGATTAGTTTGTAATCCCCATCTCCTTGCCCAACATGCTTACCAATTATCACCACAAGGATAAGGAGAAATTTTCATGTCCCCTTGTCTTATTTCGGGGGACAAAGGGAGTGGACAAATTTTCCACCTTCCATGCTTCCATGAGGTCCTTCACATGACCAACAATTAGCCCAAGGAGTTCAAATAAAAACTTTCCTCATTTTCCTCTCTTGTGCATGCTTACCATGTGTCACCCTATGGATAAGGCACAATTTTGATATCTGGCTATCCATTTCCAAGGGTATAAGGGGGTAAAAAAATTCCCCCTTCCTCTCTCCCTCTCATGCCTATAAATACCAACACTTAGCCATTTTCCTCATTCCCCCCACATTTCTCCATTTTCACCCAGAACTTTGGTGATTTTTTTCTAGAATTCCTCCACCCTCATTTTCCATTTTCATCCATTTCACACATGTTCCCATGATCATGGTGAGATAAATTTTATAAATAACTAAAAAATTTAAAGAATTTAAGAACATTTTTCATCAAATTGATTTTGTAACCCGCAAAGTGAAAATATTCGCAACTTGAAGACTATTGCATGGATGGATGTGGTATTTCTTGCATTCATCCACATTTCCAGGAACCTTAAAGAATCAAGTAAAATAAATTAGATGCACGACCCAAATTTTTATGGCAAGAAATTCCTAGTTTTATGCCCTTAAATTTTATAATTATATTTCTCGCTATTATAGAATTAGGTTGAGATAAAAATTCATATGTGAGATGAAGAAGAAAACCCATATCAAAATAGTTGATTTCATCAAAATATTAGGTCAATAGAAGAACTTTCCAAAAATAGTAAGTCTCCTATAAATAGTTAATCTTCATAGAAGGAAGATTTTACAAAGACAAAGTTTACAAGGAACATTCTGTGGAATGATAACGGTGAAAAAATCCATTTGAAGTTAAAAATGGTAAAATATCAATTTGCTAAAAAAATTAAACTCTCATTACGGACATAGTGAAGCTCAAGTTTTAACCATAAAGTTCTAATTTTTAGGAATGGAACCAGTCTTAACTTTCTCTTACGAGTACACAATTATGGAGGACAAAATTGACACCCACATTGACCTCGAGGATCTCAAATACTGAAAGTTTTGAGGACCGAGGGAGCTAGTTGAGGATACTATTTTCATAAGCTAACTGAATAATTTTGGAATTTGTTTTAGCATATTCTTATACCTATTAACCTCGAAACTAGGACCATTCAAACAAATGACATATTTACCATGGTAGTAATTTATAACAAAGCTATCCCCCATTCAATATAGATCCCAATTAAGTAGCAAGCAATATGACAATCATTTCAAAAGAGGTTGCAACAAATGAATGGACCAAAATAGACTCATTCCTTTAGGGCTCCACTATTAGTTCATGGTTAAAATAAGTAATGAAACCTTCATGGGTTTCTAAGTCTTTCCTATGAGGTGAATTTCATGAGGGATATTTAGATGAAATCACCCTTCTCATTTAGGTGATGGTAGAATAAATCTTGAAGGAATTCAAATACTTGTTGTATCTTTTCATTTTCATGATCTTGGAGGATAAGCATAAAATTTATTAGGGACGGATCGTTAGTGGAAACCTACACCAACAATCTCTCCAGGTACCAATCTCAAAGAAGTTCAAAATGAATTCATATCTGGTGTATAAGGGTAAATGATTCCTTCACCATGTTTTTCATTGCTACAATGAAGGGGATCTTCACTCAAGGTTATCGCCATAAGTGATTTATTTGATCAAGAAGTATGGTTCATAATTCACATGATTTTCCACTTTCTCATACATCTGAGTTTCCAGGTTATGATATTTTTTTCATACTACCTCGAGTATCTCGGTGACATGATTATTTTGTTTGAGATTTAAAGATAACTAGATCATGTTCACGGTAAGTTCAAGAACATGATGTGAAATAACGTATCCTTTCCGATATCACTTGGAATCTTCACCTGTAAGAGTGTTAATGATGTATCATACTTGCAAGTTGTCTTTCCATCCATGAGCTTGTATTCATATACATCCGGGTAGAATTTGACATCCAATGTGATCTAGACACTTTCCATCACTCAAATCCATATCATGTATAGTAGGTCCATTATTGTTGGATAAATTTCATAGATGATTTTGATGTTAAGGAAAGAGACCATATGTGGATGATAGTCAGACAAATGAAGAGATTCAAGTTTGATTGGTATGAAGAGGGAATTCAAGATGATGGCACAAAATTGTATGATTCGGAATATAAAGCAGTGAAGGCTTCACCTTTTCCATAGGTAACATGAAACTTATATAATTTTGGAGACATAAGTTAGCAGACTGAAGTTGTAATCAAAAGATCAAAATAATGGTTCAAGAAGAAGAAGGTTTACTACATCACATCAATAATTTTCTCCACCCTTTAGTGACAAGAATCACACCACTCTTCATAGAAGTTTTGGAGAAGAATTCAGGCTCATTTGATTTGGGAGAGAGTTTGAAGCATAAAACAATGGAGTCGAGCCCCTTACTACAAGTTATCGCATAAGAAGGTCGAGATCATCAAAGGAATCTATGGTAGAAGTAGAACTTGAAGAGAACAATCCAATTTAGCTCTCAACTTCTCACAAGCTCCGAGTTACCCACCATCTACCACTATTCCCACTCCTCCCATGAAATATGTACCATATCACCCTAGTAGGAGAAAATAATCACATTAGTTTATGAATGTAAAATAAATGAGATTATCCCATGGATGAAGGAAATTATAACCAATCAAAATCGTACATTCCAGCATGTGATGCTCCCCGATTTTTCAATAATATCAACACTAACCAAGGAGAATAAGAAATGTTTTACAAAAGTGAATTCATGATTTTTCATTGGTTCTATGGGAAAATAATATGTAGAAGTATTCAGGCCGAAGTTAATCAATGTTATTGCAGAGATGACATCGACCTACTAAAAATGATAAAAATTCCCTACGACCATCCACTCATGAGGGATATGCAAACATGTTCTAGGAGTCTTCCACTTCAATCCTTGTAAGGAATAAAGAGTATAAGGATATAATTATCTAGTTGGAATACCAAGTAAAACACTCTCCTTATATGTGCAACACTTCTTGGACCCAAATACTTCATTGTCACTCCCAACTAAATAACTTACCCCAATCATTATCTTTGACCCGTATATTAAGAGGACATAATAATTCACCATACAGGATGAGAAACTGAAAAATATATGAGCATGATCATTAAGAAAGGAAAATTACTTCTTCTAGAGTTGATTTCACTTTGTATAATTTCATATGCACCACTACGAGACAAGGTTTGGATGATAAGGGAAGGGCTGGAAAAAGAAAAATAATATTGATACCAAGTTCATCAACTCATGATAGAGATGGGATATTCTTACTCACAGCTATTGGTGATCTATAAATTATTCAAATCTCTATCTAAAGACTTGTCACATGTGTAAGAGAGAACTATTGTATCTTGATACAAAATGTTGAATCAAAGCTATTGATGAGTTCGACTCAAATGATAAGTTTTCCTTCAAGGTGCAAGACAATGTCAAAATCGATAAAAAAATATGAGTTTTTAGACCATTTGAGGAGTATCTTTAGAAAAGGAGGCGGACCCATTATTATTCAAAAATAATACATTGGAATCTCTATCTAATATTAGGCAAACCATTTCAAACATTGTAGGGAAACATATGTTGCAGTTCACGAAGAGAATAAACATTAATGATATATGAGATGGTTGGCTTGGTTCCCAAGATCTGTTCACATTCCTCAAGTGGAGAAGGTAGAAAATGTGACATCCTGATACATTAAATATTTTAAGGGTGTGGAAATATTTCAAGTGGAGCTTAGTAAGCATCAATTAAGTAGGAAAGAAGAATCAACAAAAGCAACTTCTCCATCGACGTAGTTCTATTTCCATATTTCTTTCTATTTATTCTCTTCCCCCTCTCCCCTCCTCATTCATGATATTTTCCTTCATTGTGGGGGTTTCAATTTTTCATTTTTTCATATTCCTATTTTTTCTTATTCATTTATTTATGACTTTAGTTTTTAATGTAATTATTATCCAAAATTTACCCCCAAGGTAATTTTGATAACTTACATGTTTCCTTTTAGAAATGGATAGGAAGAAATGGTGAAAAAAAAAAATAATATTTTGGGGGCACTCTTTTTCTTTTCTCTAACTCCCCTACTCAAGAAAAATCTCACGAGTTATCAAAAATTTGCTAAAAATTAGAAAAAATAGAAAAATGACTTATTTTAATGTATTATGGGTCTGGGGGCCATGGATAGAATAAATGCAGATGGAAATAAGGTTTCTTTCCCTTGAATTAGGTCTGAAATGAAAAGAAATAGTGTGTTGTTGAAAATTCAGGTCTAGAAATCCTAGGAGATATAAGTTCCTTCGAGCTTAAGTTCCCCGAAGACCTAAAATGGTTGATTTGTTAAGAAGTTGAAGCGGGTCCCTTATATTGTATAAAAACTAGAATTTCAAGGCCCTAATGGTACAAGTAGCACAGGGTTTGTGAGCTCCTCGCAGTCCAAAATTTGAGAAATGCATTGGATTTGGCCAAAGATAGTTTAGTGTAGGAAAAGTGGAGTTAGGAGGCCCCAACAAAACAATTTCACACGTTGATTTCTCCCTATGGAACCGATATCTCCATAGTACAAAGGAATGCTAGGAATCCATAGTGTATTGTGGGAAAAGAGGGTGATTTGGGGACTAAGTGCCCTATGATAACTTGTTCCCATGAGCCACGTGTGCCCTTAAAAAGACAATAGAACTACAATATAAAGGAAAATTGAATTAAATGCGGACTATAGTTGACCATCCCGAGATTGTAAAATTCAAATGGCCATAATTTTTGACACAAATATCTAATTTTCACAAAACTAGGATTTTCATAAAGGTATCGACATCCTCTATGCCACGAGATATATGAAAAAGTGGAAAATGTCCCCAACATTTAAAAAACATAGTTCCAGGTAGATGAACAACCAAAATTAATGAAGTATGGGCATTTTCTTCTCCCTTAAGAAATGGTACAATGAAGGAATGGGTTTGTAAGGATCTCCATGATGTTTTGTATTTATTTAATGACTCTTGTTGGTGGGTAAATCCTAGAATTTGAGTTTTCCTTCTCTCCCTCTCTTTCTTCTTCTATAAATGTAAATGGAGAGCTCATTTAAAAGTTATTAAACATTCTCTAGTTTCTCCTCCATTGTTCTCGTAGGTTGTTATGAGTTTCAAGCCTCCATTCGGGTATTTTTCATGAAATTCATGCCTCTAGATTTCATTGTAATGGACTATGTAATTCTATGAGGAAATAAAATCATATTTTGTGGCTAATATTCAACCCTTGCTTGTGTTTCATTACCTTTTCTTGCTTCTTCATGACACCTGAAAGTATTCAATGCATTTTATAATTTCTTACAAACCCTAAATGGTTGTGTTTAATGGATATAGTGTTGTGAATTTATAGTTATAAAATATGGTGTTTTGAATACCCTCTTTTCCCCCATTTTTTACATTTTCATCTATTAGAGAGTGTCCCAATCACCCTTGTCTCGGTGCTAGCACATCCTTAGTATAGGATCTCTCATTTTTATGTATTTTTCTCTTCCCTTGGTCCCTTGAAATTATAGGATAGGATTAGATAAGTGTATTTAAAGAATTAAGAGTATTTATAGCATTAGTTTGGGAACAGGAAACAACCTTCTCTAGATATTTTTCCAATTGAAACCTTCCACACCTTGAGATGAATCCATGTTACCCAATTAAATTGATTGCCTAGTCATTTTATGTATAAGAAAATAATAGGGTTCTATAATTTTTGATAACATCAATACATCACCCTTAATTAATAGAAGAGGACTTAGTTCTACAACTAGGAATATGAAAAGTCACATGTTGTAAGAAGACAGATAAAATGTCACGAGGGGGTAGGTGAAGTTTTATTCTCAAGTTTATAAATTGTAATATCACCCTCATTCTTAATGTTTGTTAATTTGGTATTCTCAAGGAGATATTACTACTTGAAATGAACAAAAAGAGATAGAAACTTTCATATATTTCCTCCTCTCATATGTTCTTTTATTTCTCACTATGTATAACTTTACAAAAACATCAATGAAGAAGAAAGGATTTTCTTACCTTCTTGATAAGATAATGACCAAAACATTTTGTTCCTAATTCTATCTTGTCTTATTGTTAGTAGAAAATTTGTTTTCTCTATATATGAGTGTTGAAGTATTTTGATTAATGATTGCAAAACTATAATTTTATACTTAAGAGATTAATACCCTTGTATTTTTCCCTAACTCCCTTTCCTACCTACTCAAAAAATTTCTCCTTGCAAGAAAATGTAAACTTTTTCTCGCAGGCATGGTAAATTTTTCTTATTGGATCCCTAGCCTTTAGACCACCACATATTTTTATTTCACAAACGCATAATAAATGGATCTACACCATTCAACCAAAGGGAACTAGATTCTCAAAATTTTTGTGGATATCCACCAATTTTCCACTTGACAAATATTCATGCCAAAATATCCATATTCTCATGTGGGATCCCGAAGCACAATTGTGAAGCCAAGGGACATGATCAATGTACTTTCGAGAAATGTAATCATATAGAATATATGATTCTTTGATGTTAGGCGTATCACTAATTTAGTTTCTTGGAAGCTATGGAGAAGGGTCGTAATCATTTTTATCTTATTAACAAAAATAGGTCTTCTCTTAGCTCGTCATAGAGGTGGAGGCTATGCATCAAAGTGTAAGATGAATGCAATGGGGTGGAAGTCATCAAGAGGTGTTTGTCTAAGATCAATGAGCTTATAAGACCATTCTTGATTCCTTATACTTGATTGGATCTAGGTTTGTTTAAACATTAATTATACTATTATAAGGTTATTTTTACTTATAATCAAATTATTATAATGTATTTTTTCATCTAGTAGTGAGCCTAAAGGCGTAGACATTTTTACAAAGTCTCATTACCAACTTAGTGTAGTTTTAGTTTTTCATACATTGCATTTACTTAAACTTGATTTATTTTGAAGTAAAATTTGTACTATATTAATATTATTATAAGGGTTTGTGGTCAAGGGAATTTTTTTCCATTTTATAGATCATCTATTTTATAAATCAATATATAAAGAATATTCCCATACAAATATATATCAATGTTATTTATGTTTTTATTACATGCATGCCTTCTGATCGGTTTGAACTAGATGAATGGGGAGTTAGTGAGCCCTTTATTGATTTATCCTTTTATTGGTTGGAGATGGAACCACTTTAAAGGAAAAAGAGGCCCCCTCTTTATATGGGTTATATAGGGAAACCACCTCTAAATCTTTATGGGCCTAACCATGCCTCTATATACTACAAAAATTATAGTACAATAGAGAATCATTCTATTTGTTACACTACATTATACCATATATAAATAAGGACCCTCTCCATCAAGATATATAGATAGGGGTGGAATATTTCTCTATAGGGTGCCTTGTCTCTATATGGAATTGATAAATCAATATAGTGCCCCTCATCTCCCCATAGAGATCCACCATTTATGGGTGCTCCCCTCAACCTATCAAGATAATTATAGATGGTCGGGCCATATAGATCTATAGGGTGAGCGTAGTATTCGGTTTCTATGAGATATATCTTTCTATCCTATAGCCATAACCATCACCCATGCCATGTATCCCTATATAGATATGAGTGCAACTCTTTATAGTCTAGTCCATTGGCCTAAAATTACACCCCCATTTATCTATTGGCTCTCACCGAATCCGAGATGTATCTAGATGGATGGGGATAGTAATATATACTCTATAGAGGGTTGAGACCCAACTAAATATATGTCGAGGGTGGCTACAGATATGAGGAGTGCCCCATACATAGATAGGGGGTCGAGTGCCACCCACTACTATATGGATAGATCTATAAGATCCATATAGCTGGGCCCTATCTCCCGGGAATATATAGGCGCCCGCCCAGATCTCTCTAGATATGGATCAGATGGGGATGGATAATATATATATATATATATATATATATATATATATATATATATATGGTTTTTTTGATTTCTCGAGATATTAGTTACTATAATGATTTAGACTAGACTTGTAGCCATAGCTAACATGTTTTCTCTTTTATTTAGTTACTTACATATAGGTATGTCGAACTCATGATTAATTTTCCTTTCTTTAGCTCCATTCCAAAATTGACTCGTGGACTGATTCAAATGGAACCCTATCCCCATATATAGTTACGGATAGGGATTAGAGGCGGACTACATATAGCCTATCCACCATTCTCCTTGCCCTCCCCAAATATCCATTTGTCATTTATGTATAGGCGAGGTGAAGGGTGGGGATTCCATATCTAACTCTAACTATTGGGTGCCCTAATTGATCCATTGATAACTAAATCACCATATAGATCCATCATCGTGTCCCAAAACTATAAATAAGGGACGACACCCTCCTGTTTTTTCCATCAAAAAAATATTTTGTCTCTTTTCCTTGATAATCCCTACACCTTATCTATATATGGGGAAAAATAGTGAAGAAAATATTATTCACCAGTCACCCATCCAGCCGCCCGCCTGATGCCTGATCTTTCCCATCTCCCACTCCCACTCCAGAACGGGGCCTATCTAAAGTAACTCAGATAGCCGGCCCTATCTATAGAATATAGACTCGTGGGGAGAGCCGGGGTCTCGATCAGATGATGCCGACCCTCTCTCTCTCCAGAGCCGTATCCATATAGAGTAGAGATAGGAAGCCCCACCCTCTCTATCCATAGCCGGGGAACAATACACCTCTACTCTAGTCAGCTCGTCTCCCCCCATATAGAGATATAGAGATAGGGCCCCACCGAAGCATCCATAGGGATATAGTGCTAAATATATGTAACCATTACCACCCCATAGATATCAATGTTTATTATTGGGTGCACCCACCCCTTTCAATGCCCTTCTAAAAAAAAGTCTCACCCTATTTATTTTTAGTTCGATGGCCCTCGAGTTCATATAGGGTCATGTCTCATTTGTATATGGATTCGGTTGAGGGGAATATATGGGATGGGGCCCTAGATATATAGAGGGCCCCATGCAACTAGATATGATCCCTCTATAGAATATAGAATAGAATCCCCACATGAAGTGGCCCTCTACTAAAAAAGGATAATTTTGAGGATACCCATTAATCCCACCACACTCAAATCTCTATAGAATTAGTATATATCCCTAAATACCACACTCACCTCACTATGTTTGGCATATAATAACTATAGTCTAGTATAGTATGGAAAAGGTATAACCAGGTATAAATGTAGTGTAAATTCCTTGTATTGATATGGTTATTTAAGAACATAATGTCTAGTCTCAAGTTCCCTCTATGGGAAAATTTGGTGCCCCACTAGTTCACTTTGCATTCCATATATCCATAGTTAGTCTAGTTTGATATCACCCATATGTTTATCACATAGAGAATAAATAAAATAGAATAGAATCTCATAAATATTTATATCAAAATAACAAAGAAAATATTAGTTGAGAACAGATAGAATGTATGCCCCCACCTAGGTTCTTTGGGCCAACCCCAAAAAGAATATATGTCCCCACCATAGATTCTTTGGGAAACCTTATAGTTCTAGATGACACTTTAGGGAAGGCTGCTATCACTATCACTATCACTATCACTATCACTATCACTATCACTATCACTATCACTATCACTATCGCGTTATCGCTATCGCTATCACTATTGCCATCTCTATCACTATCACCATCGCCATCCCCATCCCCTATCACCATCCCCATCCCATATCACTATCCCCATCCCCTATTGCTATTGCCATCCCATATCGCTATCACCATCACCTATTTCCATCGCCATTGCCATCACCATCACCATCGCCATCACCATCACCATCACCATTGCCATCACCATCACCATCACCATCACCATCACCATCACCGTCACCGTAAGCGTCACCGTCACCATCACCATCACCATCACCGTCACCGTCACCATCACCATCACCATCACCATCAATATATAGCCACCCTCCACCTAATCCTAGATTTCTCTCTTGTTGGCCCATATGGATATGATACGGTGTTCTATAGAGTTTTAATTTCCATCTATTTCCTAATATTCTTAGATGGTACTCCCTAACCTATAGATTTTATGGGGATGGGATCAGTCATATCTATATATAGGGTAGTGGAGTTATAATATTGATTAATTTTGAGATCCCCTAAAGGGGTGTTTGTAACTTTTTCCCCCATCGTTAGAGTCTTAAGTTCATATGAGGGATATATGGGCTTAACGAATGGATAAATATAGGTAGATAGAGATTACATATCTAGATATGGCAATCCATGTTCTATCCGAGCTTCCCTTATTATCAAGATGAGGACTATATTTCTATATGAGATTCCTAAACAATCTAATTTATTTGATATGATGCTTATATATCTGCTAGGTGCCTTATATAGATAAGTGGAAGTTCAAAACATGATGAATCAACAATACCTATCTCTAACTATATTTTTTCTTCTTTCTTAGGGGATTATTTACTAACTTCACTATGGAGGTGGGCAAGAGCATCTTGGTTCTAGTTTCGAACCCCAACCTCCCCAGGGAATAGGGGATGGAATAAAGCCTATATATATTTTTATTACTAGATATATCTATATTTGCCCCATCCATAGATAGATATGTGACACGACCATCGGGAGAAGGTGAATCTAACTAGATAGATATGTCATGGTGTTAGTGATAGATCCAATAAATGTCCCATGATAGATGGTATTGGGGTCAAGATTGAACTATCTATATGGTTAGAATATCTTTCCTCATCTTTCATCTACCCATATCTATAGAGAGGGTACTGAACCCCCACCCTCCGAGATATTAATTTATATATGGCCTAACCACTTTCTATAGTACAATGGGGCCTATATCCATATAGATCTCTATAGGGAGGGGCACACTATCAATCAATAGTTCAATATGGATTTTCTAGTTTAGAAGGCATCAATTGTTAATCACTATGGAATGGATTTAGATTGAGGTGATGACTTGTTGGTGAAATAATTTTTTGATATGGAAATTTATATTTTTCACCAACACTCATAGGGTTACAAACCTCTACATTGATCGGTGCAGCTCCCATTATTGAATGTAAAATAATATACTCCTTCTAAATGTTATGGGTTGACCAAATAGGTCGAGGATCACACAATAACACTTATGTCAACTTATGGAAAAGTACATGTATGGGGTACAAGGGAGTAAATTATAGTGTTTTTGGATGAAGGAGAGAAATTAGGAAAGGAAGGTTATTTCTATGAGTATTCTAATTAATAATTTCACACCTAATAATTGGATTAGTTTAACATTCAATTAGAAAAAGAAACAATGAATCCATTGGTGAGACAAACAAAACCCTAAAACACGCTTCTCTAAGTCACATTCATCAAAGATATAAGTTTCTTTTTTGACAACTATCCGTGCAAAGTGGATAAGAGAGAAATAAAAAGAACACATATGAAAAGGTAAATGGAATAAATTTATTGTTTATTCCTTGTGTAGTAATCAAATACAAAGCATAAATGAGTCTACCATAATTCACAATTGCTACCACAAACTATAGTTCAAGATTTTGAGGATCGTTTCCAATGCAGAGGCTATCCCAATTTAAAGCCTTTTTAATCAACCTTTCATCTTATCCTACATGACTCTTCATGTTCCATTTACACTTTTAACATTTAAATTTCCCCTAAAAGAGAAAAATTTAGTATCCCTCTTATAATTTTGAGATAATACTTTTACAAATTACAAATATTGTCACTTAAGTGAATAGGACAAAATACAATGATTATGTACAATGAAGAATTAGAAGAAATGGAGGGAAGAGAAGAAGGGAAGGGGATTGATTGAAATTACTAAATAATTTCCTTATGATGGAGAATTTTTTTATGATTATCAAAATCTCCTCCCTTTTTTACTATGTATGTATACTTTGTGATGCAAAATGAGTGTTTAGAAACCCTCTTGAAAGATTCCCTGATGTGAGCTCAAGATGACCGCAAGAATTACTCGACTCAAGATGATTGATTGATCAAATCCCCTAGCTCACTGAGCTTACTCCTACTAACTTAATTTTCATCCACCTAGCTCACCTAACTCACTAGATCACCCTAAATAAGATCAAGATGATCCTTCCGAGACCCTGACAGATGTTTAATTTCATTATTTTAGCCATGAGATCATCGTACAACCCTAGTTTCATTATTTTATGTTTCTTTCCTATCCAGAGGACCATGAATGTCACTAATTCACATTATTTAACCAATTATTATTTTTATCAATTCCTCACCATGCACACATGTTTTTTAGCAAGTACACCTTATGTATTATATTGTAATGAAAAAGGTCTTAAACTTTCGTGTTTTATTCTAGGGTTCCACGCTCCAAATTTTAGATATTTTTTTTTTGAACAAGTGGTAAAATGGATTTTTTTATTGAAGGATATAGAGTAATGATAAAAATAATTCCTCCATATCTTAAGAAATTGGTAACTTCATCGTGTGAATACTAGTTTGAATGAAACTAGATTTTTAGAAGACCCTTCCTCTAATTTTCAAATGATTTCACCTACCGGATCATTAGGAATTTGAGGAGTTATCCAAATATGGTAGAAAAATGATAAAAAATGGATTCCTCTATATTCATAAAAACAGGTACTTTGTGGCATCAAAAAATAGTTCATGCAAAACTATATTTTTAGGGATTATTTCCTCGATGTTATAGCGATTCCGGCCACTAGAAATTTGGGAAGTGAAGAGGTATCTCAGTTCCCTTTTGATTCTATGTCAAGAAATACATTAATGGAGTCTCTAAGATTCATTTATCATATAAATGTTTGCAAATGATAAAAATTAGCTCAAGCCCTTAGTATGATCATTTTATGGGTTCATTTCAGCGAGAAAACTTTTTTTTTGCAGCCAAGAATGACTCAAGAAAATTTTAGCAGCACAAGAGTGTTTATTTGTAAAAAAATTTTGGTCTAATGGAGGTTTTACCACAGAATTTTTGGATTTAGGTGGAAATAAAAGTGGAAATTTTTTCTAGAATTTCCGATATCATCCCTAGTTCACGAAGGAGAGAGAACAGACAAACACTGTATAAACAATTAGCCAAAATAATTTGATTTGAAAATCATGGGAGGGGGGAAATTTTTTGTCCGAAAAATCCCCTTGGGATGGGATTAAATGGATAGATAAGTGTGCCTCACCCTTATAATGACAATTGGCAAATTGAGGTTTCACGAGGCGGGGGCTAAAAACAAAGAAAAAATTCTTACCTAGGTTTCCCATGGTCATGTGATGGGTCCAAGGGCTTAAATTGGAATGGGGTGCATTTTTTGTCCCTATTTTACCCTTAGGATGGGACATAAGGGAAAATAAAGTGTTCCTAAGCCTCATGCTGACACATGGCACTTCATAAAATTGCTAAGTATAACTTACCTTGGGAAGGACCTTAAAGATTAAGTTTTTGGAGCACTGGAAGACCATTTTTGGTGAAAGCATATATATTACTTTGACTTTGAACAATTTTTTTAAGTTAATGGGATGGGTCCATAGATCCAATTATTCTTGCAATGCCCTAAAACTACTCCTTTTTTCTTAGGATACCAAGGTGTGCTTTCTAAAAGTGAGATGTGGAAAGAAAGGCCTATATCTTGTGAAGTATTTGAACATTTCATCATGTGGAGAATTATCCAAGATTTCCAATGATATTTTTTCCTCTTAAATGCTTTTGAATCTCTCAAAACCATAAACAAATGATTACGTATCTTTTTTATTGTCATCTCCTTACACCTTAGGAATACGGGGGTTGAGACTGGGCCATATGAGAAACCATGGGGATTAACTAGGATTGGGTGCATTTTTGTGTCCCACATTTTGAAAGGGTATGAAAGATATGGGACAATAAAGTGTGACTCATCCTCATGTTGACATGTTCCCACCTATGAAAATGACTCGATCCCGAAATCTTACTATTGATGCAAAATCACAGCACCCCTGGATGCAGATCATATTTCTAGGTTGATCATGCTAGCATCTAGTGTGATTGCACAACATGGAATCTTTCCTCCAAGTGTGGGACTTGTAAAGATGAGAAAGGATTCTCCAGAGAAGGCTGGTTCCTATTCCTCTGTTCAGATGCACACAAAAAAACGCAGAGGCTTTGCTCAAAACCTAATCTAATCTGCCAAGGAGACAGGGTAAGAAAATGCATAAAAATAAACCTAAGCTAACAGAGGTGATGCAACGAGGAATGAAGAACATCTATCTTGCCAATAAACATAGACCATTCAAATGTGATGCAAGATCATGCACAGATAACAAAACTTGCAGTGAAAGACCAAGAGGATGCAAATGAACACAGAGAGGGTTGAGAATCATCCACAGACATGCATTACTTGCTCCAAAGATTGATTACAATACACTATAAGATGCCAAGAGGTAAATTCGCATTACAGTTTTCAAATGGGAGGTTCGAACTCCAAAATTCATCGATAAAGAGGAGAAGGGAGGAGTAAAATAGGAATGTTCAACCTTTTTAAAGAACCCCTCTTTACAATATATAAGAAGAATGAGAGAGGGAAGAGAGAGGAAATTCAAATCTACCATAACCACTTCTGGATTGCATTTAACTCATTTCATTATGGCAGAAATGGTGGATCCTGGCAAAATGGTGGACTGTCTAGTAGAAACGGCGAACTGTCTGTTGCATTAAAGCTGGTTGTTGAACGCCAGTTCTGGTCATTATCACGCGTCAGATCCATTTCTTAACTTTCTCTCTCCACACTAACCAAAATGCAAGATTGACCCCAGAATCGTGTAGAGAATTTTTCCATCTTTCCATTGATATAAAGAACGTGCAAATCCGAGCTCTGGATCGAAAGATATGGCGATCTGAAGATTTAGGGCAAAAACGCAACTTTCCCCAAACAGGACATTTGAATTTTTTCCTGTGCTCTGCCACTTGGATGACATGTGTCAAGAGCTGATTGGCTAAGCAATTCTCTCTCCTCTGCCTTTCCGTGGGTTTTCCTTGAGAATTTTGACTTTTCTTACACTTTGGGAAATTTTCCATTTTTTCCCATGCCCCGCCACTTGGGACACGTGGCATCATTTGGTTAGAGGATGAGGCGCGGGGTCATCCTTTACCTTTTAGTTTTTGGCTCAAGACTTTGCTAAATTCTCCAAGTCCTCCCGAGCTCTACACTTTCCCCGCCTTAGGACATGTGTCCTACTCGATCGTCCTCGGCTTTTCCGAGTCTTGCGTCCCTCGCGTATTTTTGGCCCGGATGTCCCAAACCATCTGGGACAAATTTCTCCGATCCCCCGATTCGGGCTTCCCTATCCCTCTTTGCGTTGAAGACACGTGGCGAGATCTGATTGGCTCTCAGCTCCTTCGGCTTTCCGCGTCCCACGCATACTTTTGTTCCAACTGTCCCGGACTATCTGGGAAAAATTCTTCCGAACCGCCCGAAATGGGCTTCCTTGTCCCTCTTTGCGGCCGCTTTACCTTTTCACGTCCTTCGCGTCCTTTCGGCCCGATGTCCCAACCTTATCTACACAACAGTTAGTCGATTTTCTCACCTTCGGCCGGTTCACCCTTTGCGTCCTTCGCGTCCTCACGGCCCGGATGTCCCTTTCGCTGCGAGGACCACTTGGAGGCTTTTCGGCCGATTCACGCCCGACGTCCCAACTGCCCCAAAGGCTGCTGGACTAGGACTTAGCAATTTTCATGATTTTTCCTAGCCCAAGCTTATTTTTTGTAAATTTTTCACCCCTTTTTTAGAACTTGCTCTTTTCTTCTTGGACAGGAGAGTTAGAGAGAAGCAGAGGGACCCCAAAAACATGATTTTTTGCCTTGAATCAATATATTTTCCTGGGACTTGAGTGTTTTGATGCATGTTATCAAAATTTACCCTCGGGGTGAATTTTGGATAACAATTTTGGTGACTCAATGTAGGGGTTACTCGCCTTCTGTAGGTAGAAGATACCAAGTTGCACAAAGTAGTCCATTGGGAATGGAGTCATCAAATATTTTATTTAGAACCCCAACTGACTTAGAATGTGTAAAGAGGAAGATGGAATATCATCTAATGGGAGAAAGGACTGCAAAACATCTCCATGGACATCAAGTTGTGCCAAAGCACTTAGGGAAGACAAAACTAACCTACAAGAAAATAATGTGCATAAGCACTTGGAGGAATGAAAATATAATCTAATATTTACAAGGCAAGAATTTCCCTCTAGAAGCAACGCTTGAGATAGATTCCATTGACTGAATCAGTAGTTCTTCACCATTGAATGAGGCCAATTGGAAAGAATTGTTGTTCTTGCACTTCGTGACCATGTATGGGCCACTCCAAATGGAATCAAATTTTGAATGCCTTCCCGGTTTTGCTCTATCCACATCCCATTTCAACACTAGATCTCCAACCCGAAAAGATCTATCCTTGGCCTTCCTATCAAAGGTCCTTTTGATCAAAGCTTGATCCTTTTCCATTGCTTGGGATGCTTGATTTCTTACCTCCTGCAGCTCCATCAACTCTGCATATCTCACCTCCATGGGCTCAAACTCTAGCAACTCCAGCTGCTTCATGAGTTCCAATGTTGGCAACTCAAGTGACATGGGCAAGATTGCCTCTCTTCCATAGACAAGTTTGAATGGAGAGTTACCTGTGGATTTCTTGGGAGTTATCCTATCATCCCATAAGGCTGATTTCAGTTTGGTATGCCAAGACCTATGATTCTTGTCAAGAGTCCTCCTAATGATCCTCAACAAGTTCTTATTTATAGACTCGGCCTGGCCATTACCTTGAGGGTAATAGTTTGATGAAGTGCTTAGGTAGATACCGTTCTTGACAGCCCACTCAAATCACCTTAGATCTAATGAATTCCAATGCATTATCGGAGATTATGGTAGTAGGTACACCAAATTTGGTTGTTATCCCCTCATAAAAGTCTAAGATGCTAGACTCATTTGCCACTTTGAGTGCCACCGCTTGTCCATTTGGTGAAGTAGTTTGTGGCTGTCAAAATCTATTTATGCCCTTCACTTGAATTGGGATTAATGACTCCAATGAAGTCCAAACCACATTGCATGAATGGCTGGTCAACTAGATTGATGTAATGGAAGGGCAGCAAGTCTCTCTTTTCCCGTGAAGAATGCACAATTCTTACACCTCTTGATCCATGCATAGCAATCACCAAGATTTTAGGACAATAATAACCAGCCTTCATGATTTTTAGAGTTGTCACTCTTGGTGCAAAATGACCACCAGCTGGTCCACCATGAAACTCTTCCAACACCTTTGAATCTGATTTGTGCTAATGCACCTCAAAGATCACTCCATTCACATCTTTCTTATACAAAACTCCATCAACAATGGCATACAAGGAGACAGCCTCGCAATCTGAAGTGTCTCCTTTGGGTCTTGTTCATCTTTGGAGGGCATAGGCCTATGCCTAGGAAGTGCATTATATCTTGGGTCCAGCAAGGAGTGGGGGCAGCATTGTCTTCTTCTTGATTGCCACTTGGTTCATGGCTGTCCCGGGATCACAAAATAGCCTCTTCTTCATTGCATACTTCTCTTTGCTTCCCCAAAACTAGCTACTCACACAATCCTTTCCCTCTTACCAGCTTGGTGATCTTGATCTCAATGTCATACTCCATGACACGGATGATCCAACCTACCCTTTTCTCATTCAAATCCTTATTGAGGAGGAAGTCCTTAACCCCAGCATGTGAGACCAGCAACTAGACCTTGTTGTTTGAGATTAAATGCTTGAATTTCTTCAAGCTTCTGATTACTACAAGTACATGCTTCTCAATAAAAGAGTATCTCACATCATAGTCATCTAGGCTCCAGTGAAGAAGGCAATTGGTTGTTCATCATTATCCTTGTTCTAACTTGTACCAAAATGGCAGAAATAGTGTGATTACCTCCAAATGCATAGAGGATGAAATCCTTGGAGAAGTCTGTGTTGACGAGAGTTGGTGCTTGAGAGATGGCTTCTTTGATTGCTTCAAAACTCTCATTTCCTTCTGCTATCCACTTGAAAGCCATGCTTTTCTTTAACATTTTGGTGATGGGCTTGACAAGGGCTGCAAAATCTAGGACAAACCTTCGAACAAAGTTTATCCTTCCCAAGAAACTCTGAAGGGCCTTCTTGTGGCTTGGTAATGGTAGTGCTCTTATGGCTTCAACCCTCTCCGGATCAATTGTTAATCCTTCTTTGGAGAAAATATGGCCAAGGAGATTTCCTTCATATGCAAGAAAGATACACTCCTTAGGATTCAAAGACACTCCAAATCTCCTGCACCTCGTGAAGACTTGTCTCAAATGAGAGAGGTGGTCTGCTACATTTTTGGAAAAAATAGTGATGTCATCAAGGTAAATCAGCACCAAATTGTTAATCAAACCTTTGAATGCCATGTCCATTGCCCTCTGGAAGGTAGCACCAGCGTTGGACAGCCCAAATGGCATTTTCCTGTATGCAAAAGTTCCCCATTTGGTTGTGAAGGCTGTCTTGAACTGGTCTTCTTCCTTTACCATAATCTGATTGTAGCCTGAGTAGCCATCAAGTAGTGAAACCTCTCTGAGCCAGCCACAACTTGTAATATTTTCTCCATGGAAGGGAGTGGGTAATGGTCCTTGAGAGAGGCTCTATTCAATTCTTTGAATTCAACACACAATCTGATCTCTCCACTCTTCTTTCTGACTGGAACTAAGTTGGCAACCCAACTAGAATGCTTGATTGGGAATATGATCCTTGACTCAATCAGCTTGTCCAATTCTTTTCTCATGAGAGGCTCCATGTGTGGGTTGACTGGTCTTTTTTTCTTCCTGATAGGCTTAATATTTGGATCCAATTCAATGGTATGCTGAGCTAATTTGGGATTGAAACCTTTCAAGTCTTCATAGCTCTAAGCAAACACGTCAGGAAACTCTTGACACAGCTGTATGAACTCATACCTTTCTTGTTCAGTTGTCATCCTTCCAATTTGTAATGGTTTGTTCTCTTCTACCAAGATGGATACTGAATCCTCTCTCTTGACCTAAATGTTTTCTTTCTCCTTTCTAAACTGATCATTGGGGTTAAAAATGGACTCCAAAGTGATAAGTCCCTTGGGCAGATTGTTAGTTCTTAGCTGTACCACCTGGTCACCATATTGTTGTTCCAACTTTTCTTGATTCTTAGCTAAGAACTCAGCTTCTTCTTGCAAGAAATGGATGATTTTCTAGTCATTCTCAAACACTTGCCAACTGACATTGTTATCCGGCACTGAAGGCCTCACAATCACGTGGATGTTTGGTTGTACCTTGTCTTGTTGAATGCTTTCCACAATGTCAAAGGCTGCCCCTACTGCTGCAAGCCTGTCAGCAGCTTGATTCTCTTTTCTAGGAATGGATTTGATGCCAAAACCTCAAAATCTTCCATGAGGTCCCACACCCTATTCTTGTAGCACCTGAGTAGATCATTCTTGGCAGCATGTTGTCCCTTGACCTGATTTACAATCAATTCACTATCCCCAAAGACTTGCAAGTTCTTTATTCCTCTCTTGATTGCCCAATGCATCCCTTACACTAAGGCTTCATATTCAATAGTGTTATTGGAGCATGCAAACTGAAATCTAAAGGATGAATAATACTTTATTCCTTGAGGTGAAACAAGCATAGCTCCACCTCCTACACCTTGTCTACTCCTTGATCCATCAAAAAATAGCTGCCATACCTCATTGTCATCTTTGTGGTTTGGCTTGGTGATGCTAGGAATAGGCTAATTTTCTTCGTGTATGCAATAGAACCCTAGCTCAGATTCTTCCACTTCTTGATAAGGGTCAAATGCATGTATCTTGTTTTCCCATTCATCAAGAGTTAGATCCGGATGCTTCCAATCTTGGTGTCACCTCATCATCGCTTGCTTGGGTGGTCTTCTTGATCAAATGCTGAGCAATTGGCATTAATCTGACTTGGAGTGTAAGGCTCAATATGGAAGTTTGCAATAGCTTTTGACCTGATTGTAGCTTTGGTTCCATACCTTGTTCTGAATAGCATGTGTGACCAATCAGCAAACAAATATCCTCCAATCTTGGCTATGAAGTCCCTTGACAAGCAAAGGGCAAAGAGTGGTGGAAGGTCTATGACTGATACATCTTGTAAAACAACAACATTTAGACATGCATGCAAGGTAAGACTCAAGTTTTTAATCACTCCAACTGTTGCTACTACTATCCCATCTAGCTGCACTACCCCTTTGGATATTGTTTCATATTGGAGCCCTAGTTGATCAGCTATTTGTTTAGGCATTACTGAGCTACTTGCCCCGGAGTCTATCATGCAATTGTGCACTAGCTAATTTCCAATGATCAATGAAACATAGAAAGGAGGGGGTTTCAACATTTTACCTTGCTGTCCTCCATGATTTCCTTCAGGATGGGCAGCATTTGTAAGCACTTTGTCTTGCTGATTCAAAGTTGGCCAGTCCTTCATGGCAGCTTGCAGCAGATCTCTTTGGCCTGGGATGGATAGGGATTCCCACATTGATATATTGACGTTTGTCTTCTTCATCTGATCAATGATACTAAATGGTGATGAAGGATCTCTTTGTTGTCCCTTGGTTTGTACATTTACTCCTTGCATGTGGGCAGCAACAATTGGTATTTGAGTTGGCCTAGGGGTTGTTCTTTGCTGCCCTTGTGCATTTGGAATTGGATTTTTCTTGCCAACCATGGAAGGTTGTGGATTGGTTGGGGCTAATGGCTGTTCTTCACCCAAATTCCTCCTTTTTGACTTTGTGTTGGCCGCAACACCTTGAGAAACTGCCTGGTTCATGCCACAAAAATCCTCTGCTTGCCAATTTACCAATGTGGTGTCATTTGGGGCTGATTGCTATTGGAATGTTTCTTGTCGTTGGTTGTTTCCTTGACTGCCCTGGCTCTCCACATCAGTAGTTATCACCATTAATGCTTGATTCAAAGAACCATTGAAGCACATGGATTGATTATGAGGCTCATTGCATGGAAAACACCAATTATACTCCTGGGCAATGTTGTTTTGTGTTGGCACCAGTGCCTTAGAGGTAGATATGGCATTTGGATTATAGGGCTGAAATGGTCTATTGGCAGGAGGCCTTGTTTGATTTATATTTGTAGTTGGATTAGGAGGCCTTTGTGGCTAGTATGGCTACCTGTTAGGCTGAGCTTGGGGTTGATAAGAAGGTCTAAAACCTTGGGCTTGCTTCCTCTTGAGAGTAACCAGCTCATTGCCTAGGTTTTGCAATTGCTTCATGACTTCTTGAAGCTCATTTGGGGCACTTGGAGATGAAGTGGAAGCTTCATTTGAACTATGATTTCTAGGGGTGGGAGAAGGAGCCAAGTTAGGTGCTTGATTGGTGTTTGGATTCTCTAAACTTGGAAATAGTGGCATGGGAGGTCTAGGGGCAAGTTTACCAGCTTGGATCAAGCAATTTTCAGCCCTAATGGCAATGCTATAAGCCATAGGGATAGTTATGCCTCCCATGGACTGAATCAACATAGAAATATTAGAATTTAGAGCTTTGAGATAGTAGAGAAAAGCACCTTCTGCTGTTGGCCTGACTGCCACTGGAATTCTCTCCCAAGTCTTTTGAAATCTGAAGTTGAAATCAGTCAGCTGCTCCAAAAGAGACAAGTTGTCTCCTTTTCTCCAAATTGCTCATGAAGTGCTATACACAACTGATTCCAGCTTTGTGATAGAACCAGCTCCAAGGCTCCTAAACCATTGCAATGCTTTACCCTTGAATGAAGATGCCAATAACTTGACAGCCACTTGCATCTCATTGATTTCATGAATTACACAAAGGTTAGCAATATCTTTAACATGATCACCTGGAGTAGTCTGATTTTCTCCAAGAAGTGTACGTAATGTTCTTTAAGGCTGCAATAGGAATTGGATGTTGTGCATTGAGGGCAAGTAGGTCTGCTTCCTATGAAGTTGACATAGGGGTTGTTTTGTGCCATTCTAATTGGTCTTAAAACCCTTGTTGACTGAATGAAAGGCCTACCAGGTGGAGTTGAGAGGGTTATGTTTGGTGGAGATGGAGACCTTTGAATCCTTCTTCCTCTTTGCCTTCTTCTTGGAGATAATTACGTAGGTATTCGAGACAATACTTCTTCTTCTCCAACTCTTGACCTTGTGGTGACTCTTCTCATGATTTTTCAGGCCTGCACTGCTGAAACCAGTTGATTCTTCCCCTTGGAGTCACCAAATATGCAAATAATAGCTCTTTTCAAGAAAGAAAATTGCAGCAAATGCACATCAACTCTGCTGCAATAAAAATGAGACCTCTAGTGTCCCACCGGGAGTTCCAAAACTGTTGATGCAAAATCACAAGACACCCCGGATGCGATCAGATTTATAGGTTGATCATGCTAGCATCTAGTGTGATTACACAAAATGGAATCCTTCCTCCAAGTGTGGGACTTGTAAAGATGAGAAAGGATTCTCCAGAGAAGGTTGATTCCTATTCCTCTGTTTAGATGCACACAAAAAAGCGCAGAGGCTTTGCTCAAAACCTAATCTAATCTACCAAGGAGATAAGGTAAGAAAATGCATAAAAATAAACCTAAGCTAATAGAGGTGATGCACCAAGGAATGAAGAACATCTATCTTTCCAATAAACACAGACCATTCAAATGTGATGCAAGATCATGCACAGATAACAAAACTTGCAGTGAAAGACCAGGAGGATGCAAATGAACACAGAGAGGGTTGAGAATCATCCACAGACATGCATTACTTGCTCCAAAGATTGATTACAATACACTACAAGATGCCAAGAGGCAGAGTCGCATTACAGTTTCAAATGGGAGGTTCGAACTCCACAAATTCACCTGATAAAGAGAAGAAGGGAGGAGCAAAACAGGAATGTTCAACCTTTTTTAAAGAACCCCTCTTTACAATATATAAGAAGAATGAGAGAGGGAAGAGAGAGGAAATTCAAATCTACCATAACCACTTTTGGATTGCATTTAACTCATTTCATTATGGCAGAAACGGTGGATCCTGGCAAAATGGTGGACTGTCTAGCAGAAACGGCGGACTGTATGTTGCATTAAAACTAGTTGTTGAACACCAGTTCTGGTCATTATCACGCGTCAGATCCATTTCTTAACTTTCTCTCTCCACACTGAACCAAAATGCAAGATTGACCCCAGAATCGTGTAGATAATTTTTCCAGCTTTCCATTGATATAAAGAACGTGCAAATCCGAGCTCTGGATCAAAAGATATGGCGATTTGAAGATTTAGGGCAAAAAAGGCCCCAAAACGGATATTTGAATTTTTTCCCGCACTCTGCCACTTGGATGACACGTGTCAGGAGCTGATTGGCTGAGCAATTCTCTCTCCTCTACCTTTCTGTGGGTTTTCCTTGAGAATTTTGACTTTTCTTACACTTTGGGAAATTTTCCATTTTTTCCCCGCACCCCGCCACTTGGGACACGTGGCATCATTTGGTTGGAGGACGGGGCGCGGGGTCATCCTTTACCTTTTAGTTTTTGCTCAAGACTTTGCTAAATTCTCCAAGTCCTCCCCGAGCTCCACACTTTCCCCACCTTAGGACATGTGTCCTTCTCTCGATTCATCCTCGGCTTTTCCAGGTCTTCACGTCCCTCATGTATTTTTGGCCCGGATGTCCCAAACCATCTGGGACAAACTTCTTCAATCCACCCGATTCGGGCTTCCCTGTCCCTCTTTGCGTTGAAGACACGTGACGAGATCTGATTGGCTCTCGGCTCCTTTGGCTTTCCGCATCCCACGCATACTTTTGTTCCAACTATCCCGGACTGTTTGGGACAAATTCTTCCGAACCGCTCGAAATGGGCTTCCTTGTCCCTCTTTATGGCCGCTTCACCTTTTTGCGTCCTTCACGTCCTTTCAGCCCAGATGTGCCAACCTTATCTGCACAATAGTTAGTCGATTTTCTCACCTTCGGCCGGTTTGCCCTTTCGCGTCCTTCACGTCCTCATGGCCCGGATGTCCCTTTGCTGCGTGGACCGCCTGGAGGCTTTTCGGCCGATTTGTGCCCCGATGTCCCAACCGTCCTAGTGCTTTGCTGGACTAGGACTTAGCTGATTTTCTTGATTTTTCCTGGCCCAAGCTTATTTTTTGCAACTTTTTCACCCCTTTTTAGAACTTTCTCTTTTCTTCTTGGACAGGAGAGTTAGAGAGAAGCAAAGGGACCCCAAAAACATGATTTCTTGCCTTGAATCAATCTATTTACCTAGGACTTGAGTGTTCGATGCATGTTATCAAAATTTACCCCGAGGGTGAATTTTGGATAACACTTACCTTAAGGAGAGCCTTGAAGAAGAAGTTTCCCGAGCTCAAGGAGGAAACTTTTAGAACTTATTTATATTAAATTAGATCCAAATATCCTTTTGAGATGAATGGGATGGGTCCTATGACCTAATTGTACCTATAACCCCCTCAAAAATATCTTTTTCTCTCGTATCGCAAGGTGTCTCGTTTAAAATAGGTAGTGGGAAAAATCACCTCGATCTTGTGAAAATATTAACTCAACATAATTTAGAGAATTGAAATATATTTCAAATGGTATATTTTTTTACCTTTAACTCTTTATGGAGATCCTAGAATAATCTTCTAAAACTCAAGTATTATTACTATAAGCTCCTTCACCTTTAAAAACCCACTTTCAATGAAATTGTCTCGAAACCTACGAAACATTCCAAAATATTCCTAAATAATTTGAAGTATGTAATTATCACCTTGAAAATACTCCCGTATAATTTTTATCTTTACATCTTGTTAGTACCCAAATTGATTCTCCTTTTAAAGCCGAGAAACATCAACTGGTTGAGTAACATACTTAGAGACATATAGATTAACATATGATTCATTCTATATTCGGGAAGGATTTAACTCACTCTTGGTCACTTGGGCTCAGAAGAAATGGATAACACCATGATAAGGGTTTGAAATATCCTTACTTAGGTTACGTTTTCAACTAGGGTGAGAGGACCCATTTTTATGCCTATGTTGGTGAAGAATACCAATAGATCAATAATATTTGACTCTTGTTATACAATATTTAAAGGAAACCTTGGGAAAACATGATCAATGCAACACAATATACCTCTCATGATTTGTCACTCTAGATAATGAAGATGACTTCTATATAAGGTCCAAGTTACTAAAGATAACAATAAAACATGATTACTCCTACATACTTCTCGTAAGGGATGAATTAAATTTGTGGATTTTCTCAAAGCATTTATGGGTAGATGGTGTAAGCAAGGGTAGTTTTTGTAGGATTCATCACTTAATATAACATTTTGGTTGGGAAGTTAAGCGGGTTAAAGTTGATTATACCAAATTTTTGGGAACTTTCAACAAATGTTAGAACATCTACCAAGAAAAATGCCAAAAATGCTTCAAATAGTTAACAATGAACCTTTAACTAGAAGATTTTCATCCATGGAAGCCCAAAGATACACATTTTAACACATTCTTCAAGGGTTTAACACAAAATATCATGTTAAAGACTTAATTAAAAATTATAAATCCTTGATTCCTCATGGCTAAGATACACTTGTTATCCAAAATTCACCCCCTAGGGTAAATTTTGATAACATGCATCGAAGATTCAAATCCCAAGCAAATTGATTGATTCGAGCAAAATCAGGTTTCTAGGGTCCCTTCAGTATTTTTCTAACTCCCCGGCTCAAGAAACAGGAGCAAGCTCGAGGAAATGCAAAAAGTAGCAGAAAGGCAAATAGGTTGATCCAGAAAGAGTGAAAATTGGCTAAGTCCTCGCTCAAGGTAAAGCATTTGGGACAAGTGGGACAAATGGAAGCGGATCGGCCGAAAAGCCTTCTAGCGGCCCAAATTGCATTTGGGACAATCGGGCTGTAGTACGCGGCGGACGAAAAGCCGATAAGGCCGAAAGAGGAAGAAAAATTGGCTAAGTGTTGCTCGGACGCTTGGGGACAAAAGGCCCAAACCGCCGGTTCGGCCGAAATGAGCACAGTACCAAAAGAAAATGGGACAAATGGGACGAAAGTACATGGCGGGCGTGAAATGCCGGTTCGACCGAGAGAAAATTGACTAACTGCTGAGAGGGACAGTTCGGGACAATCGGGCCAAAAAGGCGCGAACCGGCCGAAATCAGTCAAGTCAGTCCGAAGCAAAGTGGGACAAGCGGGCCAAAAATGCCCGAACCGGCCGAATCGGCCGAAATGAGCACAAAGGGCCCAAAATCAAATGGGACATCCGGGACAAATGGAGGTGAAGTACGCGAAAAAGCCGGCAGGGCCGAGAACCAATCAGAAGCCGCCACGTGTCTCAGGGAAAAAGGGTCAAAAAGGTCAAAGGGCAAGTTTTAAAAGAGTCAGCCCGAACCAATGAAATAGCGCCACGTGTCCAGTTAAGGGCCCCACAAGTGAATTTCAAAATGAAAGCCCGCGAAAAATGGAGGAGAGAGAATTGCTCATCCAATCAGCACGTGCCACGTGTCGTCCAAGGGGTAGAGCGCGGGAAAGGATTTCAAAACACGTTTTCACCTGTTTTGCGCCCTAGATCTTCAGATCGCCATAACTTTTGATCCAGAGCTCAAATTTGCATGTTCTTTACATCAACGGAAAGCTGGTGAGATTCTCTACACGATTCTAGGGTCAATCTTGCGTTTTGGAGTAGTTTGGAGGGAGGAAAATTGAGAAACGGCTCTGACGCGTATTCATGGCCTGAAATGACATTCCAAATACTCAGAGTTAATGCAGATGGGTCACATTCTCCTGCAATCCGGTCAAAATGACAGGGTATGGGTTTGTAAGGTCCTCCATGCCATTTTAATACACCTGCAGTCAAGAAAGAATGGGCTCCCATGCCTTTGTACGTCTCCTGTTCCCTGGGTTCGACCCTTGCATTTTTAAAAGCCAGTTTTGGGCTCATTTCAAAGGGGGAACATTTTTGGGCATAGCAGACTTCTTCTTTCACCTTCTTCAAGGGATTGATGAAGTATCAGACCTCTCCAAGGATTGTAACAGTTTTCTTTACCTCTCTGAGGGTGTAATGCGTATTTTGATATTAAATTGATGATGCAAGCTCTGTGAATGGGTTTCAATCCTCTGTTTGTATTATTTGCTTGATTTCAGATGCTAAATTATACATTATCACCAGTGTATGTTTTTATGTTGTGAACCTTGGTCTCGTGTCTATTTGCATGACTAATATGTTTCACCACTCCTTTTGGTGCATCACCATCTTTAGTTAGTTTCAAATTTTGCACTTCTACCCCCTCGTCTCCTCGCAAGTTAGAATAGGATTAGGATCTAAACCTCTGTAGTTTTACAAAATATAGATCTAAATCGAGGAGTTTGAGGAACCACCTCTAATCTGAGATTCCTCTCTCGCCCAAGTCCCACACTTGGAGAGAGGTTTCCATGTTGTGCAATTACACTGGATGCAAGAGTGATCAACCTAGAAATCTGATCAGCGTCCAGGGGTGCTGTAATTTTGCACTAACAGTTTTGGCACGCCCGGTGGGACCAGAGGTCTCAATTTTATTGCAGCAAAGTTGATGTGCATCTGCTGCAAGTTTCTTGCTTGAAAAGAGCTATTATTTGCATATCTGGCGGCTCCAAGGGGAAGAATCAATAGAATTTCAGCAGTCAGGCCTGAAAGCTTATGAGAAGAATCACAAGGTCAAGGGTTGGAGAAGAAGAAGTGCTGTTTGAATACCTACAATTATCTCCAAGAAGAAGGCAAAGAGGAAGAAGGATTCGAAGGTCTCCATCTCCACCAAACAGAACTCTTTCAACTCCTCCACCTGAGCGGCCTTTCTTTCAGTATACAAGGGTTTTAAGACCAATCAGAATGGCGCAACCAGTGAACCCCTATGTCAACTTCACAGGCAGCAGCCCACTTGCTCTCAATGCACAAAATCCAATCCCAGTTGCAGCACTGAAGAACATTCCATACTTTACTGGGGAAAATCAGACCACTCCTGGTGATCATGTCAAGGACATTGCTAACATTTGTGCAATCCATGAGATTAATGAGATGCAAGTAGCTGTCAAATTGTTGGCATCTTCATTCAAGGGAAAAGCATTGCAATGGTTTAGGAGCCTTGAAGCTGGCTCTATCACAAACTGGAATCAGCTGTGTATTGCACTTCACAATCAATTTGGAGAGAAGGGAGACAACTTGTCTCTTTTGGAGCAGCTAACAACCATCAAGAGAGCTTCCAATGAGCAGCTAACTGACTTCAACTTCAGATTTCAAAGGTCTTGGGATAGAATTCCAGTGGCAGTCAGACCAACAGCAGAAGGTGCTTTTCTATATTACCTTAAAGCTTTAAATTCTGATATTTCTGTGTTGATTCAATCTATGGGAGGCACAACTATCCCTGCTGCTTATAGTATTGCCATTAGAGCTGAAAATTGTCTGATTCAAGCCGGCAAGCTAGCTCCTAGGCCTCCAATGCCATTATATCCAAGTTTAGAGAGCCCAAGTACTAGTCAAGTACCTGTCTTAGCTCCTATTCCCACTCCTAGGAATCAGAGTTCAAATGAAGCTTCCACTTCATCTCCAAGTGCCCCAAATGAGCTTCAAGAAGTCATGAAGCAACTGCAAAATTTAGGTAATGAGCTGGTTACACTTAAGAGACAACAAACTCAAGGTTTTAGACCTTCGTATCAGCCTCAAGCTCAACCTAATAGGCAGCCATATCAGCCTCAAAGGCCACCCAATCCAGCTGCAAATATGAATCAAACAAGGCCTCCCGCCAATAAACCATTCCACCCTATAATCCAAATGCCATATCTGCCTCTAAGGCATTAGTACCAAAGACAAAACAACACCGCCCAGGAGTATGATTGGTGTTTTCCATGTAATGAGCCTCATAATCAATCCATGTGCTTCAATGGTGCTTTGACCCAAGCTTTAATGGTAACAAGTGCTGGTGTGGAGGGTGAGAGTAGTCAAGAAAACAACCAACAACAAGAAACATTCCAACAAAGAACCTGCCCCAAATGACACCACATTGGTAAATTGGCAAGCAGAGGAGGATTCTGTGGCATGAATCAGGCAGTTTCTCAAGGTATTGCTGCCAACACAAGGTCAAAAAGGAGAAATTTGGGTGAAGAACAGCCGTTAGCCCCAGCTAATCCACAACCTTCCACAGCTCCACAAATGATTGGCAAGCAAAACCCGGGCTTTCAAATGCACAAGGGCGGGCCAAAGAACAGCCCCTAGGCCAACTCAAATGCCACCGCTGCTGCCCACATACAAGGAGCAAATGTGCGACTAAGGGACAGCAGAGAGAGATCCTTCATCACCATTCAAGATCATTGATCGATGAAGAAGACAAACGTCAATATATCTATGTGGGAATCACTATCCATCCTGTGCCAAAGAAATCTGCTGCAAGCTGCCATAAAGGATTGGCCAACTTCGAATCAGCAAGTCCAAATGTAGGAGAAGGTACTCACAAATGCTGCCCACCCTCGGAAATCATGGAGCACAACAAGGTAGAATGCAAGCCTCCCCTTTCTATGTTTCGTTAATCATTGGAAATCAGCTAGTGCATAATTGCATGATAGATTCCGGGGCAAGTAGCTCATTATGCCTAAACAGATAGCTGATCGCTTAGGGCTCCAAAGATGAAATAACATCTAAGGGAGTAGTGCAATGGATGGGACAGCAATAAGAACATAGTTGGAGTGATTAGAAATTTGAGTCTTACCTTGCATGCATGTCCAAATGTTGTTGTCTTACAAGATATATCAGTCATAGACCTTCCACCACTCTTTGCCCTCTGTTTGTCAAGAGATTTCACTGCCAAAATTGGGGGATATTTGTCCGCTGATTGGTCTCACATGCTATTCAGAACGAGATATGGGACTAAGGCCACAATTAGGTCAGAACCTATTGCAGACTTCCACATTGAGCCCTATACTCCAAGTCATATTAATACCAATTGCTCAGCATTTGATCAAGAAGATCACCTTGGCACTGATGAAGCCGACACTAAGGTTGGAAGCATCCCAGATTTGACTCTTGATGAATGGGCAAACAAGGTACATGCTTTTGATCCTTATCAAGAAGTAGAAGAATCTGAGCTAGGGGTCTATTGCATACACGAAGAAAGTCAACCTGTTCCTAGCATCACCAAGCCAAACCACAAGGATGACAATGAAGTATGGCAGCTTTTTTTCGATGGATCAAGGAGTAGACAAGGTGCAGGAGGTGGAGCCATGCTTGTTTCACCTCAAGGAATAAAGCATTATTCAGCTTTTAGATTTCAATTTGCATGCTCCAATAACACTGCTGAATATGAAGCCTTGGTGCAAGGGATGCATTGGGCAATCAAGAGAAAGATAAAGAACTTGCAAGTTTTTGGGGACAGTGAGCTGATTGTAAATCAGGTCAAGGGACAACATGCTGCCAAAAATGATCTACTCAGAGGCTACAAGAACAGGGTGTGGGACCTCATGGAAGATTTTGAGGGCTTTGGCATCAAATCCATCCCTAGGAAAGAGAATCAAGCTACTGACAGGCTTGCAGCAGTAGGGGCAGCCTTTGACATTATAGAAAACATTCAACAAGACAAGGTATAGCCAAACATCCACGTGATTGTGAGGCCTTCAGTACCGGATAACGATGTCAGTTGGCAAGTATTTGAGAATGATCAACAAATCATCCACTTCTTGTAAGAAGAAGCTGAGTTCTCAGCTAAGAATCAAGAGAAGTTGGAACAGCAATATGGTGACCAGGTGATACAGCTGAGAACTGACAAGCTGCCCAAGGGACTTATCACCTTGGAGTCCATTTTTAATCCCAATGATCAGTTTAGAAAGGAGAAAGCAAACATTCAGGTTAAGAGAGAAGATTCGGTTTCCATCTTGGTAGAAGAGAACAAGCCATTGCAAATTGGAAAGATGACAACTGAACAGGAAAGGTATGAGTTCATACAGCTATGTCAAGAATTCCCTGACGTGTTTGCTTGGAGTTATGAAGATTTGAAAGGGTTCAATCCCAACTTAGCTCAGCATACCATTGAATTGGACCCAAATACTAAGCCTATCAGGCAGAAGCAGAGACCAGTCAATCCACACATGGAGCCTCTCATGAGGAAAGAATTGGACAAGCTGATTGAGTCAGCAATTATATTCCCAATCAAGCATTCTAGTTGGGTTGCCAACTTAGTTCCAGTCAGAAAGAAGAGTGGAGAGATCAGGCTGTGTGTTGACTTCAGAGATTTGAATAGAGCCTCTCTCAAGGACCATTATCCACTCCCTTCCATGGAGCAAATATTGCAGGTCGTAGCTGGTTCAGAAAGGTTTTCACTACTTGATGGTTACTCAGGTTTCAATCAGATTATGGTAAAGGGGGAAGACCAGTTCAAGACAACCTTCACAACCAAATGGGGCACATATGCTTACAAGAAGATGCCATTTGGACTGTCGAACGCCGGAGCAACATTCCAGCGAGCTATGGATATGGCATTCAAAGGCTTGATCAACAAGATAGTGCTGATATACTTAGATGATATTACTGTCTTCTCAAAGAATGTTACAGACCATCTCTTTCACCTCAGGCAAGTGTTTCAGAGGTGTAGAAAGTTCGGTGTGTCTTTGAATCCTAAGAAGTGCATCTTTCTTGCACATGAAGGGAAGCTCCTTGGCCATATTGTCTCCAAGGAGGGATTAGCAATTGATCCAGAGAGGGTCGAAGCCATAAGGGCTCTACCATTGCCAAGCCACAAGAAGGCCCTTCAGAGTTTCCTGGGAAGGATAAACTTTGTTCGAGGTTTGTCCCAAATTTTGCAGCCCTTGTCAAGCCCATCACTAAAATGTTAAGAAAAAGCATGGCTTTCAAATGGACGGCAGAAGGCAAGGAGAGTTTTGAAGCAATCAAAGAAGCCATCTCCCAGGCACCCACTCTCATCAACCTAGACTTTTCCAAGGATTTCATCCTCTATGCATTTGGAGGTGATGACACTATTTCTGCCATTCTGGTACAACAGAACAAAGATAATGATGAGCAGCCGATTGCCTTCTTCAGCCAGAGCCTAGGTGACTGCGAAATGAGGTACTCTTTTATTGAAAAGCATGTCCTTGCAGTAATCAGAAGCTTGAAGAAATTCAAGCATTTAGTCTCAAACAACAAGATACAGTTGCTAGTCTCACATGCTGGGGTTAAGGATTTCCTCCTCAACAGGGATTTGAATGAAAAAGGGTAGGTTGGATCACCCGTGTCATGGAGTATGACATTGAGATCAAGATCACCAAGCTGGTAAGAGGCAAAGGTTTGTGTGAGCAGCTCGCTTCCAAACAACCAGACAACCCAGAAGATGAAGAAGACGCTGTCCTGCTATTACAAGATGATCAAAAACAGGAAAATGATGATGTGTCCACTCCCTGTTGGACTCAGAATATGATACATTTCCTACAGACGGGCATGTGCCCTCTAAAAGTGAGCAAAGCAAAGAGGAGATACTTCAGATTACAAGCCATTCCATATGTGCTTGTTGATGGAGTTTTGTTTAAAAGGGACATCAATGGTGTTCTATTAAGATGCATTGGAACAGGTCAAGTTGAGAAAATGCTACACGAGTTCCATGATGAGGAAGCAGGAGGCCATTTTGCTCCACGAGTAACAGCTCTAAAAATCATGAAAGCTGGTTACTATTGGCCTACTGTGTTCAATGATTGCTACTCATGGGTCAAGAAATGCAAGAAATGTGCATTCTTCACGGGGAAAGAAAGGTTAGCAGAAGACTGCCCCCTTCGTCCAATTTCAAAGTGGATCAGCCATTCATGCAATGGGGATTGACTTCATCAAGGTTATCAATCCCAATTCAAGTCGTGGCCACAAGTGGATACTAACAAAGAAAAGACTATTTCACCAAGTGGATCAAGCAAAGGCACTCAAGGAGGCAAATGAATCTAATATCTTAGATTTCTATGAAGGGATAGTCACGAGGTTTGGTGCCCCTACCACTATCATATCGCATACAATGCATTGGCATTCCTTGGCACAAAGATCACTGAATGGGCTGTCAAGAATTGTGTGTATCTCAGCACTTCATCGAACTATTACCCTCAAGGTAATGGCCAAGCCGAGTCTACGAACAAGAACCTACTAAGAATCATCAGAAGGACTCTGGATGAAAATCAAAGGACTTGGCACTCAAAGCTCAAATCAGCTCTATGGGCTGATAGGATCACACCCAAGAGATCTACAGGAAGCTCTCCATACAAGCTTGTATATGGGAAAGAAGCAGTTCTACCTATATCACTTGAGTTGCCAGCGTTGGAACTCATGAAACAGTTGGAACTAGCTGAGTTTGAACCTATGGAAATCAGGTATGCAGAGCTGATGGAATTAGAAGAGACAAGAGAGCATGCAGCCCAGGCAATAGAGAAGGATCAAGCCCTGATCAAGAAGACTTTTGATAAGAAAGCCAAGGCTAGAACTTTCCAAATTGGAGATTTGGTGTTGAAATGGGATGCTGATCGTGCAAAACCAGGAAAGCACTCCAAATTTGATGCCATTTGGAGTGGCCCATACATGGTCACAAAGTGCAAAAGCAACAATGCTTTCCAATTGGCCTCATTGGATGGTGAAGAATTGCAGATTCCAGTAAATGGAATCTATCTCAAGCGTTGCTTCTAAAGGGAGGTTCACTACACCTGTAGATATTAGATTAGATTTTCTTTCCTCCAAGTGCTTGTGCACATTGTTTTGCTGTAAGTTAGTTTTGTTTTCCCTAAGTGCCTTGGCACAACTTGCTGTCCATGGAGATGTTTAGCATGTCTTTGCTTTCATCAGGTCACATTCCATCTTGCCCCTTGCACATTCTGAGTCAGTTTGGATTCTAACAGAATATTTGATGACTCCATGCCCAATGGATTGCTTCAGTCAACTGGTCTTTCCATCTAGCAGGCAGATGATCCCGCTGAGTCACCAAATTGTTATCCAAAATTCACCCCCCTAGGGTAAATTTTGATAACATGCATCAGAAGATTCAAATCCCAAGCAAATTGATTGATTCAGAGCAAAATCAGGTTTCTAGGGTCCCTTCAGGTATTTTTCTAACTCCCCGGCCTGAAGAAACAGGGAGCAAGCTCTGAGGAAATGCAAAAAAGTAGCAGAAAGGCAAATAGGTTGATCCAGGAAAGAGTGAAAATTGGCTAAGTCCTGCTCAAGGTAGCATTTGGGACAAGTGGGACAAATGGAAGCGGATCGGCCGAAAAGCCTCTAGGCGGCCCAAATTGCATTTGGGACAATCGGGCCAGAAGTACGCGGCGGACGCGAAAAGCCGATAAGGCCGAAAGAGGAAGAAAAATTGGCTAAGTGTTGCTCGGGACGTTTGGGACAAAAAGGCCCGAACCGGCCGGTTCGGCCGAAATGAGCACAGGCAGTCCAAAAGAAAATGGGACAAATGGGACGAAAGTACGTGGTGGGCATGAAATGCCGGTTCGACCGAGAGAAAAATCGACTAACTACTGAGAGGGACAGTTCGGGACAATCGGGCCAAAAAGGCGCGAACCGGCCGAACCGGCCGAAATCAGTCAAGTCAGTCCGAAGCAAAGTGGGACAAGCGGGCCAAAAATGCCCGAACCGGCCGAATCGGCCGAAATGAGCACAAAGGGCCCAAAATCAAATGGGACATCCGGGACAAATGGAGGCGAAGTACGTGAAAAAGCCGGCAGGGCCGAGAACCAATCAGAAGCCGCCACGTGTCTCAGGGAAAAAGGGTCAAAAAGGTCAAAGGGCAAGTTTTAAAAGAGTCAGCCCGAACCAATGAAATAGCGCCACGTGTCTAGTTAAGGGCCCCACAAGTGAATTTCAAAATGAAAGCCCGCAAAAGATGGAGGAGAGAGAATTGCTCATCCAATCAGCACGTGCCACGTGTCGTCCAGGTGGCAGAGCGCGGGAAAGGATTTCAAAACACGTTTTCACCTGTTTTGCGCCCTAGATCTTCAGATCGCCATAACTTTTGATCCAGAGCTCAGATTTGCACGTTCTTTACATCAACGGAAAGCTGGTGAAATTCTCTACACGATTATGGGGTCAATATTTCGTTTTGGAGCAGTATGGAGGGAGGAAAATTGAGAAACGGCTCTGACACGTATTCATGGCCGGAAATGACATTCCAGCGAACTGAGTTAATGCAGAATGGGTCGCATTCTCCTGCAATCCGGTCAAAATGACAGGGTATGAGTTTGTAAGGTCCTCCATGCCATTTTAATACACCTGTAGTCAAGAAAGAATGGGCTCCCATGCCTTTGTACGTCTCCTGTTCCCTGGGTTCGACCCTTGCATTTTTAAAAGCCAGTTTTGGGCTCATTTCAAAGGGGGAACATTTTTGGGCATAGCAGACTTCTTCTTTCACCTTCTTCAAGGGATTGATGAAGTATCAGACCTCTCCAAGGATTGTAACAGTTTTCTTTACCTCTCTGAGGGTGTAATGCGTATTTTGATATTAAATTGATGATGCAAGCTCTGTGAATGGGTTTCAATCCTCTGTTTGTATTATTTGCTTGATTTCAGATGCTAAATTATACATTATCAGTCTGTGTATGTTTTTTTATGTTGTGAACCTTGGTCTGTGTCTATTTGCATGACTAATATGTTTCACCACTCCTTTTTGGTGCATCACCATCTTTAGTTAGTTTCAAATTTTGCACTTCTACCCCTGTCTCCTTGCAAGTTAGAATAGGATTAGGATCTAAACCTCTGTAGTTTTGCAAAATATAGATCTAAATCAGAGGAGTTTGAGGAACCAGCCTCTAACTGAGATTCCTCTCTCGCCCCAAGTCCCACACTTGGAGAGAGGTTTCCATGTTGTGCAATTACACTGGATGCAAGAGTGATCAACCTAGAAATCTGATCAGCGTCCAGGGGTGCTGTAATTTTGCACTAACAACACTCATAGACTAACAAACAATCAGATCGGTATAGTGAAAGTAGAGTGAATTTAAATTGGTATTGCATCATGAAATTAAAACTCTCTTCATGATGTAATTACAAATGCCATAATACTATCACAAGGATGAGATCTTGTGTGATTAAGAGGAATTTATAACATAATTTTGTATGGAACATGGATAACTACTTGAATATATCTCAAAATGAAATTAGACATAACTATGTTCATGATTAACACAATTTACTCAAGGTTGTTCAAATCAATCAGAAAGCAAAGTCTTATTCACACTCTCAAATCTTTTCAATGGATGGAAACTTCCAACCATATTGACATGATCAAATTCAAATATACATATGAAATAACAATTTTCTCATCTAAATTATTTCAAAAATTGGCTTCTCTAAATTTTCTCATTTTTGTCTTTTCTTTGAATAATTCTCGGAAAATATACCCCCGTTTTCATGATCATGATTTTTATTTTTATATTATTCAACCCACTCATTAACCCTCAATTTCCCCCAAAAGTAAGAATATTCTAGGGAATATCCCCTTAACAATAAACATTTTAAATCATGCTACTTATCCGAAAATTATTTACCTCTTACTACCAGTGTGTAGGAATACGAGTCTTTTTAAACTCATTTTATTTGTGCGTGACTGAGATATCGGGTTGTTACTTTTGGCAAATTACTTTAGTCATTATTTTCACATAGTGATTAGGAAATCACTCTTGATGAATTCGATAACTTCCGTGTAATTCGAATTGACATATATATATACCTTCATCCGATTCCCAAGAATTTGTCTTGGGTATTTTATGTTTGATTTCATTTTATTATTAGTTTAATTACCACAAATGGTTTTTGTAAATTCATATTGATTTACCAGTCCTAAAAATTCCTAATCCCTTCTAACTCTTAAATATTCCTTACGCGAGCTAATAAAAATATTCTTTCATCTTATGGGAAGGATTTCTTTTAATCAAGACAATATGCACACATTCCACTATAAAACTCGTTTATACCTTTTCATAATCCTTTAATTTCCATTCTTATTCGGAATATAGAGAATTTTACAAGAAAAATGGAGAAGGTACTTGTAGCATATAGTCTCGAAATAATTTTCATCGAAGAAATGAATAAATTTTTTTGATCTCGAGTGGTGTAAATGAATCCTTCATTAGGGTTTTGTTCGACATAGAGTGTGTGGGAGATACCAGGGGACCTTTGACATATCGCAAAGTATGATTAGCACTTATTACAAGGCTGATTAGGATTAATCTTGTTTTTATAGCCTTTCAATTTATGTATTTTAACCTCTTCATATGGGAACATAAGAAATATCCTTAATACTTAAAGAAATACTAGGTTGAAAAAGGCCCCAAGTGTCCAGGTGAACTGATTTTCAATGTATATTTTTATTTGATGAAGGATTTATATCAAAGGAGATTATCATGGAATCTTGTGTTATACAAAAAATCCTCCATTGATACCATGCCTGCCATCTCTCACAAGGTGGATGAGTTAAAGCGGAGGATCATTTCTCTAGAGAAAAGAAAAATAGAGGCTATACTCTCACAACTAAGTTCAATGCAAACATCATCTTTGGGAAAAATAAAAATTTAAGCACATTATCTCAAATGGAGAAGAGGATAAACCATTATCTTCTCGTCATTCAAGAACAACAATCTCCTCTACTCGCGACAACACGGGTAGATTTGTAATTCATTCATCCACCTGTTTAATTCACCATTCTCCTCAATCTTAGCATGATTTTTGGGGACGCCATCCATTTGTCTCTCAAAGAGAAAATCCACCCCACATAAGGAAGTGGGAAACTAGGTTAAGCTCAAGACCTCACAATCTATCCGGTCAAAAAATTGTAGTAGTTTCCCTTCTGATTACCTCGTATGTTCCCTCTTAAATTTCTCCTAATAAGTCAACCTTTCACAAGGGGAAAGGGAAAACAACATTTTTCACAGGTGGTTTGGATCTTCTGGACTAAGTATCATCACAAAAAAATAAAATCAATCTCAAACAGATCATGAGTCATCCTAAAATTACTCTGGAATCATTTATGGACATGGGAATGTCCTAGGACTTTCTGCAAGGTCATTCATAGTTTTCCAGATAGTACAAAGAATCAAGTGAATTTGTGTTAGGAAAGAATAAGATATTGAATAAGCTTCCCCTATTGGGAGGAAACTTTGAAGAAGGACTAAAAAATGTCTGACTATTTCCCCTTTCTTCTCTATTGTTCTTACTTTTTTTAGGTGTATATTTTTATTTATCATGGGCAGGCACCCTATGAAACTCCATTTTTTCCTTTTTTAAAATGCATGAAGCAAAAAAATATCAATAGTTTACATGCTTATCAAAATGTATGTAAAATTTTATCTAAGTTAATATCAAACTACTACATTCTTCCACTTTACAATTGATATAAGGAAACAATAAATTTTAGAATAAAAATTATATCCAATGTAATGGAAATATAATTTTAAAGCATCAGTTTAGAGAAGAATTATGAAAAGAAAATATAGCTTAAGGAACAACATGCCTAAGCTTGTTCATCATCTTTTATATTTGCATTCTTTTCCTCCTCATCTTCCATTTCTGCATCTTTTTCCTCTGGAAACCTTGCCACATATGCATCATATCTCTAGAACAACTCATTTATCTCATCCTCATCTGGTCCATTATGGTGCTAGAAAATTATTGTTTGTTTGGCTATTGCATCTATGCAATGACCCATCTTCTCGTTTGCACTCCAATGGCCTAGCTTTTAATTCGTAATTTTGTTTTCAATTTTTTCATTGTCTTGATGACTTTATAAGAAAAATCATCCTTCTAAATATTTTTCTCAAAAGAATTAAGCAAGAAATAAATCTTTAAATCACCATAACTCGTTTTGAACTTATCGACACCATATATTCTAATTTCACATCAATGGCATCGAGAGTGTCATCCACCCAATTTATTTTGATTTCGAGATTTTCCTGATCCCATTCAAAGTTTCCACTTTTATTTTTGATAAATTTTGGATGGCATGCTTGACGCGTCCTTTAAATTCCACTGCACAATGTTTTCCTACTCAACCAATTAATCACTAAGCTAAGTTATCCGGTCCTAGTTTGGGAAACATTCCTCAAAGTAAAAGATTGCGTTGTCACATTATTCAATTATCTCATCGATTTCATTGAGTCTATTATTGAGCTCTTCATACTTTGATATAGCTTCTTCAATTGCTTATTTTATATTTTTAGTTATTTTTTCAATCCATGTATCCACCACCTAGACCTTCTTGATAGCTTTGTTAATATTTTACATTCCCTCAAGGGTATATATAGAGACACTTGCTTGAGTATGACTAGGTTTCCCAATCAACCGCTACAAAATATAATGAAGGTTTTAACCTTTTCTTTTAACTAATTTTTGTCACCCTATCTTCATGCACATTTTGTAAAAACTCATTCAATGCCTCAAATAGTCCTTGTTTTATTTTGTCTCTTCAAGAACTCCCTAAAGGAATGATTTGAACATTATAATCATTAGATATCACATCTTCTCTACTTTTTACTTTGAAAAGGATTTTTATTTCTAGAGTTTTGGTTCCTAATAAATTAGTGTGAGTTTTGGTGATAATCCTAGCTATTTTTGAGGCTCTTACCACCTTTAGAGAAAATAAAGAAGTAAGGTCAATGAGTTGAATAGGAGGACCTCCTTTTCCTCATCTGAAATTAATTCACCAATCCAACCTTTTTCCAAACTTGTTCTAGGCATTTTATTCTTGTGATTCCTAGTGAGGTTTCTTGTGGACAACCACCAATTATTTGAACACCCTTTATTCATACTGGGCCAATGATTTTGTGTTCTCTTCATAATTTGTTTCAATAAATACCACTTTGCTACTCTCACCCAAAGTGCTAAAAAATATTTCAATTTTCCTTCTCTTTGGTCTAGAACTAGGGATTGATCATTATTTTCTTGATTTACATTAGTAATTAAGGGATATTCCTTTCTTATTTATCTAATTAATTACACATTAGACTCAATTTATCCCCGACATTTTCTTGTATGAATGATTGGCTTGCAGGATCTTCCTTCCTAAAATATACCGAGTTGACATCCTACTGCCCTCATGTTCTAATGATACATCGTGCAATGTCATGATGGGTTGTTATTCTGATACCAACTTCATAATCTCATCTAGATGTTGTATATCCATATCATAAATCATTTTCTCGCCAGCGATTACATCTTGTGCCACTTCTATTTTCTTTTCAAAGATAGACTTTCCTACTTGACAAAGCTCATCAAATTTAGTAACTTTAACACAATGGGAAACAATCTCTTTCATTGATATCTCTGCATTAATGAACTCTCCGTCGATCAACTCAAGTTTGTCTGATTTTGAGACCACCTGTCCTATAGAAGAAACTCATGTTGTTTGGATTTTCTTTTCACTGGTTGGATTTTGTTTATTTCTTCATAGATAAATAAAGTGCATCTAAAAAAGAAAATTGTTCACTAGTGTGAGCATCTATCACATTTCTTAGCCCCGTATAGGTTCTAGAAATGATTCAAAAGAAGGCACATTTTCATCCTTAGTGAGCAAGGTCTCAGATGTTTTCATACCTAGATTTAAGAATTTACTGTCTACTGAATAGTTGCAACATTTCCTTGAGTTACTTGACCTCGGTTCTTCTCATTTTAATTTCCTCCAAAGACATAGGTGGGGTAAAAAGGATTTGATTGTTCCGTCATGGCATTGGTGTAGCATGTTGTGTCTTAAAATCATCATTCTTCTCAAACTCGGGGGATCAATTACCACATCTTTATGTTTATGTTTTTGGACGTATGGGCACCTACCCTTACCAAAACTAGTTCACAAACAACCTTGTGTCTCTTATGTGCCCTTTCAATTTTTTTGAGGTGCGGTGTTGCCCTCATTCGTCCTTTCGTATCCTAGATAGAGAATGGCCACTCGTTAATGCCCCACTCATTAATTTATTTGCACTATGAGGCATTGAAAATGTACTTGGTGGAACAAAATGATATGCAAAACCTTTCCCCTTTGTTTAAAGAGGTTTTGCAAAATTAATAGGAGAATTTTCCATATAATTGAGGAGTATTTACTTAGTATTTTTCTTCAAAGAAGATATAGAGGTGCCAGTCCCACTAGAAGTTAAGGTCCATTCAATTATCAACTATAAAGTGGGTTATCTTTGATGGTAATCAAGGAGCTTTTCCTCGCAATGGATCAATTCTTTCTGCACCTTCTCTCAAGGGAGGAAGATCATCAGCTAAACAACCCAAGTCTTTGAAATTATTTAGAACTCTTGTATTTTGGATTGACAAATCAATATTATTTTGGGCTAACCAATTTACAGTCCTCCTCATTACATAAGTTATCTATATATAAGAATCATCATATTCTATTTCATTCCAAGTTAAAGGGGCTACATTTTGTCCTTCCACCTTTTGATCGATGTAATACTTACTCACTGTGAGTGGATCATCCACAATTCCCTCTAGGATAACTGCAATTTTAAATTCTATGATTTGTCCAAGGGTCATCCTAGAGAAATCTCTCTGTTAGCATAATTTAGCATAGGCATATTTATTGCATTGTCTTTTATTTAATAATGTGCAACATGTGCACTCTAGTCTAGTGACTTGCATTCAATATTGGTATTAGTAGTAATTACATGTGCATGTGAGATGGGTCTTATCATCTCATAGTTGGTTCTTGATAGGGTGTCATGTCTATCCATATGAGGTTGTCTAATATCTATAAATATTACAACTCTTGCATTGTTATGTAATCTGATTTCATGATCAATAATATTGGTGAGGCTTTCGTCCCTATTTGATCATTGCAATCTAATTCTATTCTATTATTTGATATCAGAGCTATACCATTGTTTTCATTTGGTATTAGAGAAGGTTCTATCCAAGAAATGTTGAAGAGGAGCACTATTGGAGAGGATCCATTGGAGAAGAAGATTTACATCAAAGGAGAGCCATTGAAGCGTCTTGCAGCCTCCATTCCTTCCAAGCATCCCTTAACTAAAATTTTACCTATCCACTTATTTGGAAGGTAAATTTTTCTTTTTTGATTAGTCATTGGCATATCTAATTGATCCAACATATTAGCGAAATATTTTAGATTTGGATATCTTAAAAAAAAAAGATATTGAAAAAAAAAGATTTGTGAAAAAAAAAAGCCAAAAGATCTTGAAAAAAAAATTACAAATCTAAAAAAAGAGTGAAAAAAAAATCAGATCTAATAAAAAAAAAAATCAGATCTAAAAGTGGACGTGTGAAGAATTCGGGAGCAAAGGTTGAAGCAGTCCCGTTAACAAAATTCTAGAAAATTACTCTTAGAAAAAGGACGTAACTTCTTCATAAAATGTCATATTGATATGCTATTTTTATTTTCTATAAATATAAGAAGGAGGTGCACAATTTTGTAGTTTATATCATCTTCATATTCGGCCTCTACATGTGACGAAAAGTTTGTAAGTCGATCATTTTTCTAAAAAAATATGAGATCTAGTGGTAAATTGGTAAGATGTCAAAAAATAAGATTCTGATTCTTCTGAATTTTTTTAGGTTTCAATAAAAATATTTTATGATTCTGCTATAAAATTTTTAGATAAACCCAAATCACGGTTTGTGAGAAAAGGTGAAAACAATTTATTCAGATTATTTGTTTGGATCTTGGGAACAAACAGTCGTTGGTTCAATTCCCACTCTCTCCATATTTATTATTAATTTTTTTTTAGAAAATTTGGAGAAATTACTAAATTTTAGGAGATTTCTAAATTTAGAAGCTCACCAAACACATTTAGAGGCACCGCTAAATTTAGTGGAAAAACACCTTTTAGGGGTAAAAATATTTTTGGCCTAAATTGTGTATTTTGTGATTTTGGACCCTTTTTTGTAAAGAGGGGGACCAAAAAAAAACTTCATTTTGATGTACTTTTGGAGCATTTTTACTAATCTTAGTGCATAAAGTGCAAAAGAAAAAAAAAAGTGTAAATTTTTTATTTTATGTTTAGTTCTAAGCACACGAGATATTTGATCTTATAATAGCGTTCAAGTATATATGGTGCCTCTGGGAAGCACTTACGGGTGATGCCATCATGACTACTACTGCACTTAATGCCTAACACATCTACCTAGACGTTTTCTAGGCATCAACCCTATAAAATTGACGGGGAGTAATAAGGACACAATACACACACATTTGAGCCCTCCCATCCGTTTGTGCTTTCACAAACCCCTCTTCATAATGTCTACGTACCACGTACTAAATTATTTCACGTGCATTAACACCTCTTTCCGTATTAATAGGTATATTGAAAGGGTGGTCTTCTTCCACATACCGACAGGTATATCAGAAGGGAGCGTATATGGAAAGGTTTGGTATATCGGCCTGACGGTATATTGAGAGGGAGACCTTAAACCTGGAGTGATAAGAGCCTTACCCTTTGTCAGAAATTTAGAGTTTCAGAAATTTAGATTATAGAAATGGGTGCACAAGCATAAAAGTTCTTCTTGTCGATTCACAACTGCTTAGAGGAGAAAACTATGCTACATGGAAACCGAAGATCAAGATGTTACTTGAGTTTGAAGACCTATGGACAAACAGATGGAACAACACAAGATCACTTGATGATGGAAGACAACAAGTTCAATTTGACAGGGCCAATCAAAAGGCCAAGTTGATCATCTTGTTTGGCATAATGGACGATGTGTAACCCTACATTAGAGATGCCACATTGGCCAAGGATGCATGGGATAAGTTAAGCACAGTCTATGAGGCAAAGAACAAGAATTCCATCCTCAACCTACTATCACAACTACATACTCTCAAGTTCAAGCACAATGAGAAGGTTGAAGTTTTTTTGAGACGAGTTGTTACTTTGAGGGCATCTCTATTGGCATTGGGAAAAGAGATAAGTGATGAAGACCTCGTACCAATTGTGTTGTGAGCACTTCCTTCTTCCTACAAAATCTTTGTGACAACTATCAATATGAGTGAACACACAGTCACCTTTGAGAAGTTGGTCAATCTACTCCAACAAGAAGAGGAAACGAACAACAAAGATCATGAAGATGAGCAATCACTATCTTCCAATCATAAAAGAAAGGGGAATTTCAGTCCAATCACAAGAAGTCCCAACACAATCAAAGTCAACAAAGGTACCAAAGTCAACTGGACAACACCAAGAAGCGTCCCATTTGCAATAGAGGGGGACATGAAATCAAAGATTATTGGTACAATTCCTACAAAAAGGGTTCTTCAAGCAATTCAAAACCCAATAAACAACAAGGTAACAATAATTCAAATCAAGGGAAGTCAAACAACAACAACAATCAAGGGTAGAAAAATGGTAATTAGCAAAGAAAACCCAAACAATAAGGGTACGTTGCCGAACATGAGGATGATTCAGATGAAGAACACCACATGTATTCTACTCAATTTGATGAAGAAACCAAGTCCACACAAGATATCTGGTATGTTGACTTGGGTGCAACTCGACACATGACTGAGCACAAGGATTGGTTCTACACACTATGTGACTCACCTAACAAGAACCATGTGTCATTAGGTGATGACTCATCATACAATGTCAAGGGGATTGGAAACATTTCACTACCTCTTGGAAAGCATAACTACAAAATCACATATGTATTGTATGTACCAGGTTGACCAAGAATTTACTATCAGTTAGTCAACTCCTTGATCATAACTTGAAGTTGGATTTTGTGACAATAATGGAGAAAAATTATGCTTGATACAAAATAAGTCAATAGGTTCCAAGATTGTAGTAAGAGCGTCTAATGTGGGATGCATGTTCTAACTTGATTTTGTCCACAAGGATGATCAAGCTCTAGTGGCTAAAGACACACAATTTGCAGAACTATGGAATCGCAGATATGGTCACATCGCTTTGGTTATCTCCAAACACTTCAAAAGGGAAACATGGTGAAAGGATTGCCTACACTCAAGCACAACACTGACAAGTGTCACAATTGCCTAGTTAGAAAGAAACATAGAGTATCCTTCCAGAAGAACACATATAGAGCTAAGGGAAAGCTTGATTTGGTGCACACCGATCTTTGCGGGCCCATGCAACCAAGTCATTCTAGATGTCAATACTTCATGCTTTGTGTTGATGACTACTCAAGAAAGATGTGGATATATTGTCTAAGAAACAAGAGTCAAGACTTTGAGACATTTCACAAGTTCAAAGCACTTGTTGAGAATGAAGTTGGTTGCGAGATAAAAACTCTTTGCTAAGATCGAGGGGGAATTCATAAGCAATGAGTTCAAGACTTAACTAGAAGCTCATGGGATTTGTCAAAAAATGCCTCCTACTCACACACCATAGCAAAATGGTATAGTTGAGAGAAGGAATCGAACTATCATGGAAATGGTGCAATGTATGATTGATGACTTAGGTTTAACAAAGACATTTTTTAGAAGCTACAAGAACTACATTCTATTTGTTGAACAGAGTGCCCATAGTAGCTCTTAAAGGAGTGACACCTCAAGAAGCATGGTCAAATTAGAAACCATCAATTTCACACCTAAGAGTATTTGGGTGTAAAGCTAGCATGCACATACCCAAGAAGAACAAGAACAAGTTGGATATGAAAGCTGAGAAATTGATATTCATTGGATACAGTGAAGAAGCACTTGGGTACAAATTATGGGATCTGAAAGCAAATAAAGTATACACAAGTAGGGATGTTGAGTTCTTTGAGAAGAAACAATCAGATGCTCCACTCAATAACTAAAAAAACATGAAGAATACACCTCTTGTGAAGACAAAATTGGATGTTCCCACTGAATATGACAGTGATGAATTGGATGATGGTGAAAACTTGGATCTACCACAAGCCAATGGAATAGCTAAGAAGTTACCTAAATGGTATACTCAATTAATAAGAGATGTAAATTTAGATGAAGAACCTAGCACATCATCCAATCCTGGACATAGAACTCACAGTCAAGCTTGTGAAGAGGTTAATTATGCCCTAATCAATAGTTGTTGAAACAGTTAAGCCATCTACAGTTCAAGAAGCCCTAAAATCAAAAGCTTGAAATATGCCATGGCTTCAGAGTATCGATCGAGTGATGAAAAACAACACATCGCAACTTGACGACCTTCCACCAGGGGAAGAAACCCATTGGATGCGATGGATATTCAAGACTAAGTACAAATTAGATGGGACTATTGACAAGTATAAAGCAAAGCTTGTAGCAAAGGGTATGCACAACAAGAAGCCATTGATTATGAGGAGACATTTTCTCCCATATCCAAGATCAAGACAATCATGATGATCTTTGTTCTAGCTGCACAATTTGGTTGGAAAGTCCACCAAATGGATGTGAAAAGTGCCTTTCTTAATGGAGATTTGCAAGAAGAAGTCTATTTGACTCAACCAGAGGGTTATGTAATACCAAGAAAAGAGATGATGGTATGCAGACTCATAAAATCTCTATATAGCCTAAAACAGACACCCCGGGCATGGTACATCAAAATTGATGAGCATCTCATAAGTCATGGATTCGAAAGGAATCCTTATGACCCCAATATCTACCTCAAAAATAAAGGGGGAGATTGTCATTGTGGTTGTTTATGTCGACGATCTAGTCATTACATGAGTTCTCGTGAAGATGATTGATGCAACAAAGAAGGATTTTAATCGATCATTCGACATGACAGATCTCGGGCTCATGCACTATTGTCTTGGGTTGGAAGTATGGAAAAAGAGAATCATATCTTTGTGTCGCAGTTGAAATACACTAAGACAATGCTCAATAAATTTAGGATGATGGAAAACACTCCTATTGCTACACCTATGGAAGTGAGACTTTAGTTATCTCATTCTGATCCATCACCACCGGTGAATGCAACTCTCTATCAGCAGTTGATCAGGAGTCTAATTTACCTGACATATACTAGACCAGATATCAGCTTTGCAATTAGCTATTTATCACGCTTCATGCAAGAACCAAAAATATGTCATTGGAAAGTAGCAAAGAGAATATTGAGATATCTAAAGGGTACAGTTGACCTTGGTCTAGAGTACAAGAAGAATGAAAACTTCTTCTTGACAGGATATTCATATTCAGATCATGCAGGAAACATGGATGATAGAAAGTCAACATCAGGCTTCATCTTCTTTATGGGATCTGGACCGATATCATGGGGAAGCAAGAAACAGAACTTTGTTTCTCTCTCTTCTGAAGCAGTATCGAGCTACAGGTGAAGTAGTTTGTGAAGCAATATGGCTACGCCGAATACTAGAAGGAATTGGTCTACCAAAACACAAATCGACTCAAGATATGCTAATAATGAAGGAGTTCTAAAGCTTTTTCACAATCTAGTATTTCATGAGAGAACCAAGCATATTGAAGTACAAGTTCATTTTATACACGAGCATGTCTTGAAGCACAACATATAACTCCGCTTTGTCCTACACCTTAACAAAGGAAGATGTTTTCACTAAGTCACTTGCACGTGAAAAATTCACACTTTGTCGAGAGTTCCTCTCCACTTCATTGAAAACTATGCAAAACTAAGGGGGATGTTAGCATAGGCATATTTATTGCATTGTGTTTTATTTAATAATGTGCAACATCTGCACTCTAGTCTAGTGACTTGCATTCAATATTTTTATGTTGGATAACATTAAATATTAGTATTAGTAGTAATTACATGTGCATGTGAGATGGGTCTTATCATCTCACAGCTAGTTCCTAATAGGGTGTCATGTCTATCTATATGAGGCTATCTAATATCTATAAATATTACAGCTCTTGCATTGTTATGTAATCTAATTTCATGATCAATAATATTTGTGAGGCTTTCGTCCCTCTTTGGTCATTGCAATCTAATTCTATTCTATCATTTGGTATCAGAGCTATACCATTGTTATCACTCTCAACCTGACCTCTTCTTCATCTCTGCAATACATCTAATAGTTTTCAAAATGAGGCTCATGCTCAAAAGTATTGGCAATATTATTGAATACCCATCTAATGTCATAATTGGCTCTCACCTCAAATTTTTCCATATCAAACTTCTTCATTTCATCTTCAATTAGTTTGGCCTTTATGATTAATGGGCATGAATATCTTCCAATTTTGATAGGGAATTTGATATTGGTCTTATGTCTCCCAACAATCAATTTGTGAATAGGTGTTAGTTTCCTTGCCAATTCACATAAAGCCATTTTGTCATCTAAATATCTGGGCAACTTGCATGGTTTACCTTCAAAACCACTAACCCTTATGTATGTGAATTTCTTGTATTGAATGAAGTAACACCCACACTAAAAATTTACTTTCCCGGCCTATTAAGAAATTCTATATTGTCCCCAATCTAGTTTGACAAGAAAAATAATTAGGGAAAAGAAAGCATCATTGAAACCTCACATTCCCACTCCAATTAAATAGCTACAGATTGATGAAAAATCACTTGCATTTGGAATTTCTTAAAGTCATAACATGGTAATAGGCCTAAGAAATTTCTATGTCATGCAACATTGTAAATCGTAAGTCATCATATAGAATTCCAACTCAAGTTTCATCCATCTTGATTTTTGCTACTAAAGTGACCATGTGGCCATGGAGTGCTTTTGCAATTAAATTATCCCAACAAATGCTCCAGCTTTCTTTCGAGAATTATCCACATGTATGTACACATCCTTTCCTTGAATTCATTTGTGGTTTCAAACCCCGCCATTTGACTTAGCAAAACAATATTGTCTTCAACTTCTTCCACAATTGTGCCCTAACTAGCTTTTTGGGAATTTGATTTGTTGCTTTTTCTCCATGAGGAGCCATTTTGTATTTATGATCCTAACATAGTATTTTTTCTTCTCTTCATAATCACGTAAGGCTATTTTGATACTAATGGTGATTGGGTTTGTTATTACGGGTAATTTTAGCATAATCCTAATAGTTACTTGGTGTCAATGTTAACACTACATCACCACTTCTATCTAATACTTCCCTTTTCTCTAGGTCATGATTCATAGCACAATGCTATACCAATTATGGGCATTGAACCAATGGAAGGATAATACTAGCTAAAGCAATGCAAGTATCCTTAATTGATTTCAAATACTCACTTTGATTGGTGCCATTTAATCATTGAAGAAATTCCTCTAAGTAAAAATTCATCAGTGTCTCGTATGCAGTAGTTGCAGTCTAAATCACTTGTAATCCCAAATGAAACGAGAATGAAAAAGGCATGTTTTCATCTTTAAAAACCCTAGTTTTACTTCACATTTTCTTTCCAATAATATGAAAAGTACAGGATTTTCAGTTCTAACATGTTTTGCGTTAATCCATGAACCATTACACTTTAATTTGAATTCCTTTTGATCTTCGATGCTCAAATCAAGCCCCATGATAAAACCTCACATTATTTCATAATGTGAATATCAACAATGGCACTTTATCTCGACAAATTTTATGATAAAAGATCAAAGAACTTGGAATATTTTAAAAACAAATCTTGATTTATGAAAAATGCATTGATGGCGGTAGAAATAAATTCAATCCATTGTGTCCATTAATTCCTCTTTTTCAACTTAAAAATGATCCATCCACATGGAGAGTCTTTCATTAATGCGGGCTTGGGAGATTCCTTACATTTTAACCATGTTTTGAGAATCATGTACTTTTTCCATTTGACCCACCCATCCACCTTTGACTTTCAACATGGGCTTGACACATGGTCATATTTAAGTGATAGCGAACTATGGGCCCTCTCGTAATTTTATTCCCTTTCTAGGTTTAAACCAAAAGTGTCAAAGTGCCACGAAAGCTTGCTTCCACACTCGTGTATAAAAATAGCCATGTGTCATTATCGTGCCTTGAGAATCTTTACGCATCTTTACACTTATGACTCCAATGTGAAAAAATACAACTATAACTCGATTCCCCATGATTTCTCTACTTGTGACAAGCGTACACCTTCGGAGAGTAGACTAGAATTTTGCTTGTACACTTTTCTAACTACGAATATTCAAGGGAATATTGATCACGCCAATTGACATAATTTGCATATTATGAATATTATATAAAGTTACAAAGTTTCTATTTAGACCCGCAATACTACATTAAACTAGGAAAGGCCACATACAAGTAAGCGATGGAACATGATATGAAAATTTCCAGATGATCAACGAATACTTACATAGGTATCTTTTTCTGAACTTTAAATCAACTCATGATTGGTTTTTGTAACAATTTTGAAAAATAATATAGACTCAAACATGATCCTTGACCAAAAAGTAAAAACTATCAATTCAAAAGTGGAACAAAAAGGATCAAATCAAATACTTTGCAAGCTTTTAAAACCTGCACTCCCCACGGAAAGCAAGAGACATAGTAAAAAATGAAAGAAAATTTCAAACAAAAAGGGTGAGATAATTTCAAGAACCAACATTGACTTTGACTCGGGATAGGCACTCCACCTGATCATCACAAGAACCAAATTATACAAAAATTAGTAGGCCATGTGCCAAAATCCATGATGGGTGTCATTATTGCCTTCATTTAATCAACTTCTTGTTGATGTCACATCAAACTAGGGGTGTGTCTAAAGCTATATGAAAAAGAGTAATATTATCGATCTAGTACTTGACTATAGTTATTTTTGTATTTTCTAGGGGATCTTTTCAATGTCTTATGAACTTCTTGGTAAAATCTTATTTAAATCATACTATGAAAACTTGCTGAAAGTAAACACACTGAAAGCTTTACTGAAAGAAAACACACTTTGCAGAATGGAAATAAACACACTTTCTTTTAGAAATATACACACTCAATTTAGAATGCTTGAAAACGATTGCAAGAAATATAAGAATCTATCTAAACACCTACAGGAACAAGTATACAACAAAGTTTAACTGGAAGAATTAAAACAATACAAAATTAATAGATCTAAGCTATTTGTTGAAGAAATATAAATACCAAATAAATGAATATCCTGGTCCTTGGGGGTGTGGGCCCTTTCTCCTCCTTAAATAGGGATTTAACAACTCAGAATTCTCTCAAAAAGGAATGGTTATTTTATTAATAAAAAAATTAGTATTAAAAAATGTACTAGATCTATGTACTTAGTCTATTTTATGTTCTATATCTATTTCTCTATCATATTCTATTGTTTTTTATCTACTGTAGGTATGATTTTATATACATTTACAATCATAGTTGTCTCTACGATTCTGATGAAATCGAATCATTCCTAGAATAGATGTTGTGTTGAATTATGTCGATCGTGACAGATGTAAGATAACTATCCCTGGATTTGCATTCAAAAATCTTCTCATCCTTTCCTGATTAAAAGGTTCATTGATGCAAAATATCCAGATGTGGTTAAAATAGATAACTTCCATCGGTTCTAGAACTTTAGAGAAGTTCCAAAACCATAGGAAATTGTTAAGGATCAAAACCATGAGAGTTCTGGAGCTATACCCAGGAGTTCGAACTAAGTCCAAAAATTATGGAACTAAATACTGGAGTTTCGAAACTAAGTCTAAAAGTTTTGGAACTAGATGATGATTGTGTGATGGAGTTCCGAACCGTAACTAAGCGTGGGAACAGATGCTACCAAAAATATAATGAATGCTACCTCATTCATTTCCTCGAATGATTAGACCTTCTTTATTACAAAACTAAATTTCAAACACACACTTTATCAGGAATTTCAGATCTTTTAAACATTAGAATCACAATCAATCAAAAGATAGACAATTACATCCTAACTCATATCAGATTAGCTAAAATTCACAAGATGCAATCAAACTTAATAAACAAGAGAGTAAGATGATATCATATATTGTACATTAATCGGGCATATTTTAGGCGTCATCATTTCCCCAAACTTACTTTTTGTAATTCCCTTTACAAACTTCATTCTTCAAAAGTGGGGTTATATGTTCTGCATTCCATTTGATTACTCGATCAAATGACCTGAAACTAGATTTTCCAATGCCTAAACTTAGATGTAGTGTACCTAGCTCTTGCTTTTATTTTCCTCTCCCACTCTTCGAATTTAGTAGTATCTTGAGGTTCTCTATTTTTCCAAGGAGAAATGGTGGTGAAGAGTAGAGGGGTCCTTGTTTGCATTCCCATCCATATTTTCCCGTAAGTTTCATTGACCTATGGAATTATTATGCATAACGATTTTGCCCTTTCTAAACTCTAGATCCGATTTGTAGGGGATATTACTTCCCTTATTCTCAAGGAAATAGTAAGGAGTTCCCACCTCTTTGAGAATTCTTCATAAATATCCTCAAATTTTTCTTCTTATAGGAGGTAAAGACATCAATACTCTTTTGTAGGATGGCAAGATAATGTGTCTTGAACCTCTCATCAAAGGCATGAGTTCTAAAATGTATGAGGAAGGAAAAAGGTTTACCATAGTGAGCTCTCATGTAGAGACCAATTGAGATAGCTTTCAATAAAAACTTAGATTCCCTTTCCTTCCATGCAATTTGGTTTTATAGAATAGAGAAAAATGCATTGAGCTAGCTCTCCCCCACATACAAATTGATCATAAATCCTATGTTTTTCTCTAGCATAAAATTACAAAAATAAAATTCACACAGAAGATTTTTCTACTCAGATCGGATACGAGAAAGATGCCATGAATTCAAATGCATCTTTTAGTTCATGTGGAAGTCCACGTGTAATCCTTGACAGCTTCTAGCGAATGAACTACTCTTCTAAAAGCACACTATATGCAGAAAGGGCCTCCGCAGCAAGCAATTTTTCACTCATAATATAGACCATATGAATTATTAAAGAAATTTATATTTATTTCCTTCCTCCTTATAAAAATTTTCTTCCCATTATTTTCTTACCTTCATTTCTTATTCCATCTTTTTCTTGAATTCTTCATTTGATGTTTTGCCTTCTCTAAGTTCACCGCAAGTGTCATTCCATAGATGTTTGAGCTGAAAATAGGTTAACTCATGCAATGCGAGAGACTGTGGACACATCATTCTATTTTCTAGAAGTTTGACATTCTTCCTCTTTTTCTATCAGTTGTTTCTTGGTTGCTAATAATTCCTTAGTCTTGGCTGAAAGCTGAGTTGTTAGCTCTCCAATGAGAATCTCCCTTTGTTATAATTTGAGTTTGAGGAAATCTAATTCCTCATCCTTTTCTCTGATAATGAGCTCTGCTCTAGAAAATAATATATCCTGCTTAACTTGATGTCTTTCTTCTTCCTCTTGAAATTACTTGAGGTGTTGAGCATTCTTCCTCTATCAAAGGAAATTTTACTTTTCTTCTCCATGATGCCAAATTTTCTTCTTCTTTTGGCAATGCTTGATGGTTCAACCAATTCTTAAAAATCCTACTCTTCAAGTCTCTCATCTCCTCTGTCCATCTCAGCTTGGCTTGGTTCAGGAGGAGTCATGGCCATGCTACCCAAAATATCAGCAGCTTCCTTTTCCATCCTTTCCTGCTCACTCCTTCCCTCTGGGGTTTCCCTTGACCTCTTATGAATTTTTCTTCTTTGGGAATTTCAACATGCCCAGTGGTGGATTTCCTTCTAGATATTCTTCTTACTATATTTTCTTGCTCTTACATGGGTGAGCTATCACCATCAGAGATAGATATTAGCTCCCCTGAAGTTGCTACAGAAGAAGGAATTTCCTTCAAAGGTACAGAAGGCTCTGTTGTTTTGATCTTTCTCACAGACCTTCTTCTTTTTGGTATATTCTCTCTTTCCATTTCCCTTTGTTCTTCTATAGGGGCATCAATTTCTAGATTATTTGAAGGAGAGAATGGGGCTGGAATTGTCCTTTTGATAATATTAGGGTTTTTCTTGAACTTTCTAATAAACTTGTCCCAAATTTCTTCTCCATTTTTCTTTGATAGAAAATGGTGCTGGCATATTAAATGAATTAGACCATGATGCCTGATTGTCCTAACACCCCAGGAATACCTCTGAGCCATGGTCTGGATAGAATAAAAAAGAAACCCTAGAAGTTTTATTATGTACTCATGTTTTGTGGCTCCATACTTCAGATATATGAGAATTTTTAGGACTTCTTTTCCCATAGACCCAAATTGACCATCACAGGTTAAATATTTCACTATCCAAAACACTACCCTATCAAAGGGTTTGGGAAAACTGGCCCTTCTGACCCCTTTTATGATTTTCTTTGTATTGTAGATGTACTGGGGTTTAGTTTCTCCTTCTTGTAGTAAGATTTCAACCAATTCTTTCAAAGTCCCTTTTGCAGGATGTGGAACATGCATAATTGGCACTCTAGACACGTTACAGTATTTATATAAAAAGGAATAAATATATTTCTCACCTTTGTCCTGGATTTCTCTAGGTTTATGACGAATTCTCTTACTAATTCATCATTATACCTTGAAAAATTCTTCAAGAACTCTAGCCATCTTGCATGCTCAAAGATAGATGTCACTTCTTCGTATACGAGCAGCTAGGAATCATCCTCTGGTTTTGATTTATTTTTAATCCCCATATCGGCTCGAGTTTTGTTTCCTTTGATTTTTTGTAAATTAGTTGTAGGCATTCTTACTTAGCTGTAGAATCGATGAATTTGGCAGCAAAACCTCTATTCTTAATCATGAATCCTCTGTTCTTAGTGCAGAATACAAGATTAATTTGTTAATTCTAAAAAATTGATCTATAACTTATTTCACTTGATTTTTCCTTAATGATTACCAATAATAACCATGCCACCACTTATCCCATCCTTATCATCTTCATGATTACTCACTTGTAATCATAATGTATAAATAGATGACTCATCATACCAACTTTTAAATCAAGTCAAATCACACATGCAAACATTTAATTTAACCCTAAATAAGTTAAAATATATAATTACCATCCTTGATGATGTAATCCTTTTGCTATGATGACTCATCATTCCTACAAGTGGAACAAAACATGGTTAGATAAGACAACTGGAATTTAAAATAATTCCCTTTTATTTGAATTAGCCAAAAGAAGAGGTCAACCGCCATTTGTTGGTTTTCAATTGACCTTTGAGAGAATTTTTTTATAATTTATTTTTTGGGGAAGAAAATGCCATTTACTAGTTTTCATCTTCTTCCCTTTATTTTAGATCTATCATCTGGTTATTTGATCATTTTGGAAGAACTGGGTTCTTCCATATGATCAAATTCTTTGCCTTCTTTCCTCAATAATTCATCCTTAGTGGGAGGCTTCCCATAGAGTTTCAGCCTATGGCCATCGACCAATAGTGTTCGATGCTTCCATCAATGGGAAGTAACTAAATAGAACCATTGTCAAATATTTTCTTAATCTGATAGGGTCCTAACCATCTGGTTCTCAATTTTCCCTTGAATTGTTGGTACTTAGAATCGAACAAAGAATGCCCGACTCTCCTATTTTGAATTTCCTTCTTTTGATATGTGTGTCATGCCATTACTTCCTTTGCTATTGAATTATCTCTTTTTGTTGAAGTGCTTCCATCTTTAATTCATCCAATTCATTGAGTTAAAGGATTCTTTCTTTTTGAGCTGCATCTAACTCAATACCCACCTTAACTATTGTCCTCAATGTCTGTAGTTCAAACTCTATAGGAAATAAGGGATTTTTACCATAGACTAACTCATATGGTGAAAACCCTATTATATTTTTCCAAGTTGTATTATAAGCCCAAATAGCTTCAGGTAGTCTCTTTACCCAATCTTTTCTCCTATCTTCAACTATTTTGGTAAGGATGTTCTCCAATTCTCTGTTTGTTACTTCATCTTTTCCATTTGACTGTGGGTGGTAAGGAGATGACTTCCTAAGATTGATTTGGTAATACATTGTGAAAGCTTGGATCATATTAGACATGAATTATGGTCCTTGATCTGAAACTATGCTCCTTAGTGCTCCAAACTTTACCATAATTCTATTCCAAAGGAAATCAACAACTACTTCTTTAGTGGCATTTTCAATGCGTGCACTTCTACCCATTTTTTCACATAGTCAGTACACACAAGAATATATTCCTTCCCTTGTGAAGGAGGATTAAAAGGACCAAGAAAATTGAATCCCCATCTCTCAAATGGTTCAATTGCAACTTGAGGTTGAAGAGGCATTTCATTGGTGAAAGTTTGTTGTCCCATCCTTTGAAAAGGATCACACCACTTGATATATCTCTTCATATCCTTATACATAGATGGCCAATAATAACCAGTGCCAAGTATCTTATGAGTTGTTGTTTTCACTGAATCGTGTCCTCCACTTGGTTCATCATGACAAGCTCTAAGGATGTCAAAGATTTCATCTTCTCTTACACACCTACACAAAACAAAATCAGGCCCACATTTAAATAGCATTCCATTTAACCATTTTAATTGTGCACTAGTTTTGATTAACTTATTTATTTGTTTCTTAGAAAAAAATGGAGGAAACTTCCCTGTTGCAATATAATTTTCCATCTCAGCAAACCATGGTGTATTTGCTGAAATAGCAAACAATTGTTCATCTGGAAAGTTATCCTTGAATGGATCTTGCTCCCTTGTAGTGGTTAGTCTTGACAAAACATCAACTACCACATTAGATTTACCTAGATTGTCCACAATGGTAATATCAAATTCTTACAAAAGTAATAACCATCTAATTATTCTTCCTCCAACCACTGGTTTGTTCATCAAATATTTAATTGTTGAATGATCTATGTGTACAAATATCTTGTAACCTGTAATGTAATGTCTAAATTTATTGATTGCATAAATCACAAGAAAAAATTATTTTTCAGTGGTGGTGTAATTATTTTTAGTGGGAGTAAGATTCTTACTAAGATAATAAATAGCATACATTTTTCCTTCTTCATCCTTCTGTCCCAAAACTGCACCAATGGAATTATTTGAAGCATATATTTGGATATGAAATGGATTTTCCCAATTAGGTCCTCTCAATATTGGGGCACTGATTAATTTTTCTTTAATTTATTCAAAAGCATGCTGACACTTTTCATCCCAAAGAAATTCATAGTCCTTGGTTAGAAAATTAAACATGGGGGTAGAAATTTTACTGAAATCTTTTATAAAGTGCCTATAGTACATGTCATGCCCTAGAAATGATTTTATGTCTCATGGGGTCCGAGGAATAAGTAAATCTAAAATGATCCTAATTTTGTTTTGATCCACCTGAATTCCTCTTTTTGAAATATGGTGTCGTAATACAATCCCCTCATCCACCATCATCAAACACTTTTCATCACTAAGAGATAGGTTGTGTTGTTCACATCTTGTTAACACTCTATCTAGATTTTTCAAAGCATATTCAAATGTGTTTCGCACAAAGAAGTCATCCATATATACCTCAACACAATCATTTGTTAGATCAACAAAGATTACAAGTACAAATTTCTCTAGAAATTTGTAGGAACATTTCATAAACCAAATGGTAACAACTTATAGGAAAAGGTACCCCATGGACATGCAAATGTTGTTTTTTCCGATCTTCAGTAGTAAATCTGATTTGATTGTATCCACTAAAGCCATCAAAGAATGAAAAGTATTGTTTACCTGAAAGGTTGTCTAGGAATTGATCTATGAATGGTAAGGGAAAATAATCTCTCAGTGTGGCTTTTTTCAGTTCCCTATAGTCAAAACATATTCTCAATTTCCCATTCTTTTTAGGAACAATTGTAAGAGGAGATACCCACTGACTATCTGAGATAGGGTAGATAAAACCTACTTGTAATAGTTTTTCAATTTCTTGTTTGACTATATCCCTTAAGGCTGGGTTAATCCTTCTCTCGAGGCTACTTAACTAGTTTAACATTTTCAGTATAGATGTGATGAGTGTAGATACTTGGATAAATCCCCTTCATGTATTTTTAATCCCAAGTAAAATCTTTAGTATGATTTTTTAAAACATCAAATAGTTTAACTTCTTCATCATCCTTCAACAACCAGTTAATGTTCAAAGTTTTACCTAGTTGAATATCAACATGTTTGGTTCCAATGTGTGATGAAATGATTTGTTGAAAGGGTTCCATTAGAGTATTTAATGGACATGCATGTGGTAATAACATATGGTATGTAGTAACATCTCCAAAAGTTCCTTGAGAAAAATATTGGAAAAAGGACAATAATGAGAATTATGATACTTATCTCTTTGCAGGCCAAACTCTTCGTCACTGCTACTTTCCAGAAATTCTTCACCACTCCCTGATGTATTTGAAACTAAAGCTACTGATTCATCCTCTCCCCATGAGAAATATCATTCCTCCGGAGTGAAATTATTTCCAATCAAAGAGAACTGCTATTGTCGTGGTTCCGGAACTAAATGTGGTGGTTCCAAACTATAGCCGCAGGTTCTAGAACTATAGTTACAAGTTCTGGAACTAAGTTCATAGAAGAACTATAGTTCAACTAAGTTCATAGGTTCTAGAACTATAGTCACAGGTTCGGAACTATATCTAATTGCTTCGAGGACAGCTTGTGCTCATCCAATGATGGATTAATCATCTCTTCTACTTCTCTTACATGATCCTGCAATGTGATCATAGCCAAAGAATATAAATTTTTATTATTAGTTTCAGAAGAATCAACGCACAATTGTTCATGATTGTCAGTAAAAGGTCATGTAATAGGATATAAGGAAATTTGTTTATATTTCTTACCATTCGAGATTTTCATATCACCTGACCTACAATCAATTAAAGCAACAATTGTATCTAACCATGGTCTACCCAAAATAATGGGATAACCCAATGTTTTACCTTTTGGCTGTAATATAAGGAAGTCAACTAGATAGTCCCATGTCTCCACCATAAATGCCATGTATTCAATAATTCCTTCTGGTTTTTCTATAGACTGGTCTACATTCTGCAATATGGTATTAGTATATTATATACCCATTAATGGTAATGTTTTTAGACTATATATTGTCATTACATTGATAGCCGATCCCAAATCTATAAAAACATTATGTATATCCTTATTCCTATAGATAAAAAAATAACAGGACTTCTAGGATCTCCATATTCGGGAAGTAAAATTTTCCCGCTAATAAATCAATAAGTTTCCCATCTACTTTGATAGTCTTGGGGTACTGCTTTCTTCCTTCCAGGATTTTTCAAACATAATATTTTGATTAATTTTTTCAATTCAGAATTTTCTTAATTTCTTGTAAATAAAGTATCTCAATATTTAATTTCCTTAGTTCTTGTACTCAATTCAAACTCCTTGGCTTCTATAGATTCTTTAAACCTCTCTCGAAATGTAGTCTTAGTAGCGTCGTTATCCGGCTCTTTTTTATTTTCTTCCTATATCCTCTTTTGGAATGAAAGTACCAGGATTTAATTTTCTTCCGTCATTTCAATGATTATAATAGGTGGACTGCTAATGATTTTTCCAGATCTAGTTTGAATATCCTTACAATCCATAACATGTAAATCAACTGATTTTTCTGGTTTTGTTCCATAAACAAGAGTTATTTTTTTGTTTCTTGTGTTTTTATTGGTTGTGATGGTATTTGCATTTGGAATACATTTTTAGTTTTTGAATTCTGTGTAGGATCCCATGATGGCATGTTGATTCTGATTTGGATATGTTCTTCCTTGAGCATAATTACTAGGGTTCCATCTAGGTTGTGACCAAGCATAAGGATTTCCTTGACCAGCCCATGGTTTTTGATGTCCCTGAGCATACCAAGCTTGATTTTCCCAATGTTGAGGGTTCCATGTTGGTTGAGGTACCCAAGGTGGTTGTCCCCAATTTTTTGGTATTGACTGAGTAGCCCATGGCATCGTCTAGGATTAGGAACTGATCTTGGCATAAATTACCCTTGGTTAGGTTATCTCTAAACAAAATTCAATTCTTCTGTTGTGGATGATGTACTAGGTTTGTTTAAGTTGATTATTTATGACTGGAAGTAGAGAACAAACATCAGTATCATGTTCTTTAGATTCACAGATAAGACACATTTCTATTTTATCCAAAGGAAAATCTCTTATTACATGCTTCTTCCTGCATCTAGGACAATACATAGCCAATGGTTCAATTTTGGCATTTTCTTTAGCTTGTAATCCATCCATAGTAGAGGTTAATTGAACTAAAATGTCTATTTTAAAATTTTCTAACTCATCCATTAGTTTGTTCATATCTGGGTTCAAACTTTTCACTGATTTTCCTTTTCTAGGTCCACCCCTTGTTCTGGAATAGCTTCTACAAATCTCCTTAATTTCATTCATTCTTAACTAATCAATGTCTTCACCTCTTATCAAGTTAAGGACTTTCTTAGATTCCTCATCCAAACCTTTAAGAAAAATGGTTTTACTTAACTCCTCTTGAAGTACATCTCCACATCTTTCGCTCGCAAAGAGGAATCTATCTAAATAGTCTTCTATATTTTCATCTTCCTCTTGCTTGATTTTGAAGAATTCTTCCTTCCTATTTCTCCCTCTACAATAATCTTGGTATTTGTCTAGAAAGGCAGTCTCCATTTGTTCCCAAGTGCTAATAGAGTTGGATGGTAATCTCGTTAACCACCTCATTGTTGCATCCTTCAAAGTGGATGGAAACAACTTGAGTTTTTGATTATCTTTTTTATAGTCATAGGTCTGACATAGCACATTAAACTCAAACAGAAATTGGTCAGGGTGTTCGATGACATCCCTCTAAATGTGCAGGGTGAGATAATTTTCATTGATGTATCATCATATCCCAATTGGATTGAATAAGTAAAGGTCCTATCAGTAATCTTTCATCTTCTTTTTCCATTTTGAAAATATTTTCTAAATTTTCCTCCAAATCAATGTGTTATGTGGTATGCCTTGGGGAAGGAGAAAAATTAGGAGTAGGATGTTGACTGATCAATTGAGAATCAAAACTCGCTCTAAATGGATCTTGAGTAATAAGCCTTTTCCTAAAAGTTTCACTTCCTTCAGGTGACTGATCTAAGAATTCCAAAGGTGGAAATTTTTTTTTTTATTTGACAGGGATGATGGTGCCTCCAATTATTGATCAATTTCCCTATTTTTACTAGAGGATGTTTTGAATTCTTGTGAAGATGTTATTGGGAGGAATCTACCCTTTGAGTCTCTTGGTCTACTCATATATTTTATGATATAGTAGGGAAGATCATTTTGAAACGGTATAGACAGATTTGCACAATAATAATACTTTCTTAATATTCAAACGTACAAGATATTACAAATAAATAGGAGAAATTGATCCTATTTTCTAGGAGGTTGTTCTAACAACACTCCTCACATTTCTTATTTACGTGAATTTGGTTTAACAACCAAATCACATTCAAATAACTATATGAGTTGTTATTACAACTCATTTACTCCACATTATTATATTCACCAATATGTAAATATAATAAACACATCTAAATAATGTGAGCACTAAACAAGTATTCCTAACATTCCCCCCCTTAGTGTGAACATGGGAGAAAAACAATTGCACTTCCTTTTGTAGCGTGCACCCGTGCGTGCTCATGATTTGGATGGTTTTACAGGACAGCCAACAACCTCAACATGGATGGTTTTACAGACAACCAAAACCTCAAAGAAGGATGGTTTTACAACCAACCAACCTCAACAGGATGGTTTTACAGACAACCAATGACAACCTCAACATCATGATGTTGCTTTTCTTTTGTGCTTTCATCTGTCCACTATGCTTTTACATCAGGGAATTATGTAGGAAACACTGATCACTGATAACAAATATGAAAAGAGAAAATGGAACATTGAGACCATGTTCCCCCCCTCAATGTGAACATTTCACTTATTCAAATAGGAACACTGAGAAAAAATTACGCTGCACACAACTAAAATCAACTGCAACTCTAAAAAGAAAGCAAACTCACACACACGCTATCACCATAGCTTTGTGCGGCCCCAGTCGTTGGTGACTCAAGCGAGAGTTGCTGAATGACCTCCAGCCTCCTGTGCCTCCATCCTCCATTTAACATGCTACTAACTCAGCCTGATTTGGATATGAAGCTCAATTGTTTCCACATTGTTTATTATATCTTCCCTCCCGCAATGTGAAACACTTTATTTTCACGGACGTCGGGTAACACCGAAAATGCGTCCGTAAGGCAATTTTTATTTTTATTTTTCAGACTTTTTACAATTATACGACATTTGACGACAACTCACAGATTTGACAAAGACTATTTTGAATCGGACAAGAAGACTCGACTAACTTTTAAAAAGTAATAAAACGAGATTACTTTTTAAATGAAAATGAGAATTTAAAAAAAAATCCTAAAATCACCTATATGGAATTATTTATTACGACACTTAGCTCTAAATGAAACCTAAATGAAATAAGGACCCGACAATACTTATACACAATGTATCTTATGGTTTAGACACCAAAAGTATTAAACAACCTATTTAAAAAAGTAATAGAAAATTACTTTTTAATGCCTTACAACTATTGACTGAATAATAAACAAACACTAGACTTAATTTATAGGATTTGATATTGACACACACTTCAATTATACGGGGTAGACATCAACATTTTATGAGTCCAAACTAAAAATCTCAACATAAAACATGACTTACACGACTTGGAAAAAAAGACCAAATGCATGCGTTAAGGGAAGATCCGGTAAAGACGCTTCTGCTGCGAAATTCTGATCATCAACCGCTATGCCATTATCAAACTTTTCCTGCATATCATAGATTCTTGGAGTTCAGACTTGTGCAACTTTATTTGCAAGGTGCAGAGCAATTATAGTGGCGAGCTGGGAATTTCTTCAAGATTGCGGATTGGTGTGCGCATAGATAACAATAAAAAATATCTGATCTAGAAACGAAACGCCCACAAATGCTTTTGAGATTTTTCTTGCACGTTTTCTGGTAATGGATGCGTATAGAATACACACTTAGCAAGATTCCGTAACAATAGTGAAATTCGTAGGCTCAGGACGTGTTAGACAGTGACTGGTATATCACAGTAAAGTCTACCGTGAAATGCATAGAAATCCAGAAGCGCGTACACCCACGTCTGACTGATCCTCAACACACTTGCGCTTGTATACATTCCTTCATAGAGCACAACTCCATGCACAAGTCACGCCATAGTATCCACTAATTTCACTCTGATATAGATGCGTGAGACAACACGTTTCTTCTCCTTCACGTTTTTCCAGCACACAACTCACGAATACGTGAAAACCGTGGTTTTGATTCCCAGCAAAGAAAATTTGAAGGCAGTTTTAATGCGACTGTTTCGACAGTAGATGCAGCGAAGACATCGTTGAACCAAATATGATCAAACTAGATGGATGCAATTTGGTGTTGAATTCTGCAGGCCGCCGCACTGTATGATGATCAAATCATACGAGCTGAACTATATCTAGAATGCTCACAAAAAAAAAAATTTCTCATTAACCAGGGAAAACGTGAATAGCAAAAGATTTTCCCTGTATAATATATTATGGATCCATAGTTGCTCTGGTACCAAATGAAATGGTATAGACAGATTTGCACAATAATAATACTTTCTTAATATTCAAACGTACAAGATATTACAAATAAATAGGATAAATTGATCCTATTTTCTAGGAGGTTGTTCTAACAACACTCCTCACATTTCTTATTTACGTGAATTTGGTTTAACAACCAAATCACATTCAAATAACTATATGAGTTGTTATTACAACTCATTTACTCCACATTATTATATTCACCAATATGTAAATATAATAAACACATCTAAATAATGTGAGCACTAAACAAGTATTCCTAACACATTTAACTACTAGATGTATAATTTTTGATCTTGCTAACACTTAATTAGAAAGTTCCATCTAGTGTATCCTTGAAAATGGCACCAAAAGTGATGGGTGTCATTATTCCCTTCATTTAATCAACTTCTTGTTGATGTCATATCAAACCAGGGGTGTGTCTAAAGCTATATGCAACAAGAGTAATCTTATCGATCTAGTAGTTGACTATAGTTATTTTTATATTTTCTGGAAGATATTTTCAATTTCTTAAGGACTTCTAGGAAAAACCTTATTTAAATCATACTATGAAAAATTGTTGAAAGTAAACACACTGAAAGATTTGCTGAAAGAAAACACACTTTGCAGAAGGGAAATAAACACACTTGCTTCTGAAAGTAAACACACTTTCTTTTGGAAATAAACAAACTCAATTTAGAATGCATGAAAATGATTGCAACAAATATAAGAATCTATCTAAACACCTGTAAGAACAAGTATACAATAGAGTTTAATTGAAAGAATTAAAACAATACAGAATTAATAGATCTAAGCTATTTGCTGAAGAAATATAAATACCAAATAAATGAATATCCTGGTCCTTAGGGGAGTGGGGCCTTACTCCTTGAATCATGATTTAACAACTCAAAATTCTCTCAAACAAGAATGGCTATTTTATTGATAAAACATTTGGTATTACAAAACATACTGGATCTATGTACTTAGTATCTTTTCTATTCTATATCTATCTCTATCATATTCTATTGTTTTTTTATCTACTGTAGGTCTACTTTTATATACATTTACAATCATAGTTGTCTCTATGATTCTCGATGAAATCTAATCATGCCCATAATAGATTCTCGAGTCGATTGTGGCTGATCGGATAACCGTAAAATAACTATCCTGGATCTCGCTTTAGAAATTTTCTCATCCTTTCCCGATTGAAAGGATCGTTGATGCAAAATCTCCAGTGTAGTTAAAATAGAAACCTCCATCAGTTCCAAAAATTCGAGAAGTTATAGAATGGTAGGAATTCATTAAGGATTAAAATTTTGAGAGTTCCAGAGATATACCCAAGAGATTTAGAACTAAGTCTGAAAATTTTGGAACCAAATACTAGAGTTCTAGAACTAGATGATGATTGTGTGATGGAGTTTCGGAACTAGCTTGGAAGTTCCAGAACTAATCTGTGTGGGAACAGATCCCACCGAAAACATACTAAATACTACCTGCTTCATTTTCTCGACTGATTAGACATGATTTATTACAAAACTAAATTTCAAACATACAATTCATTAAGAATTTCAGAGCTTTTAAACAATAGAATCACAATCAATCAAAAGAAATACAATTATATCCTAACTCATATTAGATCAACTAAAATTCAAAAAATGCAATCAAACTTAATAAAAAGGAGAGTAAGATGAGATCATATATTATACATTAATTGGGCATATTCTAGCCTCATCAATCCATAGGGCCACAAAATCAAAAACCCATGTACCAAGTCAAGTGATAAGAACCCACCTTTCAAAAAACAAACCGAGAAACCAAGATAACTACTCACCCATACCAACAAAACAAAAATAGGAAGCATAAAACAAACACAACATACCAAAATAAGAAAAATAAAAAATAAAATAAAAAGAATGTACAATATACACCGATGTGTACCTTGATTAAAAATCAGTTGAGAAAATGTTTCGTGTGCCTTCCATTAACAGAAAATCAAACAACTCTCCATCTAAATCCTTTAAAAAGAAAGTGTGTTCACCAATTATGATATTAGTGGAATAAGGGCCCATCCTTAATGCATCAACTTTCCAATGCTTTCCTTTTTCCTCATGTTTTCTATACCATAATAACACAAGATCTCCCACACTAAAAATTCGAGAGTCACATTTTTGTCAAACATTTTTTTAGTTTTTCCTAAATTTAAAATGTCTTTAGTGGGACTCTCTTCTCTCTTCATCCAATTCAACAAAATGATTTATTCTTACATCATAAGTGCTAACTTCTTGATATTCTAGTTGTTGTATTAATTGGTAATAAGATAACTTCATGTGTAGGGGGATAGGGGCTTGAGCTCCATAAGCTGATTCAAATGGGATTTTCTAGTAACTAGTTTTTAGTGATCCTATCTACCTAAGCAAAAAAATTTAACAGCTCACCCCATCTTTGTTTATTTACCTCCAATGTCTTTCTAATTTTATTCAACAATTTTTTTCTCTTGATTAGTCCTCTCCATTTCTCGGGGTTATAATTAGATGCATATGTAAGGTTTATTCCATACTCTTGACACAGGGGCCACTAATGGTTTGGCTCAAAATCATCATAGACAAGTGTTAGCAACTATCTTGGAAGGCACCCCAAATCTCAAATTATATAGTTTAAGATAAAATCCATAACAAATTGATGGGTTACTTTCTTAGTAGGGATAGCCTCAACCCATTTGGTGAATTAATCAAGAGCCACCAATATCCATTTATGGCATACACTTGATGGCTCTAAAATTTCCCTAACAAAATCCTTACCCCATTACTTGAAAGGAGATTCAATTGATAATGGTTGTAAAGGGAAAGAACCCAAAGCTTTCGCTTCTTCCTTAAAATTGTTGACAAATTTCACATTTCCTTACCAAAAAAGTTATATCTTTAAAAATTATGAGTGACCAATAACCAACCCTTAAAATCTTGTGGGCAGTTACCCTTCCAGGAAAATACCCCCCACAAACACCCCCAAGAAAATTTGTAATTAATTTAGGATCTTCATCCTCAATAATGCATGTTAGGAGGACCCTTTAGGATTGTTCCATGCCAATCCATAATCAATAATAATGTACTTCTGCAAAGTCAACTTGAGTACCCTCTTTTGGGTTTTACTTAAAAGTATAAGACATTCCAAATGTTTAAGATAAAATATGATGTCCATGTACCATGTAGAATTGATTAATATTTCATGAACATTCACATCTTCTTCCTTGATTTCATTTACCTCCATCACTTGCAAGTTGCTCTCTGTCATTATCTTTATAAACCCTAAACCTTTGACTAGCTTGGTGGTTTGAATGTCCATGTCATATTCTTGTAATTTTTCACCCATCGACATCTTTTACTTGATATTTCCATCTCTCGACAAGATGTCCTTGACCATGGTATGGGGAACATAGGCTGTGATTTTCAAACTCAAGATGTATGACCTAAAATTTTTGTTACTCTTACCAAATAAAAAGCCTATTTTTCCATGATAATATACCTCAAATTTTCTCCCTACAATGTTTTACTAAAGAAATAAATTGGCCTTTCACTTCCTTATTTGTCCTTTTGTAATAGTACATAAGCAATAGTGTTTTCAGAGGAAAAAGAAAATATTTGGAAAGTCTTCTTATAAACAGAGCTACCAAAATAGGAGCATTCTTTAGTGCTTCCTTAATTACATTAAAAGCCTAGATGACTTCCTCCTCCCATTTGATAATCTGATCCTTTTTAGCATACTAATGATAGCGATGGTCATTTCGGAAAGTTAGAAATGAATCTCCTAATGAAATTTATTTTTCCAAAGAAGAATTGAATTCCTTTCTTAGTTCTGTGAATAGAAAATTTGCCAATGGATTCCCTCTTTAAGGGTAAATCATGACCCCTTCCTTAGAAAAATATGTCCCAACAACTTTGACTTTTGAACCCCAAAGTGACACTTGTTTGGATTCAATTAAATACCATATTCTATGCATTGTAACAACATTTTCTCCGATGTTGAAAGTGATCACTTCTTTTCCTTGAGAACATTTTCACATCATCCTAATATACAATGATAAAATCATTTATGTATCCTCAAAATTCTACATCCATAACTCATTGAAAAATGTCCCCATAATTCATCGGACAAATGGCATTCTCACATACACATAAGTATCCCATTGAGTGCTAAAGGCGCCTTAATTCTCTCTGATTGCTTCACTAATACTTGGTTATATCTCAATAATCCATCTAGAGTAGATAATAAATCGAGCCAGAAACTAAATGCAACATGTTATCCATATTGGGAAAGGTATAATTATCTTTGATTGATAACTTATTCAAATTCCTAAAATCCACACACAACCTTATATGTCCATTCTTCTTCCCGAACTAGTACCGAATTCCCCACCCCGAAGAATAACTTGTGGGTTATATGATGCCTCCATCCCTCAACATTTTTAATTATTCTTGCATTTTGAGGGTAAAAAGTGGATTAATGGACATTTCTTTCTATCCGAATGGTTTGGCACTATTTTCTAATGGTATCTCATGTTGGAAAAGATCCTCCCTATATGCCTTCAATTCTTTATATGACCATGCCAAACAATCTTTGTACCTTTTCAAAAACTAGACATAACCTAACCATGTTGATCGACAAAAGGATAATACTAAGGAAGGAACACCTAGAAGGTTCGTGGAGTGGTAGTAAGGAAAATTCAAGTCATGGAAGGATAGGGAAGGAAATGCGCATGAAAACAAGGATAGATCCAGAATTAGCCATTTTCATGGTTACATGCTATTTTTTTGAGATAACATGCGAGGCACAAAACCGATGGAAACTTTTGCGGGAGCAGAGAATGCTATTTTGGGAAGAGCGTCCACAAAGCACTTTATATGAGTTCAAAGTTAATAATATATTTACTAATGCTAGTTAACTATGAGAGATCTATTGATAACACAAGCCCATGTGTGCACACTATTGTAAAGGTGCATGGCTAATTTAAGCATGTGAATGATTTTGGGAATTATGTAAGTGGTAAAAACAAACTCCCCACCCCTATAAATATATAGTAAGTTATGTAGTTTAGTAGTAGTGATCTAATATGGAGTTATGCTTCCGTAACTGATGTCGACATGACCTTATGATACTAATTATTGTAAAAATATTCTTTGTATTTACTATATTTATTATAATGGAGCATATTGATGAATAATGGTATCAAACATGACTATAAATACTTATTACATGGATAATTTCATTATGTTTATTGTTTGATTCATGATTCTTTAAAGATATAGATCTAGAATATGCTATGTGGAAAGTTTATATTGTTTATGGATCTGAATGCATTAACCCTTCATCATGTTTGCATCCTGCATAAACAACTCTAAGGAGGAGCCTTGTGCTTTTGCGCACTTCCGGTGAGCACTCGCCTAGGTTGGGTGATGTGCCGGTGTGCTTGGGTTATTCTTTGTAAATTCTAAGTTACATCATTGGTTCCATTTCTGGGACCTCTTTTCAGCTTGTTTTTAGGATGGTTCATGATGAACACATGCCAATTGACCCTAGAAATTGTTGAGGAGTGTATACAATATCTTGAATAAGAGTACGCATAGAGGTTCAATAATGGATCCGAGTTTGACGCACGCACATGAGTGGAACAAAATTTGTATGATCTTGTTTGTATGATAGCTTCATTTCTATCTTTCTAGTAGAACTATATGAGTGGGTGGTTACTTATGAATCTAAATTGAATTTGAGGTATATGCAAAATTTTCTGAACAAAGGAAGAATTTTAGGCCCTATATGATGTTGATTTAATTTGGATGCACATTATGGATACTTGGTTCTATGGTGTCTTGAATAGTTATATTCCGGAGTACTCAATTTCTACTTATTATTTCCCGGAGGTAGCTGAGTTTCATTTTTTACATTATACTAGGGGAACCTATTTGCAAGGCATCCCACTGGTAATCAATATTTTGATGGTAAACTTGAACTTGGAAGAAAAACTGATGGCTAGCTAAACCTCACCATGTGCAAGGGTAGGAACAAGATTGGTGAAAGATGGCATACTTAGTGGTAGAAAGGAAGAGAGAAGAAAGGAAAATTAAGTATAATGAGGTGCGCAAGAGGGAGATAGAGAAGTAGCATGAAATTTCGGAGAGGATGGCATTGAGGTGAGAGATGGATCATGAAGGATTTAGAGCTCACACAGAGGTGCGAAGCCGAGCATCAAGAAATCCCCATCTAGGTGAGAATGATAGGGAACCCTCCTTAGCCTCACAAGGAAGCATGCCAAAGAGAGATGACCTGGGCCATAGGCACACATCTCGAACCTACCTGGAAACCTAACCCTTGTGCTTTATTTTCTAGTACCTAGTACGACAAGTAGTCTACAAGATAATTCAGTAGGAGGGGAGTAGGAGTAAGTTAGATATTAAACACATTGATGGCAAGGTAGACGTCTTCATTGTTATTTGGGGGTACTTTTTTAGGTGTATCGTCCACACACATTAATATGAGCACATAGAATTTTGGACTCACTTGGGAGTGGCACCATCTCGCAGACCATAGGGGTTCATTTTAGTACTATTGTTGGGACACAGGGAAGTACATCTTTTGGTCCACTTCCAGCTATAGGTGGAGGATCAAGAGGTATAGGTGGTTATAGAGGTAGAGGTAACATAGTAGGTTCTAGATCAGGTGGGAAAGGTTCGCACCAAGCCCATAATATTTACATGGAGATGTATCTTCATCTTCTAGATTATAGGGGCATAAAAGATGATACTTGAACACATACACATATGTTAAATACCATGATGCGCAAAAGGAATCATGGCTTTTGAGCGTAAGGAAATCCAATTTGTGACTACATTGCAAGGATGTGCACATAGTTACTATAAGAAGTTTGAATATGATCAAACTTGCATTGATTATGTAACATTAAAATATTCTTTCTTAAAAGAGTTTTATATCCCCGATTTTGAGCGAGAATACTATAAACGTGCTCAAGGATATTAAACAAGGAACTACTAAGAGTATCTAGGAGTATGACTCTTACTTCAAAATGCTTTTATCTAATATTTCTTATGATATTCACACAAGTGAGCATGCACAATGGTTCGTTGATGGTATGATTACAATGTTTAGAAGGGTGCCGCTGTCACATAAGACATACATTGATCCACACAAAGCACTCGAAGTAGATTTTCATGCTAAGGTATTCAGGAGTATAGACATTGTAGTCATCACTTTCTTGGAAGCATAGATTGTAGATATGGAAAAGTAGTTGGAGAAACTATCAACAAATTCAGCACATGAGATGCACACAGGATTTGGTGTACAAATTATGAAGTAGAAGGGCACACCAAGGATAGTTTTCCCCATAGATCAGTGTGTTCATTATTATTAGACTATGAGATATGTAATTTAAACCATGATGCTAGCTGTTGCCCATTATTACAACACACAATAAGGAAGAATGTATCTTTCTATTGTAATATTTTTCTATCCATGACTCATGATACATAGACCTGTAGAATGATTGGTCGATCCATGATGTTATAGATACTTGGTGTGCGAAAAACAAACATATCAAATAAATCTAAAGGAAATAATGAGCAACAAGATAAGGATCACAATGAAGCACACTATGATCAAAATGAGGGATGTTTTAAAGGAGGTAGTGGCGGGGGTGCAGATATTGTGGTGGATTCGGAAGCCTAGGTCATGGTGGTAGATGAGGTAAGTTTCCTCATCGACATTCTCTACATGTAAATCTCCCGACCACTACATGCACAAATGTCTACAAAAACTATTACATGTTCTTTCTGTGGGAAGAATCATATCTATGAATAACACCCAAACTTGTATGAGCATCTTAGTAAGCAACATAAATAAGAAAACAAAGGTGCAGCATGGTTAGCATCTTATGCATTTTGGAAAATACATGGATTCCCAAGGTGACACTAGAACCTAAAGTATTACCTATAAAGATTACTACACATGTTGAAGCAAAGTGCACTCCAAAGAAGCATTACAATAAAATCCTACCATCACTAAAGAAGAGGTTTTACATGCCCTGTACCCAAATCCTTCCCATCTAAAGGAGGTTTATCAAGAGACCATAGAGGTCCTAAAAAATCTTCGTGGTGAAATACGGTGTTTAAAAGAGAAATTACGGAAGATGTAATAGAAGAAGTAAACAAAGAAGGTCCCATCTAATATTGACAACTTAAGGGAGGTGTGCAAAATGTTGCATTGGGAGAATATCATTCAGTTGTTAGGGAATTGGCTAAAGGGAAACAATCAAGGTGCCTCAAGACTAAGAATGGATAGTAGATCGTGCATGCAAATATTCCCCTAATAGCATAGACTATTACAAGGAAATCACTTTGAATTATGTTGTGGATAGATGGATTTTGATCAATATATTGATTGAAACATGTGCAAAAGTTAATGTTCTTACTTTAGATGCATGGGTATAGATCGGGGAACTTCATTGCATCCATCCTTCAATGTGTTATTTATGGCTAATCGACCAAGGGCCACTCCCATAGGAGTTTTAAAAGATGCATCCATTACTATACAATGGGCCAAATTCATTGGGGATTTTGAGGTTTCAACCTTTACTGAGTAGACATTTTTCTAGCTATGCTTGAGCTCCTTGGTTGTAATGCAAATAATGTTGATTTATGGTTTAATAAAGGATATATATCAATTTCGAGAATAAGGAGGAAAAATTTAAAATCCATTTAACAAATGGGAAATCTGCACCGTATGTTAAGCCTTTGAGTGAGGAATATCTGAATAGGATTGATGTGCACGCCATTTGAGATCAAGAGTTCCTTGAGCCATTTAAGGAAGGAATCCTTCAATGGAAAGATGTAGGGGTTTGTTAGTGACACTACGAGTATTACTTTTTATAATTGGGATCATAGTACTTATGAGTTGGTAGGGTGTAAAGTAAGAAGTGCATTTACATGGAAAATTAAACCTAGCTCTATTAGAAGGATATGTAATAACCATATACCTCGATACACTGGATAAGAAGACCCTACGATATTCCTACACACACTAGAGGAGCAGTGGATAGATCAAGTTAAGAGAATAAATATGTTGGCATATACCCCGGTAGGGACAAGAGAGTGCGTTAGTGGGTGGTTCACATAGATAATCTTATAGAATGGAATGAGTTCAGGATCACTCTAACCACTTAGTTTTTTTATAAGTAATGCACCTACTCAAATCTACACTTATCATGGTAATCAACCTGTTCAACACCACATTCAACAGTGTGAGAGACTCTAGACAGAGGGGTAGGAAGATTTACCACCTTCACTCTAGGTGCACAAATTTTATTCCACTTTATAAGGTTGTGCACATGCTTGGTATGTATATGTGGAGCTACATAGAGAGACTAGAAATTGATAGGATTTGATTATAGGAATGATCCATAATTTTGACTACTTCTCTACTAAACCTCCAGAGAAGAGGCATTAAGGGTTATAAAGCACTTAACTATGGGAGATAGTGCAAAGGTGGAAGACCTCATTCATGATTTATTTAATGAGATAGAATTAGGAGAACATTTTGATGAAGAAGTAGAGACAGACTCTATGTTATTTCAGTGCACTTGCTTTGAGAAAGAAAAAGGAAAGATGGTCTACATAGTGGATGATGAACAAGTAGAAAATATGGATGTCAATCATTTAACAGGATGTGTGAGATTTTCAATAGTGTAGATAGGAACACGTGTTCTATTCATAAGCCTATGAAGATAAAGAGATGGAATATTGTCATGGATGCGGTACTTAAGGAGGTTGTAATTGTGGATTATTGGTCTAACTCAAAGTGGAAAAAATCATAGAGATACAATGAGACTTTCAAGACTTATTTCCTAGGGGATACCATGAGTTGAAGGTCATGCATGAATCATTAGGAGATATGAAGATCAAGCTTAAACAAGGTGTGCACCCAGTTTAGGAAGATACCCTAGTGGATGAACTCTAACTTGAACATAAAATTTAAGGAATAAATTGATAGCATGTTGAAATATTACATCATCGGGGCCTTGAGGAGTCTCGAGTGGGTTAGCCCCATGGTTATTAGTGTAAAGAAAGATGGTCAGATTAGGATTTTTATGGATTACAAAGAACTAAATGATTTATGTGTAATTGATCCCTTTCCTACTCCTTTAATAGAGGAGATATTAGAAGGTGTCATGGGGTGTGAAATCTATTCTTTTAAAAATGGATTCTCTAGGTATCATCAGGTTAGGATTAAGTAGAAGGATCAAGAGAAAACAACCTTCACCACTAAGTGGGGAAGTTTTGCATATACTTGTCAATCAGCTTGAGAAACGTACCTACTATATTTTTGCACATAGTTGTTTAAGAATTCTAGGATTTCATACACAACATTTTATAGGTTTAATTGGAGGATTGGATGGTGTATGGAATTGTTAAGGATCATTGTGACAATTTTATCTTAATGTTTGAAAGATGTAAAAATTAAGCATCTCTTTTAACATCAAGAAGTGTGTATTTGCTACACAATTTGGCACTTTGTTAAGGAGAATTATCTACAAGGAAGTTTTTTTGTTGATGATGTTAAAGTTGGAGTTATTATCACCTAGAAGACCCTACCACTCAAAGTGAGGTGTGTGGATTCTTAGGTCACATTGGGTATTATAGAAAATTTATCAAATGGTATGCTAATGTTGTTACACCCCTAGAAGAGTTACTAAAAGGAAAAGGGACATTCTATTTGGGGGAACCACAACAAGGTGTGCATTTGAGAAATTAAGGAGAAACTTACTACAACACCTATTCTACATTTTACCTCTTGGGACCAACTGTTTCATGTACATGTGGATGTTTTTGGCATGACCATAGCTGTGGTAGTAGCTCAGCTTGGTGAAGGTATGATAGATCATCCTATCTATTTTGTTAGTAGAAAGTTGACTCTGCCGAGAACAAAATTTTACAACTACTGAGCACAAAGTCTTGTCAATGATTTATGCACTACATAAATTCCAAATAAACCTTCTAGCAACACCATTTATATTTTATACCGATCACATGGCATTGAAATACTTGGTAAATAATCCCATCTTATAGGGGCACATATGTCGATGGGTGCTCTTATTCCAAGAATTTGATTTTACAGTTGTGGTAAAACCAAGGAAAAGTAATTCTGGCCTAGACCATTTATCAAGGATATAGTCGGGGAAGATGCACAAATAATTGAAGATACAATGTCGATGCATAGTTATATAGGTTACATCATGCACCTTCGACTTTAAGGATATTTATATTTTTCTACGCATAGGTGTAGCGCCAAAAGGACTAAAATCCTTAGAGAAGAAACAACTTACAATTTGCACAACACCTTTTATGTTGATCAGTGGTGACCTATACAAGTTAGGTCGAGATGAAGTATTGTACCAATCAGTACTAGAGAATGAGCACATAAATATCATAGAAGAGGATTAGGGTGGTATTATAGGTGGGAAATATGCAGGTGACACCATTGCGCACAAAAATTCTACTCATTGGATTATGGTGAGAGACCCTATATAAATATTGTAAGGCATATTACAAGGTGTGTGATCACCGTCATCACCTATGAAAGATGGTGAAGAGGGGAGAAATGCCTTTATGACCTATTCCTATTGCGTAACCATTTGAAAAATGGGCTATAGACTTTATGGGTCCTATTTCACCAGCCACGCGTAGGACTAGATCACACTACATCATTACTTGCATAGATTATCTCACAAGGTGGGAAGAAGTAACACCTACTAGGGATTTTACAATAGCTACAACAACCGGGTTTTTATGGGAAATTATTCTTACAAGGTATGGATGCCTTCTGAGTTTGACAAGTGATAGGGGCACACATGTTTTGAATGAGACAATCAAGATATTATTGGATGAATTTATGATTGCACACCATAAGATTACACCCTATCATTCTTAGGTAAATGGGATCAAGCTTAGGCCTTTAACAAAATTTTGAGCCAGACATTGACAAAAATTTGTGATGTTGGAAGGAAAGATTGGGATGATAAAGTTTCTTCTATGCTTTGGTTGTATAGAAAAACATATAAAAGTTTGAATAAGGCCACACCATTTTAGTTAGTGTTTAGTGTAGAATCCGTTCTTCCTATGGAATTCATATTACCTTTTTAGCGTATTGCACATGCTTTGGAGGTCTAGTTGATGAGTAAGCATTAGAAGAATGAATTGAAAAGTTGATAAATTTGGATGAGTGATGAGTAATGGCACGTTAGAGTCGAAACCAAGAAAAGGTGAGGCGAAAGCATGATATGACATGAAGTGGGTGATATTCCTCAAGGTTGGACCTACCGTAAAGGATGGTAAGTTGGATTTAGTACATACAGATGTATGGGGGCTAGCTAAGGTAAAATATATTGGTAGTTCATGTTATTATGTCACTTTAATTGATTGTGCAACTAGAAAAATTTGGGTATATTGCATTAGAAATAAATTTGATGTGTTTGAAACCTTGAAAATATGGAAAGCCTTGATTGAGAATGAAACAAGTCTCAAGTTGAAATGTCTCAGGTTCGGATAATGGAGGGGAGTATTACAGCAATGAATTTCTTGATTACTATTCGGTAAATGGGATTTGTAGGAAAAGAATGGTTCTAAATACTCCACAGAAAATGGAGTGTTAGAGAGAATGAATAGGACAATCATGGAGCATGCTAGGTGCATGAGGTTACATGCGGGGATGCCACTCATGTTTTGGGTAGAAGTGGTGAGCACAATTGTTTATCTGATTAACAGAGGACCCTCTAAGGCTTTGGATACATGTATACTTGAGGAGGCTTGGTTTCGTAAGAAAATTGATTACACATTTCTTAGAGTATTTGGATGTGAGGTATTTGTTCACATTGATAAAGATGATAGAACCAAGTTAGAGGATAAGTCTGAGAAATGCACCTTTGTTGGATATGGTGAGGATGACTTTGGTTTCCGTGTTTGGAGTCTTAAAGACAAGAAAATATTTCACTCTAGATATATTGTCTTTAATGAAAAATTCATGTATGAAGATCAGTTGCAGAAACATACGAGGGATCAAAGAAATAATACACATTGTTAGAGGAAATTACAGACAACAAGGTGTCCAAGGGGCCGGTTCAGGGTGCATCATGTTCCGGCAAGATAGCCAGCTTAGGAACCTACTCATCATTAACCCCAAACTCTTGAGGTGAGAATGCCTTTTAGTGTAAGAAGGGAACTCCGAATGATTTACTCCATCTTTGAATTATTTATTTCTCAGTGATAGTGGAGAGCCATAGTTCTTTGAGGTAGTAGTGCAAGTGGATGCCGGGAAGAAGTGGGAATAGGCCATGGATGAAGAGCATAGATATCTTATGGAAAACAAGACTTGGGATCTGGTGGAGTTACCTGAGGGCAAGAGATCATTGTAGAACAAGTGGGTGTATATAATAAAAGAGAAATATGGAGGAAGGAAAAGATACAAGGCCCGATTGGTGGTCAAGGGATTTACACAGAAGAAAGGTATAAACTTTGATGAAATTTTTTCTCCTGTTGTTAAAATGACTTCTATTAGGATTGTTTTTGGTTTAGTAGTATTAGAAGACCTACACTTAGAGAAGTTGGATGTGAAGAATGCATTCCTTCATGGTGAGTTGGAGGAGGAATTGTATATGCAACATCCACATGGTTATGATGTCAAAGGGAAGGAGAGGTTAGTGTGAAAATTAAAGAAGAGCTTATATGTCCTGAAATAAGCTCCACGGAAGTGGTACATGAAGTTTGGCAGCTTTATGCAGGAGTAGGGTTACTCCGGATGTCATTCGAGACCATTGCCTATACATCAATAAGTTTCTTGATGGTAGTTATATTATTTTGTTCTGTATGTGGATGATTTTCTTATTGTAGGGAAGAACATGCACGAAATAAGGGTACTCAAGAAGTAGCTAGGTGACTTCTTTTCTAAGAAGGATTTGGGGGCAGAAAAAAATCCTTGGTATGATAATAACTCATAACAGAAAGAGAGGAAGCTGGTGTTATCTTAAGAAGAGTACATAAATAAGGTCTTGGAGAGGTTTAGTATGGAGGATGCTAAACCAGTTAGTACCCATTTGGTAGGTCACTTTAAATTATCAAAGGACTAGAGTCTCGAAACCGAGGAGGATAAAATTGAGATGTCCAGGGTACCACACTCATATGCGGTTAGTAGCTTGATGTATGCTATGGTATACACCAGTCCTAAAATTTCCCATGCAAAGGGGAGCAAGTGAGAAGGTTTATGATTGATCAAGGTAGAGAGCACCGGTACGCAGTGAAGAGGATCCTTTGGTATTTGAGAGGGACCATGGGATCAACATTGTGTTTTAGTGTATCAGACACTACATTATGTGGTTATGTAGATTCCGACATGGCAGCAGATTTGGACAATAGAAGGAGCACAACATGATATGTATTTATGTTTGGTGATACAACGGTGAGTTAGATTTCATGGTTACAAAAGGTTATGGCTTTGTCAACCATAAAGGTTGAGTATGTTGCTGCCACATAGGAAAGAAAGGAGATGATTTGGCTACAAAAATTTCTTGATGAGTTGGGTCATAAGCAGAAAGCTAGGAGACTACACAGTGATAGTCAGAGAGCTATTCATTTAGTGAAGAACTTTGTTTTTCACTCTAGGATGAAGCACATTAAGATGGGATATCATTTCATCATGAAAGATTTGGAAGAATATAAGTTGAAGCTGGAAAAGATTCATACCAAATCGAATCTTGTGGATATGATGACTAAGGTGGTCACAAGGGAGAAGTTGAAGTTGTGTTCAACTTTGATTGGCCTTCATGGTTGATAACTTTGCTCAATAGGAACAGTATTTAAGGGGGAAATTTTTGGGGTGTGGAGCCTATTTTTGTCTTCTCAAATCAATATTGAAGTGTGGAGTTTGAATTGGGAAGATGAAAGGTCATGACAGCTTTATTTTCTAGCCATAGGAAGTTGAAAGGTCATGACTTTTAAACTTCTAGGGTCAGCTTTTAGAATTATTAAAGGATTATAATCCTATAAATAGAGGTCTTAGGGTATCTTAAAGATATCTTGTGTGTTCAAGAGTTCTTGTGTCTTAGTGATCAAGAGGTGATCAAGAGTGAAAAAGGTTAAGCAATTGGGTGTCAATTGTGGTTTAGATGTGGTTTAACATCTTTAGAATTCTGTTGTGAGTTCATAACTAAGAGAATATTGTTAGAATCATTTTACTCTTATTGATAATAAAATCGAGCAAGTTCTTGGTGGACGTAGCCCACATTGGGTGAACCATGTTAAATCTAGTCTTTTCTTATTTTGTGCATTATTTATTTATATTATTATATTTCGCATGTATAATTCTGATTTATAGTTTCCTACTATTGTGGTTTGAGGAATTGTTTCCGCATATTTGTTCTCTAATTCCTAATAGTTTTGACTTTCTCACTACAGAGGAAATACAATTGAGATTTTCAAATGGAACCAAAGAAAGCACCGAAAAAGAAGCCAAAGGAATGAAGAAAGTGGAGGAAAACCTATAATTACTCCCGAAAGTAATTTCTCAGAGACGCAGAACCCAGAAGGTGTGATAATTGGAAAATAGTGGGATTCTCAAATCTGTAGCTCCAAGATAAGTGATTATAACCACCACACTTCTGACAACAAGAAAAAATTAGACACATTGTTCAAGATAAATAAAGCAACAAGCGCACGGTGGAATATATACCAGTGTATGATGACACTGGGGATAAATTATTAAAATTTGTAGGAGTCTATCAGTTGTATGAGCTCCCGTATTTTTTCAAGTATGAACCTTTATACTAGTGGATAATGAGTGTATTCCATGATGACTTCTTCTATTTTTCCAAATGAAGGTAATGGATTACAATAGCCTTGATCTTGACACTAACATGATTAATGGGGATAAGGGTGGACCTTAATGATGACCTAATTGATAAATCATCAATCATGGAAACACAAAAGGAATTAGGGCATACAAAGGGTCTGCATGGAATCAACATCGATAAATTGAAGAAGTACCCAGTGGTACATGGAGCTGTGCATCTGGTGACCAAGTTGAATGATCAGGAGAGATGGTCGCAAGTGAATACCATGTGGCTCCATGTCACAAGGAAAATTTCTCAGGGAGTAGTCTATAACATAGCAAGATACATTGTATAAACCATCATCAAAGAAGATCACACATGTGATAAAATCAGTTTTGGAACTATCTTTTTGTCGCTTGTGTTTGTATAAATTGGAATACCCGATGGGATGAAGAACAAAATTTGGGAATATACCATGGAGAACAAGTCTCTAGTGGAAAGGCTTGCCAAATATTTATGTGAGGTATTGATGAGTGGGCCATTTAAGCATAGGTCGAAGATGTGGTTTGACTGGCTCAACACAGAATTTGAAGAGGAGTGGCACATCCCAAAGGAGTCACTTGTCAATATTGGGCAAGGCTGTAAATTTGCGGTGTACAAACACTTTTGCATTACACAATTTGCTATGAGGGATGGGACTTGGAGTCCATGGTGCAAAATTTTGTATGCCTTCATAGTGCACTACTTCCAGGAATTGGTCCACCGATTCACCGATCGCGTCACTTGATTTTTAATGCAGATAAGGTATACTATGACTACCACACTTTGAGAAAACATATGTGCATCCAGGTCAACTTCTTATATTTAAAGGCTCATATCAAATGTTATAAAACTGAAGCATGTAAGCTTTTCTATTGGAAAAAGTTGATCCGCGCTTGGATACCTTCATCTTTAGCCTAAGTTGGAGAATAATATGTATGTAGAAAATGAGTTCACACTCCCAGGACCGCTTAAAGGTAAGCAAAAATAGAGAACATGCTAGCCACATAGCTTACCAAAAATATAGTGGTGGATGAGGAGGAAGAAGAGCAGGAATATAGTGGTGGCTTAGAACATAGAGGCCAAAGGCAGCCCACGATAGAATGGAGAATGATCATGCAGGTACTCCACCTTAGGTACTAGAAGAAGAAGAGTTCTTGAAGCAGTCCAAGGAGAGTATCATTTCAAAAGGGTGTTCAAAAGAGCACGAAACGTGGAATGGGAACTCCATAGTATATTAGGAGGTTTCATGACTCTCTCTTTAGAAAGAGACAACTGGGAGGAAAAGGAGGAAGCTGAGGCTAGATGAGGAGGTGGAGGAGTCTATAGAGAGCGTGCCCGGATCCCTGTATAGCCAAAATAAGTGGAAGAACCCCAAATGAGGATATGAAGGATAGAAAGGAATGAGCGAAGGGGTTAGAAGGACAAGAATATGATGCTACTCAAAACATGAGGGATCCAACTCCAAACATTGACACTCAAATTCCTAAAGGGCCAAGAACAAAGAGAACAAGTGGGGATTATGCTACACCACCTATGGGCTATGATAAGGACACAAGTAAAATTATTCACATCTCGATTCCATAATACAATAATCCTCAAGGATTTGTATGGATTGGAGTTGATGGACCCTAACATAGCAACCACGAGCACAAGGAAATAATTGTCCTTATCCATGAAAACTCACATGGGCAAGATCAATTTTGATGTATGTCAAGAGTCTTATGTGTCAAGAATAATGAAAATGACACCACGAATAGGCACATAACTATAAATCCCACTCTCATGTCTAATGAACAAGAGAGTAATGCCTTGGTAAAAGTATCTACAGAGGTGGCACAGAGGAACATTGATAAGGATGCCACTATTAGAGCACTACAAGAAGATAACAAGGCCAAATATGTTGAAGTAGCACGTATTGGTACCCATTTAATCTCCCTCACAACTTGAGTAGCATCATGGATTTTACAAGACACTCAAAGGTAGATAAATGATTTATATGTCTTTTTGTAGCTAGGGAAGCAATTTTTATGACTTGTTAGCACTCAAGCTTTGAAGAAGTGGGTAGCACCTTGCAGGATTTTGATCTTATCCTCACTATTTTAGGTTGTGCCTTTCAACCAAGGTAAAATAACCTATATTGGAGCCTCTGTTTTATGAAGGAGGTGGAGATATCCTTATATTGTGCACTTTGTATGGAGATGGCCTTAGGAAAACATGATCAATTTTCCATTTCTTCAAACTCAACGGAGATGTCACTACTAAATGAAGGAAATGCTTTCAAGACAAGGTTGAAGTTCTAGAGACATATTATGATCCCGATTTGGTTTGTACATTTTTGTAAATGGATTATATTATGTTGTTGACACACAATGCAATACAGGGGGGTAGTATGTGGTAGGATTAGTTATTCGAATGAATTTTGGTGGGATATTTTAGAAAAAACTAACAAGAATTTTCCAAATTATTTGAGGATCTTTGCAAGAAATTTGTAACACGTAAACAACAGGATGCTTCAAAGGGGTTAAGGTACTCCTTCAACCAGATATGTGTACCAAATGGAGGCCTAGATCTACACTCTTCCATAAAATCTTTGACAACCCGCCACAAAATATTGAAACAGATGAACCAACAAAGCATCTAGAAATATCTGTTATATCATGACCTAAGGTGCGCCCAAAGGTTTACAAAAAATCTCTAAATTCAAGGAAGGTAAACCGAATTTAAATCATGTTTATCTCTTTATCGATGAAAGCTCTTCTCAATGTGAGATTGCAGATGCCACTAAACAATCAACAAGAAATGAGATCATGTATGATCAAGAGATATTTTAAACACAAGACTAAGATAGAAGTAAGAAACACAAATTGAAAACATTCGAAATATAAGTTCATGCAAACTTTGCAAAGAGACAACACAAAATAATCTAGAATGACCAAATTTATCAGTAAGGGAATGTTATGAAAAACAATCTTAGAGCTTGTTGATGGATTTACAACTGAAACCAACTCAACATGATACAAATATGATGCAAAAAGGAATTAGAAATGGTTCTCAAGTGGTTTCTCAGAGAATGGGCTTCTTCCCAGATTTTCCCATGAAATTCTAAGTTTCTCGACCATTTACATTTCTCAAAAATGCATTATATATCTCTTGCCACATTGGAGCCTTCTTTCCCAAGGAAAGAATATGCCAAGGGATCAAGTTTGTTACAACAATTCCTCATGATTCACTGAAAATGACATTTAACAGATTCACAATAAAAATTTCCAAGTGTTTAAAAAGGTTGAATCGTTACAAATATTCATATCATTATCCGTCCCGAGTCACATTTTCCATCATCAAGGCAACCAGATGTCTTTCCACTCATTATTTCACCTTTTTACCTTTCCAAATTACCTCTTTAAATTTCAATTTGACATTTCACGTGTTTGGATGGATTAGGGAAAATTTTCGTTTCAAAAACTTCTCGATCTACAAATTAAGCCATCAAAGTAATCCCAATGATCTTGGAAGGCCCAAATGACATAGAATCACCAAAAATTTGATGCAAAATTCACAATTCCAAGTTTTTGGAGCTCCCATGGTGGCCAAAATGGTGCAACGTATAGAACCATTGATCTGCCTTCAACTTTAAATCCTGGCCCTCCACGTGGAAAATGTGGATCAAAAATAAGCTTGGGTTACTTTTTTAATTTTTTGATAAAGCCAGACACGTGGCGTAATATGATTGGATCGGGCCCAGGGTTTAAAAATATTCACTTTATAACCTTTTGAAAAAATGGAAAATTTTCCATCTTTCCCCGCCTCCTTCCTAGGCCTGCCACATGTCCACAATGTGGGTCCCAATGAAACCTACGAGACAATTCTACACATTTTACCTCCTTTTAGAAAAAGGAAAATATTTCACTTTTTCCCTACGGGCCCACACACCTGATTTCTCCCTTGCCACTGTCACTTGATGATTCACCCAGGGCCATGTCTCTCTTTTTCCATCATACCTTCTTCACAAAAATTGAAAACTTCAAAACTCACCAGTCACCCGCGATCTCCTTTGACTTTCAAAATTGGCCATGTGTCACACTTGGATTGGTAATGGAACTTCGGCCCAAGTTTAGAATTTGATCCTTTTGAAGTTAAAAATTCAAATTCACTAAGAAATTTTCCCCCCATTCTGACTTCTCATGGACACGTGTCCACCTATGATTGGCCATGGGGCCACACTCCAAAATTTCACCTTAAATTTTTCTGCCTAAGGGAAAAAAATTCCTTCTACCTCCGGCGGCCTACACTCTCCTCTACGCCCGCCACGTGTCCATCCGCTTCCCATTATGGACCTGTCGCCATTTCCACACCCTTTCTTCCTTCTTCAAAAATGGTAAAAAATGCCTAAGTTCCCCTCCTACCTTCCATTCCACCCTGACATAAGAACATGACACGTGTCCCTCCTTTGGGACTTGCGGGGTTGCGGGGAAAAATGTAAATTTTTCCAAAGGCCAAAAACGTTAGGTTTTGATAGAAAACCCACCACCAATCCTTATCCAACCAAAAGTGGCCACGTAGGGAGGATAATTCGAGCTTAATTTTGACGGAAAATTACACCCATACGATCGTAAAAAAACACATAATTTTCCAAGGATGCCCGAATTCAATTTTTTCTTCGTGGGTGAGGGATTTTTTCTCAAAAAACAAGGGAAAATTTATTTTGTGCAAGTTTTGACCATGAGGATAGATATTTTGAGGGAAAAAAGCATAAAATGAAAAACCACGAGCTCCACAGGTTGATAAAATATAGGAAAATGACATGGGCCTGTGGATTTGGAAATTTAGGGCACAAAACAGGGCAGACATGCATTTTTCTTTCAAACTAGGGTAAAACAACAAGTTTTTGAGAATTTTTAAAACATTTGACTTGAAGGGACAAGTTGTAGACCATTATTTTGAAAAATAAAACATTTTTGAGAAATTACATATTTGAAAAATTAGGGCAACGTGGTGCAAGATTGTGTATTCTTGCAAAATGGGGCATGTCAAATGATTTTTCAAATGGATTAAGGCATGGGAACAGAGGAAAAAACTTCATTTCACCCATTAAAACTATAGCAAACATTTCAATAAATGTAGAGTGAAAAGAAAATTAGGGCAAAGGTGGTGTAAGATCAAAATGGACACCAACATCAGCTCCAACTTGGGGATGGGCATTCTTGGTGAGTGTCACAAGAACAAAATGTAGACCAAGTGCCAAAATATCCATTGGGAAAAGGAGTCAATATGCAGGGCAGCAAAAACCAAAACCATCCACCAAAAATGAACCTCAAAAATGACAAAAATGGTGCCAAGAAGCAACGGCAAACCACAAACCGACACAACAAAGAAAAACAAATCCAAAAATCAAATACTATACAAAATACAAGTAGTGCATACCTCAAATTCGGGAATTAATCCAAGAAATGTTTCAAATATCTACCATTAACAGGCAGTTCAAGCAATTCCCCATCTAAGTCCTTGAGAAAAAAGGTATTCTCACCAATCCTGATATCAATGGCATAAGGGCCCATCCATAATGCATAAAATTTATGATGTTTTCCCTTGTCTTCATTCCTACTATCCCATAACAAAATCAGATCTCCAATATTGAAGGCTCTAGGAAATACCTTCTTATCAAACAATATCTTTAACTTCTCTCTAAATCTGACACACCTTTGGTGAGATGCTCTTGTCTCCTCATCAAGATCAACAATCTGATTAATCCTTGTTTCATATGGATTGATCTCTTGATCTTCCAATTGTTGAACAAACTTAAATGAAGATAATTACAGATGTAAGGGCAGCAAATCCTAAGTTCCATATACCAATTCAAATGGGCTCATACCCATAGCTATTTTATGAGTTATCCTATCATCCCAAACTGCACATTTCAGTTGTTCACCCGATTTTCTCTTGTTCAAATCCAAGTTCCTCTTAATGATCTTTAACAAATTCCTATTGCTGGACTTGGCTTGTCCATTCCCTTGGGGGTTATAGTTTGAAGAATAAGTAATATTGGTTCCATAATCCTTGCACATTGCCATCAAAGGTTTAGCTCAGAAATATATGGCATTATCAGCCACAATTTTGACTGGCACACCAAATCTGAATATGATATTATTTAACAAGAAGTCCATAACAACTTGGTGTGTTGCTTTCTTGGTAGGGATTGCCTCTACCCACTTGGTGAAGTAATATGTGGCTACAAGGATCCATTTATGTCCAGCACTAGAAGGGTCTAAAATATCACCAATGAAGTCCATCCCCCACTATTTGAAAGGAGCTTCAATTGATACAAGATGCAAAGGAAGGGATCCTGAAGCTTTCATTCTTCCAGAGAAACGTTGGTAGCTTTCACATTTTCTAATTAGCATGGTTGCATCTTTGAAGAGAGTAGGCCACCAATAACTAGCCCTCAAAACTTTGTGTGTTGTAACCATTCCAACAAAGTGCCCTCCATAAACTCCCCCATGGAAATAAGCAACTACCTTGGGAGCTTCATCTTCGGTTATATATTTCAAGAGGACACCTTCGTGGTTCTTCCAACCCAGCCCAAAGTCGGTAATGATGTATTTTTGAGAAGCCAAGTTTAGGGTTCTTTTCTGATTTTTATTTAAATTATCAAGACAACATAGGTGTCCGAGGTAAAATATTATATCCTTATACCACTCAGAACTTACAAATTTCCCAAGAACATCTACCTTTTCTTCCTTTACTTCATTCACTTCCACAGCCTGCAAGTTGTTCTCACCATGTGTTTAGCAAGACCCAAACCTCTTACCAAATTTGAGGTTTGGATGTCCACATCATACTCTTACAGTTTGTTCACCCGTCTACATATTTTACTTGAGATCTCCAAATCTGATAAGATGTCTTTTGCCATGGTTTGGGGAACATAAGAAACAACTTTTGAACTTAAGATATAAGGCCCGAAAAACCTTTGTTGCTTTCACCAAGGCAAATGCTTGTTTTTCCATGATTGTATATTTCAACTCAAGACTTGTAAAGCCTTGCTAAAGAAGGCAATAGGCTTCTCATCCCCATATTCATCCTTTTGGAGAAAAATAGATACAATATTATTTTCAGAAGCAAAGGAGAATATTTGGAAAGGCTTCTTGTAATTTGGAGCTGCCAAGATAGGTGCATGTTTGAGTGCCTCTTTGATTCATTCAAAACCCCGAACAAGAGCCTCTTCCCATTTGATAACTTGATATTTCTTTAACATGCATGTGATAGAAAGAGTCAACTCAGCAAAATTGGACACAAACCTTCTAATGAAATTGATTTTCCTAAAGAAATATTGGATGCCCTTCTTTGTTATTTTAATTGGCACCTGCTGATTGCTTCTATTCTCTCTGGATCAATCTTAACACCAGCCTTTGAAACAATATGACCAATCAGCTTGGCATTTTTCACCCCAAAGTGACACTTATTTGGATTGAGAGAGATTCCAAATTCTTTACATCTGATCAACATTCTTTCCAAATGTTGCAAGTGATCTTTTCTGCTCTTTGAAAACATAGTCACATAATCCTGATAAATTGTAATGAAGTCATTTATATAACCAACAAAAGCAACATCCATTGCTCTTTGGAAGGTAGCCCCAACATTCATGAGACCAAAAGAATTCTCACATAAACATATGTTCCCAAGGATTAGTAAAGGAAGTTTTAAATCTTTCTAACTCCTTGACAACAACCTGATTGTGCCCGAGAAACCATCCAAGGTTGACAACAATTCAGATCCAGATCACTAATCGCAACATGTTATCCATGTTTGGAAAAGGATAATTGTATTTCAACGAAGATCTATTCAAATTTTTGAAGTCTACACAAAGTCTGATATCTCCATTATTCTTTCTTACCGACACAAAGTTTGAAACCAAAGATGAATACCTTGTGGGCTGAATGATCCCTACCTCCTTCAATTTCTTCAATTCATCTTGCATTTTCATGGAGAGGAGTGGATTAATTGGCCTTTTCTTTTGTTTGAATGGTTTGGCATTTATCTCAAGAGGGATCTCACATTGGAATAAGTCTTCTCTATATGCTTTCAACTCGAATATGACCAAGCAAGGTAGTTTTGATATTGTTTCAACAATTGGAGGTAGGACTATTTTTCTTCCTTGTTTAAACTATTAACCAACCAAAATTTTATTGGTTTTTCCTTTGTTCCCATCTCATGATCTTCCACATCCCTTGAGGTAGATATGTTTCTATTGATTATGCAATCAACATTGCTAAAATTTTACACGAGAGCAACAAGACCTCTAGGAATGGTGTTAGTTTTAAATTGGATAACATATTTTCCAAACAAAGTCTCTCTTCCTTCAGTCATACATACCATTGGTTCCCATTCAATATGCTGATCTACAAACTCACCTTGATTTTGTAAGAACCTTTGCACTTGAGCATCATCATTAAACACTTGCCATGCTTGAAGTTGTCGGGACAATGGCCTAGTTAACACTTGAACATTATACTCACAATAAGGTGAAATGGTGCAAACTCCAAATATTGACCCCAACACTTCTAACTTTTCAGCAAGTAGCATTCAAACTTCTGTCATGGTGCTCAATATTTAAGGAATCAAACATCTCAATTAGATCCCAAACTACATGCTTATACTTGCTTCATCCACTCGATTTTTTATAGCATACAATTTTCTTATTTGTTTGAAAACTAGCTCTAAATGTCCCCTTTCAATGATGTTCTTGACACCATACTTCCATGCGATTCTCAAACCAAACAACAAGGCTTCATACTCATCAATGTTGTTAGTACATTCAAAATTAATCTTGAAGGAAAAAACAAATTCTTCTAAGATAGGAGAAATAAGAATTACACCAACACCATTTCCAAATTTGGAGCAAGCTCCATCAAATAACAAGGTCCAAGGAGAACATACCTACTCAAGGCACTTTGACTAATCCATTTTGTGTTCTTATCCATCAGCAAAACCAATAAAATTATCAGCATCAACATCAGCAAATAATACTTCATAAGAAGCATTGTTTGGGCCCTCAATTAGATGCAACATTTTCTTTTCTCCATAGAGCTTGACAAGGCTGCCCTCAATGGGAATGGTGGCAAAATACATATCCATTCGACACTCCTTATAACACTTGCATCCCAATCTCTTGAAAATAACATAACCCATTTGGCAGGGTAATCAACGATCACAACATCCAATTCAAATTCCTCCCAGATAAGATGCAAGTTGCACTACCAAACCCTTCACACAACCAAAAACTAGAACTTATCTTGAGTCCATGGCCGTACACACTTTCCATAGACTATTTTCACTTTGATATCCAACTCATTCATGACTTCTAGAGGCATGACATTATATGATGCGCCAAAATCAAACATACAATTGTGAAGTAGCCTATCCTTTATGATCAAAGTTGTGAAGAATGTATCAACATTCAATTGGGAGTCAACCAAGGATGTCCCCAAATATACCTCAAGTGTCTCTCTAAAATCCTCTACTGCTGGTGGTGTTTCAAGGACAACAATGATTTGAGGGGGAGTCTCAACAACATTTACATTTATACCTGGAGTAGTCTTCTCTTCTTTTAACAACAAGTACTCAAACAATCTCTTCTTATGCTTAGGAATTCTAAGCAACTCAATGATAGGAAACTCACTTTGATTTGGCTTAATACATTGGCTATGTCTTAGGGAACACTCTTTGGAAAAGCAACATTGGAAGGGATACAAGAAGGTTCATTAGATGGAAAGGGATTCTTGGTAGCTTGGGCATGAGGAGGACTGTAATTTTTACTTGGGATAACAGAGCTTTTAGTAAGTGTTTCTCTTCTAGGAGCTTCTTTTGGAATTCTTGTGAGAAAGGGTGTTTTAGGTTTGTCTTAAGGCCCAACTCCCTTAACAACTTTTCTTCTAGTGTTATAATATTTCTCTTGAGATACAACAACATTCATCAACAATTTTCTATCTTCCTCGGAAGGAATACCACCATCTTACTTCTTAGTCATCAAAGATCTTAAGTATTCAAAGTCATTGTTAGGAATTTCAAAAGCTTGCACTACATCAACTTCAAGAGTATGAGGGGGAAGAAATACTTGTACCCATTTGATGCAATCCTAAAAGGTAGCAGCAGTCCTAACACTTATTACTTTAGTAGATGTTACTCCTCCTTGTGAGCTTGAAGAACAACCCACCATGTAAATATCATCATCAGTACCATCATCATTATTAGCTTCACCTTCTTACTGGTCCACTTCACATGGAGGATGGGGTAGAAAACACCTATCACACCAATCAATATCAGTAACTTCTTCACTAATATCAACCCTAGTAGTTAAGGGATCAGGTAACACTTTTCATTCACGTGCTTGAGGATTTCTATTTGTAGACCCCATGGGTCCTTTTCCTCTATCATCTGCCCTTTGATCACCTCTAGGATGATTGGAAAATCTGTCATGGTTTTTAGCTCTTGGCTGACCTTGTGAAGTTTTCCCAATTCCTTTCTCATCTCTTGCCAACTTATATGAGATTTCTTTGATAGCCCCTGCCAAAGTTTTCACAACCTCCTCTAAATCAGCACCCTTGCTAGCTTGAGGTTTTTTAGTGTTTATCAACTTTACTCCATCTCTCTTGAGAGGTTTCCCAATTGCTTTGATATTGTTTCAATTTGAAGTGCCATGGTGAAAGCTTGTCTTAGATTGGTAGGGTTCTTGTCTCTTAGGTAGTAGGCTACCTTCTTATCAAATGCATCTACATATTTGATTAAACAAGATTCATCACAAGGCCTTAGATTAACTGGTAGCCTTCTCAAAGTTTTGTTAAACCTTATGTTAAAGTCATGGACTGATTCATTGGGGTTCTTCTTGATATTCTCAAACTTAGACAAGAGAAATATAGGATCAGTCTTGTCACCATATTACAATCTAAATGCATTCTTCATTTCAGTCCAAGAATCAATTGAATTATCAAGCAGAGCCTTGTATGAATCCCTAGCATCCTCTTCTAGTGTATGAATGAACAACTTAATATACATATCTTTAAACTCTATTTCAAAATCTTCCATCATGTTAACAAAAAGTGTGAGATGCTGATCACCAGTTATAGCATTGTTACCTTGGAATTTTGGCAACCTATTTCTGACATCTTGTGGGACAACATTTGGGTAACCATCCATTCCTCTAAATTCTATGGGACCAAATGTGTTAACAACAAATGGAGGTCTAGGCTGAGCCATATTGTTTGGTGGAGGTGATCTTGGGGGTGACATAAGTTGATGAGGAGTGCAAGGTCTTTCGGGCTCAAGAATGTGATTCACAAGACTGGTATTCTCTAAATGCTGATTTTCTTGGAAAATTTTACTAGGATTAAAACACACAGTGTAGATTGGAGAAGGAACTTACCAGGTACACACAGAGGACCTTCACTAGCTGAGGTAAACAAGTTTATGAGAGGATTTCCTGAATCAAAATCACTTAAAGAAGAGTGATAATCCTCTACCAAAGACTGATCTCTCTCACCAATGGTTATACCTTTTCCCGATGTCTAACCCGTAATAAAATTCCAAACTCTTCTCCTTCAAAATCTGAGTTCCTTGAATTTGAAAAAAATTCCTAAGAAAGTCTCTAAGGAAGAGAGACCTTCTTCCTTCTAGTTTTACTGAGATTAGCAACATAAAAAAAATGACAGAAAGCCAAGGAACTGGTATTTATTAATATAAAATTAGCATGGAGTCGTCACTAAGGAATTTTACCCTAGTTTTGAAAATGCACTAAAATACTCAGAAATATCTACCATAACTGAAAATATTGCTAAACTTAACAGATCATATCTTCCCGCTTGAATCTATCAAGCACAAATGAAAATGAATTGCAACAATCGCTAGAAGTGATAAAATTACAGGTAGAACTTATATCTTCACTCAATCCTTACAAATCTGATTATAAAATGATGCTTCAACAATGGATTTGCATGTAAAATTTAAAAGGACTTTACCAAGGTGTTTGATATGCATTCAAATATCTCAAATATGTATGGACATAGATCAATCGAACTAAGAGAATATCAAATTCAGAACTCTAATCTTCATTCCAATCTTATAAATTTGACCAAAGATGATACTTAGATTTGTAATTGCACATAAATCACATAAGAAGTATTACTGTGGATCTGAAATACTATAATATCGAATAATGTCCGCAGAATGGTGCCATTTCGGTGTTGGTACCCATTTAATCTCCCTCACAACTTGAGTAGCATCATGGATTTTACAAGACATTCAAAGGTAGATAAATGATTTATATGTCATTTTGTAGCTAAGGAAGCAATTTATCTGACTTGTTACCACTCGGAATTTGAAGAAGTGGGTAGCACCTTCACGGGATTTTGAGCTAATCCTCACTATTTTAGGTTGTGCCTTTTAACCAAGGTAAGAAAACCTATATTGCAGCCTATGTTTTTGAAGGTGGAGATATCCTTATACTTTTCACATTATATGGAGATGGCCTTGGGAAAATATGATCAATTTTTCATTTATTCAAACTCTGCTACAGAGTTGTCACTACTAAATGATGGAAATGCTTTCAAGACAAGGGTGAAGTCTTTTAGAGACATATTATGGTCCCGATTTACTTTGTGCATTTTTGTAAATGGATTATATTCTTTTGTTGACACACAACGTAATGCAGGGGTATTATGTGGTACGATTAGTTATTCTAAATGAATTTTGGTGGGAGATTTTAGAGAAGACTAACAAAAATTATTCAAATTATTTGAGGATCCTTGCAAGAAATTTGTAACACCTAAACATTAGGATGCTTCAAAGGGGTTAAGGTACTCATTCAACCAAGATATGTGCACCAAATGGATTCCCATATCTACACTCTTCCACACAATATTTGACAACCTGTCACAAAATATTGAAGTAGATGAACTAACAAAGCATCTAGAAATCTCTCGTTATATCATGACCTAAGGTGCACCCAAAGGTTTAAAAAAATTATAAATTCAAGGAAGGTAAAGTGAATTTAAATCCGTTTATCTCTTTATCAAATGAAATCTCTTTTGAATGTGACATTGCAGATTCCACTAAACTATCAACAAGAAATGATACTATGTATGATCAAGAGAGATTTTCAACACAATATCTTGTGACAGAGCAAGAAACGTAAATTGAAAACATTTTGAAACATATGTGCATGAAAACTTTGCCAAGAGACAACACAAAATAATCCTAAATGACCAAATTTATCAGCAAGGGAATGTTATGAAAAACAATCTCAGATCTTGTTGATGGATTTACAACTAAAACCAACTCAACATGATACAAATATGATGCAAAAAGGAATTAGAAATGGTTCTCAGATGGTTTCTCAAAGAAAGGGCTTCTTCCCATATTTTCCCATGAAATTCTAAGTTTCTCCGACCATTTGCATTACTCAAAAATGCATTATATATCTCTTGCCACATTGGAGCCTTCTTTCCCAAGAAAATAATATGCCAAGGGATCAAGTTTGTTACAACAATTCCTCATGCTTCACTAAAAATGACATTTAACATATTCGCAACAAAAATTGCCAAGTATTTGAAAAGGTTGAATCATTCAAATATTTGGATCATTATCCATCTTAGAGGCACATTTTTCATCATCAAGGCATGCAGATGTCTTTGCACTCATAATTTCACCTTTTTACCTTTCCAAATTACCTTTGCAACTTTCAGTTTTGACATTTCATGTGTTTGGATGGATTAGGGAAAAAAATTGTTTCAAAAACATCTCAAATCTACAAATTAAGCCATGAAAGTGATCCCAATGATCCTGGAAGGCCCAAACGACACAGAATCACTGAAAATTTGATGAAATTTGATGTAAAATTCACAATTCCAAGTTTCCTGGAGCTCCCATGGTGGCCAAAATGGTGCAACGTACAGAACCATTGATCTGCCTTCAACTTTAAATCCTGGCCCTCCACATGGAAAATGTGGATAAAAAAATAAGCTTGGGTTACTTTTTTAATTTTTTGATAAAGCCATACACGTGGCATAATATGATTGGATCGGGCCCAAGTTTAAAAATATTCACTTTATAACCTTTTGAAAAATGGAAAAAAATTCCATCTTTCCTCCCTCCTTCCTTGGCCTACCACGTGTCCACAATGTGGGTCCCAATAAAACCACGGACAATTCTACACATTTTACCTCCTTTTAAAAAAGGAAAATTTTTCACTTTTTCCCCGCAGGCCCGCACACCCGATTTCTCCCTTGCCACGTGTCACTCGATGATTCACCGCAAGGCCATGTCCTTGTTTTTCCTATCATACCTCCTTTGCAAAAATTGAAAACTTCAAAACTCACCGGTGGCCTCGCGCTCTCCTTTGAATTTCAAAATTGGCCACGTGTCACACTTGGATTGGTTGTAGAACTTCGCCCAAGTTTTGACTTTGATCCATTTGAAGTTAAAACTTCAAAGTCACCAAGAAATCCACCCCCCATTCTAACTTCTCATGGACACGTGTCCACCTGTGATTGGCCACGGGGCCGCGCTCCAAAATTTCACCTTAGCTTTTTCTACCAAAGGGAAAAATTTCCTTCTACCTTTGGTGGCCCGCACTCTCCTCCGCACTTTGCCACATGTCCACGTGTTACCCATTGTGGACCCGTGGGCCTTTCCACATCCTTTTTTCCTTCACCTAAAACGTAAAAAATGCCTAAGTTCCCCGCCCACCTTCCATTCCACCTTGGCACAAGAACATGACACGTGTCCCTCCTCTGGGACCTACGGGGTTGTGGGGAAAAAATGCAAAATTTTCCAAAGGCCAAAAATGTTAAGTTTTTATAAAAACCCATCGATCCTTGTCCTACCGTATGACCACGTAGGAGGAGAATTCTGAGCTTAATTTTGAAGGGCAAATGACACTGCATTTGACATCAAAAAACATAGAATTTGCCAAGGATGCCCGAATTCATTTTTTTCTTCATGGGTGAGGGATTTTTTGCTTAAAAAACAAGGGGAAATTGATTTTATGCAAGTGTTAACCATGGGGATAGATATTTTGAGGGAAAAAACAATAAAATGAACAACCACAAGCTCCACAGGCTGGGAGAAAATAGAAAAATGATAGAGGCCCGTGGATTTGGAAATTTAGGGCACAAAACAGGGAAGACATGCATTTTTCTTTCAAACTAGGGTAAAATAACAAGTTTTTGAGCATTTTTAAAACATTTGACTAGAAGGGACAAGTTGTAGACCATTATTTTGAAAAATAAAACATTTTTGAGCAAGTACAAATTTGAAAAATTAGGGAAACACGATGCAAGCTTGAGTATTCTTACAAAATGGGGCATGTCAAATGATTTTTCAAATGGATTAGGACATGGGAAAAGAGGAAAAAACTTCATTTCAATCATTAAAATCAGTAGAAAACATTTCAAGAAATGCAAAGTGAAAAGAAAATGAGGGCAAAGGTGGTGTAAGATCAAAATGCAGACACCAACAACATTTCTAACAAGAGAGGACTTAGAGAAGAAGAAGAATGAGGCCTTCATCAACATGATAGAGGAGATCGATGATCATGTCTTGAAATCAAGACCACACTTGGAATGAAAGGTACCTGAAAGGTTTCCTTCACTATACATTATGTGCGTACTTTAGTTGATTTGGTGCTTGAGGATGGACCTATTATCATGGTAGTAGCAAAAAACCCGAGTAGGGAGCAGAGAGAGAAAGGGCCTCATTGGTTAGAAATATTTTTTCTTACAACGCATTGCTCCACACTTTACAGACAAGATAAAGAAAGAAGAACAAGCCATGAACATCTCGTGCAGCTCTAAAAGCAATAATTAGAATCAGGACAATGGTAGAAGATAATGAATTCCTGAAGGTGATGAAAGATGAGACATTGGGGCACACCGAGAGATATATTCTCAGCATAACCTCCCCCTCCCTATATAGAGTAGGTGTAGGTCGTCGACCCTATCCCCTATCCCATATCTATAGAGGGGGGTGAGATGGGGCCTATCTATATCTATGCCCTGTAAGGAAGGGCAAGGGCATTTATGCACTTGTTGAGGGAGATAGTGTTATTATAGATATGCACTCAACCACCTAGAAAGGGGAAGGAATTTAGGCAACTAGGGCATTTCATTTACATGCTCGGTTGGGGCCCCTATCTATAGAATTTGCTCCCACACTAGACTGACTCTAGGAGGTTCTGATTTGATTGAATAGGGGTTTATCCGGGGCCATGCATTTACTAACATTCTTCCGGTGAATGGACCTGCTTCCTGGATTGAATCCAGCATAGTTCCACCACACCATTGTAATAGAACGGTGCATATCGTTCCTTACCGTAATAACCAACCAAGGGCACCATAGTTACTATGGTCCTTGTAACTATAGAATATCTAGGGGAAGCGGGTACCGGCTATATTCTTATTCTACCACAAATCAACTCGTAATGCCTCCATTTATGAATAAATAATATAATAATAATAAAAATAAAATAAATGAACTAAAATTAAAAACCCGTGATTCTTGTTGGGGGGCGGTTTTTAGGGCAAAGGGGTTCCTTTGTGATTTTTGTTTCTGTCTTTTTGGCTGAGTGAGAGAGTGTCGCCGCCATGAGGAGAGAGGAATAGCTGAACCAGTCCTAGGCGCACCCCACCAAGCTGCTGAAGGAAAATGTGGCATCATGGAATGTTTGGTCACAGTTTTCTGTCACCGATCCATTTGCTTGGGTCGCAGTTTTTGCTCAGATCCATGTGCTTAGGGTGTTTTTTTGTTGTTTTTAAAAAGAAATGCCTCCCATATGCTATCTCATGGAATGCCATGGTTGCTGCAACCTGTGCCAACATCCCCCAAGTCTGTATCTTAAAAAAATGCACCTATATTCCTGTGTGGATAAAAAAAAGGGGTTTTGTCAGATATTGTAGTTACCCATGCTCTGGTGCACGCTATGAAAATGTTTGATCAAATGAAAGAATGAGATAGCTTCTCATGGAATATCTGTTGCTGCTGTGCGTAGAAGGTCGTGGGTCCCTCATAAGGCAGTCATGCCGATTCACTTGCAAAAATAGATCTGCAACTTTGACAAGTTTACATTTCCAAAGATATCCTAGCCTATGTACAAAATGGATTTGTTGAAAAGGATTTAAACCTTTCAACCAAATGCAAATAGCAGGTGTAAATCCAAATTTAAAAACCTTTGCACATTCTCATTGACTGTGCAAAATAGAGATCTTGAAATAGAGTATGGACGTCCATCAAAGCGTTGTGGAGAAGGGATTTCTTTTGTGTGTTTCAGTTATAAGTGCCCTGACCAGATACATATGCAAAATGTGGAGGCATGCGAGCTGTTCGACAATGCCTGAAAGGAATGTGGTTTAGGGGCTGCAATGATTGCAGGATAAAATAAATAAATAAAAATGAGTTGTTGAAAAGGCCTTGGAAACTTTCAAGCAAATGCAATTGCACGTGTAAAGCCAGACTCCACTACCTTGTCCCAGCATCCTCACAACCTCTGTCAAAATGGGAGCTCTAGAGTAGGCCTCGAAAACCATCAAGGCATAATGTTAGAGGATTTTTAGTTGCAAATGCGCTAGTAGACAAGTATGCAAATGGCGGAAGCTTACACAAGGCAAGTCAACTGTTTGACAAAACGCCTCAAAGAAATGTTGTCTCATGGAATGCCAGGATTGCAAGATATGCACTTAATGGATCTGTTCAAAAGGTTTTAGAAACACACAAGCAACTACTTACTCTATTGGAAAACTTCAAGTGATCGGGAAGTTGGTGTGACGTGGTGGAGTTGAGGATGCTCGTGAACCGGTTGGCGAAGTGCCCGAGCAAGATGTTGAACCAAAGCCTGCGGCTTCGACCGACTTCGTTCTCCAGGCATGGTTCTTCTTCCCTTACCTCTCATAATTCTCATGTTTTAGTTCTCTTTTGCAACTAAATAGAATTTTAAATTATTAGGATTTTTAAATACAGTTAAATGTCTCTTCAACTCATTGCAAAACAATAAAGTGTCATGTCGTAACTCTCGAAGTCGTTATAACTCGTCTACTTTAAACCATGAACTATCACCCTCACTTCGAGATGATCTAGAAAACTCTTACCCTTTTGATCACTCCAATATCATTTTATTGACTAGACAAATTTGACTCTCCATTGATTAAGTTGACCTTCTTCCTGCTTAAAATAGTTAAATTTTGCATTTTTCGGAGACTCACTAAGTACCCTTCGCAACTAAGGAAACAAGATGTGAAGTTTCATTTACGTACCTTGGTATACGAGGAGTCACCTTGATTTTTGTTTGACCCAAACGATCATATGATATCCTTTTGATGCTCTTATAGGAGCCCCGATACATCGGTTTACAACAGAGAGAGTTGTTAAAACTTGAAAGTTGGCTTTCATTTGGACCACCATTTAAAACCCGGAAAGAGAAATCACGTTCGTCTTTGTAAACCTCTAGCGTTTATACTAGACAAATGTATGGAACGATCAATATAGGAAAGAGCAATTTTTCGGATAGTTTGGCGAAGCCATTTTGTAGGCCTTCGGGCCGCAGCTTTGGTGAGGTCAAACTGGTCCAATTTCGTCTTGTCACTTAAGAAAACTTGTCGCGTTTGAACATGGATGTCTAGTTCTCAGATCCCGCTTGACTCGATGAACTCTCCCTATATAGGGGAACTAGGAGGAGATGTCTTGTTGCATGTTTCCTCAATCAAACATCATTTTGGATGCAATTTTCTCGGCCCTCGAGCTAACTTTTGGCATTTTACAACTGGGTGAACGATGACCAAGTGGCCCATGGAGAACTAATGCCAAACGCAAACCGTGTGCTCTTTTTCAATTCCGTCGGCTTGCTATGAACTCTTGGTATATCTCGGGAACATGTAGAAATTTGATCATGGAGGGCATTCTCATTGGAAGGTAACTTTTGGAAATAGTTTCTTAGCCTCCGATCCCATTTTTAATGTTTATAGCTATTGAGAAATGTAAAAGTAGAAAGTCATGAAACCCTCGTAAGGTTGCCAAATCACCCTGGAAAATTTTAACACACGTAAATAATCTGTTTAAAACACTATAATGAAACTTGTTGTGTATTGGAACTTTTGAAAAAGTAATTTTTTTTCTCTATTCCTTTCTCTTTATCTCTCCCGAGTTTATAAAATGAAGAAAAATGAAATGCAATGATTACATGTTTCTAGACCGTTTTTTATTTTTCGATTGCATATTGTAATTATTGCGATGTAAATGGGAACTCTGAAAAATGATAATTATGATTGTTTTAGGGTGGATGCCATGCCAGCGATTTATCACTATTATCATGCTCACGTGGTTTTTACAGGATGGAAGTACGATGACGAAAAGGCGATGTGTAATTTAATTATTATTATTGTAATTTTTTTATAGGTCATTGTAAAATGAATAACTGTCTAATGCAGTCTCTTGTTACCGAAAAGTTATAAATGAAATTTGTTAATATGCATGATATGCCAGTTTTAGGGATACTTAGGGAATGTGCATCTAATCACCAGTTTAATTTGTTTCTTAGTTGTGTATGGAAAAAGTGTTTGATTTATACACAGAAATTGAAATTGAAGTTAATATATTATAGTACTTCTCAAAGATTCAATAAACGATTAAATTAATCATTGGGTTATCTTCTTACCTTGTAAACGTAATAAAGAGTTTTAATGGGAACACTGAACCCTAATAAAATATTCGTGTTTAACTTACCTACATGTGTGATCCTTTTTACCTTGAAAGAAATTTAAATTAGTAGAATGAACTTAACCTTTTCACCCGATGGAGCACCTTGGTTTAGGCAAATAAGATCCCAAGAAGAGGGGTTTATCATCTTATAGGTACGTTTGGTTACATCGACATAAACTAGAAACATAGAAGCAACATAGTCAAATAAATATTCTGCATCGAATGAATTCCTTGTGAGATCCAGATGATGACATCTTGATCTAGTGAAATAGTGGTTCTATCACTTAAAATTTTGCTTATGAATAGATCCTCCTAGCTATAGGTGCCATCTTTGGCTAGTGACAATAGAGTGCTTGATCTCTTACGGAGGGTTTATAGGGTGAATATGTTTAAAACCTTAATCTAATCTATAAGAGAGCGTAAAGCCCTAAGTGAAAAATTGGAATGGGACTAAACCCTAATTGACTAGGATGTTCACTTGTGGTTAGAAAACCATAATCTAACTCCTTGCATACGAAATTGTGTTGAAAGATGTTGTTTTTAGAGAACCTTAGAAACTGAATTCTTGTCTCATAATCCCTTGTTATGTCATTCTATGGCATTAAGGAATAAATAATATTCCTTATGCGGAAACATGCTATGCAAGGATATGAGATCTTCGTGAACATAGATCATTTGTGATTATGTGTAGTTTTAATGCTCCTAGCCTTGTACTTCCTTAAGATGTCAGACACACACTGTCGTAACTTATTTTTGTTTTAAGACGATGCTAATAACGAGACCTTAGTGCGATATAAGAGCATATCATATGATACTTGCATAGAATATTTGAGATTTGGATTAATGTCAATCTTAGAGTCCTTATAACTTAATTAAACCTTTTCATGCATTTATAGACACCAAATTTGTGTCTTACGACCCCCCGTGCCCCGCATCTCACTTCGAAACCTAGCCTCACCACCTAAACCTTACACAATTATTTATTAATTACCTTATAATTAATAAATCCACATCTCCAAACCTACCACCACATTTCGCCACCTCATCATGACCTAGCCCTAACCCTAAACTAACCTAATTAAGACCTATAACTTGGTCTACATCCACACCCATGACTAATTACTCCTCACCCGCACCAAAATCAACCTAATAATGACTTGACCAAGCCCACAACTAATTCCTCGGGAGAAAAGGAGGGAAAGTTGGCTACTTTACTAAAAATAGTCCACTTTGACTTAACCGATATCGGTTCCTACTCGACCGCCGTCGGTTACGTAACCGCCATCGGTTCCTCAAATGACCTCCCCCAACTTGGAACTCCGGGATCGGGAATCATAAATTTCATTGGAAAGATCGGGAATTCACTTGGCCGAGAAGAGACAAGTGAAGGAAAGAAAGGAGTTTGCAGAGAAGGACATCAAGCCCAAGACTGCAACTGAGTAACCAGAGCCCGGTGACACTCATCCAAGCATTGGGAGAGAAGATAGCTCATCTTTGATTGTTAGATCATCCTACTTGAGTCCTGCCTTCGTTATCACAGTCTTTGGACCTGTATCTTCATGAGGAACTAGTAAGTAGTATCTTGTATGTTCTTTTGATAACATTTCTTGAACTTCTGAATCACAACAATTATAAGTCTATTCCTAGATCTACTACCCGGTAACACCCTACATCTAACTATCATTCCTCTACCCCTACACTTTGCCCCAAGAATAGCTCCCATACCCTCTGAGCCTTCTCCATCACCCCATTACCTATCCCCAATCATTTACTAGCCTTATAAACACCATAGCCACCTTATAGCCAACCTTCACTAAAAGCCCCTAAACCACTGCCCCTACCGATATCGGTTAGCAGAAACCAGTACTGTGATAGTGACCAGCATCGGTCACTGTGATTCAAAACCAAAACTACCCCTTTCCTCTATTGTTTTAACAAGGTAATTAAATTGTAATTTTGCAATAATTTGTGTTAATTCATATTAGTAGGGGAACTAACCACCTTTGAAAGGAAGTTTAATACTTCCTGGGCCCAAGGCAGTTCCCTCATTTATTGTCTAATTAGAATCTGGTGGTCTTGTATTCTTACTTGCAGGTAGTCCTTCCCAGACAAAAAGGAGTTCTTCGCAATCGATCTGATCTCTCTCTACGGTACGCGCACACCCTCCAAACATTCAACAGGTATTCCTCCTAGCCCTAACCCTTATCTGTTTCTCAAGAGAATGAAAGGATAGAAGCAACTCTATTCTAGGAACTGAAAACCTCCTCTGTGTGAAACATTTTGGCACGCCCGGTGGGACCCATTTTGGGTTTCTTTCTTTCTTGCTTGCTTTCATATAGGGAGCACACTTGCTATTTTCTTCTTCTAAAATATTCACAAGATATTTTGTTACCTTTTGGTAAAAGAATTTGTCTTGCTTTCACATTTTTGCATTAGTGAAAATCATCTCCTTGCTTCATCGAATATCATTTTTGATTTGGGTTTAAAACACGTGCATCACATTCTTGCTTGTTGTTTTCAATTCTAGTGAACATAGATTAAGTAACAGGTCGTACACGTGGGGGTGATATCCATGGTATTGACAAGAAATTAATCTTACTTTCACTGCACAACACATACCAAATCACGTCATAATCAACACAACAACTCAAACATCCCCCTTTTTCCGCGGTATTCCTCCACCCGATTGAGGTAACCTTATAAGCCAAAACAAACTTGACATTTCCCCTAAGTCTTCTATTTAGGATTGACATCATCTTGCGTCTAAGGCATAAGCCCAAAGTGATTAAAACTAATCCTAGGGTTAGTCTGTTAATTTGCTTGTGCATCTTGCTTGTTTTTAGTTCTATTTCTCTATCATACACTGTTTTGTGATCACTTCAGAACAGTTTGGTAGGTATACTAAGCATCGTTAACCCCAAATCAGCAACTTCTTACAGCTTCTTGCACCGTTCTATTATACCGACATCGGTTAACTTACCGATGCCGGCTATAGTCTGACCGACATCGGTTACCTGACCGATATCGGTTACTGCCTTTTGCAGTTCCCAAAACCAGCAACCTACCCATTTCCAACATTTTGTTGCTGCTTCTGTTCCTGATAGATTGCATCCCTGCTGTGTACTCTTGTCCATGGTTGTTATCACTCGAAACAAGCCATAGCCATGGTTTCACATGCCTGCTCCGTGCCTTTTCCTGAATCACCCCCTTCACATCCTGTGGGGAATCCTACGGACACCAGCGAGGTTCCCAAAATTCCTGTAGGAGATAAGGAATTTGTGAAATTTTTGGACGCCAATCCTAGTGCTGTACAATACTATTTGTCTCATGCCCCTGACCGTACACCCGACGGTCAACTCCTTGTTGGTATGCCTATTAGTATAGCCACTCACTTAGCTCCTTCCCCACCTGATAACTCTGCCTTGCCTTCTTCATCCTTAGCCCCGTCTCCCAACTCAGTGGCTTCAGAGGTTCTTACGGCACAGATTGGCTTTCCTTTTGTTAATCTGGGGCCCCACATATCATTACCGCCAACTACTCCTACCTTGTCTCTCTCGCAGACTGCCCCTTTCATAACTTGCTCTCTGCCACCTATCCACATGAGCTTTCCTTCTCAAGCTCCGCCCACCTTTTCATTTCCACACACTTATCCGATGGCTTCAACACCTTATATAGGACATCCCTATTCGGCCACCTCAACATATTCATCCTCAATACCTTATCAACATTTAGCCCCCCCATTGTCTAGTGGAGGCCCTTGGCCCAATCCTTCACCTTTTACAACAACCGCACCATCATCTCATCCCACCACTGATTTCATCAAACAAATGATGGAAAAATGCAAAATCTGGAGGCCTCTGTTTTAGGAAGCTGTAGCACCCTGACATACGAGCAAGTTTTTCAGGAGCCTATTCATCCTTCTGTCCCCCTTCATTCATATCCTCCTCAATGGGAATTACCAAAATTCACTTGTTTTAATAGTAAGGAGGATCCTCAACAACATTTGCGATCATTTAGACATGCCTGCTATCTGATTGCTCATGACGATGCCTTACTACTCCGCACCTTTCCCATGTCCTTATTAGGACCCGCCTTAGAGTGGTACAATGCTTTAACCCAGCACTCAATCTTCTCTTTTAACCAATTAGCCCAATCTTTCTTGGATCATTTCTCCATTAACATTGCCAAGAAAGTATCTATCACCGACCTCTATGCCATCCGAAAATTTGAAGACAAATTTATCATAGATTTCATTAGACGATGGCAGGGCCTTATCAACCAAATTACTTATGCCTTGCCTCAGGCTAAACTTATCAAAATTTTTACGCGGGCCTGTGCTAAGCACATTTCTCCTACCCTCCAAATTCAAACTTTCCGCACATTTGACGAGGCCTTTACTATGGCTCGGAAACTAGAAATTTGAGCCTTAGAGGAAGAGAAATTGCGGTTGCGCAACAAAAACCCCAATTTCTGAACCCAAGACTCCACCAACAAACCTAACACCACCAATCCTCACGCATTGACTAGCTTCAAATCAAAAGGAGCTATACACGTAGTGATGGTCAAATCTCAAACACCATCTAATACCCCGCCAAAAACCACCTATAAGTATAAAGCCGAGCCCATCAATTACACTCCCTTGGGAGAAACTTATGGTGTGATATTGGAAAAATTGCTCAAAGCAGGAGCTATTACCTTACCTCCTGTTAAACCTCACTCCGGGTTTGATTCCACCCGCGCTATACCTTCTTGGTACAAAGAAAATGACTTCTGTAACTTCCACCGTGTGAAGGGACACAGTCATGAAAACTGCAAGATGTTGAAAAATATAGTGCAGGAAATGGTTGATGCAGGGGATATAACCCTCGATAATCCTAACGCCCCTGCTAACCGAAATTTGAAAATCTTCAACAAACCATTCCCAAACCACTCTTCTAACAGTAACATAAACCAAGATATCTTAGCCGAGGAGAGTGTTCATGAAATCCATGCGGTCTTCGACTCCCAACCAAACACTTCTATCGAGAAAATTCTGAATCAAGCCTCTTCACTAACGCAGGGACCCGAACCCCCTTCACCACCATCAAGACAAGACGAAATCCTTGCCATTCCTTTACCCATAAAGGAATTAACCACCCAGAATTCTCTTCTCACAGATGAGCCTTTTTACACCACATCTCTGCAAGACTGTGAGCAGATGTTATCTAACTTATCTATTTCCCAAACATCTCCTTCTACCACTCTTGCTTGTACAAGAGGAAGGCTCACCACTTTTTTTCGTCATCCTTAGACGAGAAACCCTTTGAACCGACATCACCAAATTCTTTAATCATGATGGATTCTCTCAAACATGCCCTCCTACCTATTAGTTCTTTATCACCTAAATCTTTTCAGCGACTCGTTTGACCTCTTAACGCCCATTGATACAGTGCTTCATTTACCCCCTGTATCACACCCACAGTGGACCGGAATCACAACCCACCTTTCTTCCATACAAAAGTTCATATTCACACGTGAGGATTATCACCCCTCAGAAGATAAACGGGTCCTATAGGAACGTTTGAGTACACCATATTCTACTCAAATGCAGATGACCGATCGAGACGCCTCTACCATATACCCAAAGTGTTTACAAAATCTTAAAATGCCTATGTCCTCATCTTCACCCCCCTCATCTCTACCAAATACCTCATCCACCTCTATTGACCTAACCAAACCTTCCCCTACGCTTGGGACCTCACCAATACCCAGTCTAACACACCCACCTAAAAGGTTAGATTTATCCAAAAGTAAAGCCGTCCATCCACCTAGGAGACATACCCAATCTCCTCAAGTCCAATCTATGCCTCTGTCACAACTAAAACCCTCACCGTCACACCTACCTTCTATATTGGGACCTCACCCCTCCACCTTGCCTCAATACATCGTACCTCCTGCATTTTATTTAAAATGACCTGCACCTTCTACATCCATACAGAGATCCTGTCCACCTATCAAACCTAAACAGACTCCATCATCAAAAGATTTGTTTGTTGTCACTCCTCTTTCTCCATGGTCATTTCCTGATACCATATCATCTGTGGCCTCATCATCTAACCAGCTGAACATAACTTCTATGCCAAAGAAGCCACGTTTAGTTAAATCCAATTATCAAAACCCCTTGTCTAAACCACCATCCGTATGAACCAACCATACCCAAACATTACCAAAACCCACCCAATCAATAGCTTCATCTTCCTCTGACTCTGACCCACTTAAAGGATCTTACGCTAAGATCCTTGCTATGTTGGTGGAGAATGCGACCATTTCCCTACCCCCACTTAGACCCTATGATCCATCTAAATCTTGACCTATAGGTTATGATGAGTCTAAAATCTGCGCTTACCACCGCACACCAGGACATGATGTAGAGGGATGCAAAGCATTGAAAGCCATACTTCATCGAGTCCACCTCTCTCGGATAGAAAGGTTAAGAAAGACAATTTACGAAGGGAGAAACCTTTAGCTTCAATCCCTCTCTTATATCACCTGTCCCCTCCTCACCATGATCTATCATTATTACAACCCCACCTCTCGAAGACCATGAATTATTCCTACCATCTTCCTCCTCTCATTTTCACGAGATCAATATGATTAGTGTTGCTACTTTGAGGGTAGAAAAACAATGGGAAAGCCAAAGAAAGCACACTGCGCAGCCTCTCTTTCTCCATCCACCATCCCGATCACACCACCACCTAAAGTGGTTATTCATGGACCTACCTACCCCGTCTCTAATGGAGTTGCCCACCGAACCATGATCAAATAGCTTCACCAATCACCTGTAAAAATGACACTGTATGATCTCATTCAGGCCTCTGAATCTCATCAACAAGCTCTCGTTGAAATCCTTCAAGGGATAGAGGTCTTACCTAATGAAACCCTGCCCATTACCTCCATCTTAACACCCAACCACGTTGCCTCTCTCACCAAACAATCTACCACTTCCATCCCTATCTGAAACCACCTTTGCTCTCAGTTTCTCTGAAGATGAAATTGTTCACTTTGGTGTAGAAGATCCTGATCCCGCTCTTTTCATCTCGGCCACGTTCGGGACATCTGGTACGTCATGTTATGATTGACGGGGATGCTAGCCTAAACATCATCTCTTCCAAAGCCTTCCAACAAATTAATATCCCCTCTAGCTGTATGTGTGCCAACCCCACCATGTTGCGTTCATTCAATGATGCTATTACTTCTACCTTAGGCACTTTGTGATCCTTAACATTCATGTAGGGCCACGTACCTTACCCGAACTCATCTCTTCTAAAGCCTTCCAACAAATGAATATCCCCTCTAGCCGTATGTGTGCCAACCCCACCATGCTACTGCGTTCATTCAATGATGCTATTACTTTTACCTTAGGCACTGTGATCCTTAACATTAGTGTTGCTACTCGAGGGCGAAAAACAATGGGAAAGCCAAAGAAAGCACACCTACGGCCTCTCTTTCCCCATCCACCATCCCGATCACACCACCACCTAAAGTGGTTATTCGTGGACCTACCTACCCCATCTCTAATGGAGTTTCCCACCAAACCATGATCAAACAGCTTCACCAATCACCTGTAAAAATGACAATGTATAATCTCATTCAGGCCTCTGAATCTCATCGACAAGCTCTCGTTGAAAGCCTTGAGGATAGAGGTCTTACCTAACGAAACCCTGCCCATTACCTCCATCTTAACACCCAACCATGTTGCCTCTCTCACCAAATAATCTACCACTTCCATCCCTATACAGCAAACCACTGCTGTCAGTTTCTCCGAAGATGAAATTGTTGACTTTGGTGTAGAAGATCCTGACCCCGCTCTTTTCATCTCAGCTTACGTTCGGGACATCTGCGTACATCATGTTATGATTGACGGGGGCACTAGCCTAAACATCATCTCTTCCAAAGCCTTCCAATAAATGAATATCCCCTCTAGCTGTATGTGTGCCAACCCCACCATGCTGCATTCATTCAACGATGCTATTACTTCTACCTTAGGCACTGTGATCCTTAACATTCATGTAGGGCCACGTACCTTACCTAAACTCTTCTATGTCCTTGAGGGTGAATTCCAATACAACATGTTGTTAGGCCACCCTTGAATCCAGGCTATGGGATGCGTTCCCTCCACCTTACATAGATGCATAAAATTTGAGTACGAGGGGAAGTCCTATACCGTAAAAGTTGACCCTCCCCTTTCAAAACCTGCAATATGTTATATCACCCCAATGATGTGCTTGTACCAGTCAAGACACCCATTCATCCAACCCAACCATCCACTTCAACCACACCTCAACCATCCACCTCAACCGCACCTACACCTTCAACCAATGAGACCGCTATCGCAAATACCACTTCCTTTCCCACGAGACAACATCTCAACCTCAAACCCCTTAGTAGATGTTTTTCAACACCTCACGCTGGGGGAGTATCACCTATATAACGTTAGCTCTTTCCATACCCCACAGGAGTACAGACAGTTACATGCGCATCCTACCTACGACCGTCATGTGGGGGAGGTAATATCCTATGGACCACCTAATTACCGCACCAACCTAACGTATGGGGGTGTCGACGCATCCTCCATTACCCTTGAACCTCCCCTTGGTGTGGTTCCCTTCCAATCTGATTTTTAATACCTGACAAATCATCATTTTTCCCTCACCTTCTTGACTCACTGTGCTTGGAAAGGTTTTGGTTTTGGTCTTTATGAACAAGGCCGACATACAATCATTCCCATTACTACACGCAAACACAAAGATCGTCGTGGTCTTGGATTCTCTGAACCCCCTACACTGAAAACATCGCATATCCATTGTATCCAGGAAGACGACGAGGTCACCCCTTCCGAACCATCATCACCCATTTTGCCATCGTCACCCATAGAGTCGATAGACCCTGAATCTATCCCTCCTAACTTTTTTTTTTCATAAATGCTATCTTCCTGGGTCCTCTCACTTATCAACGCGGTAATGAAGACCCATCTTCTCATCACCTTACTATCCACAAGCAAATGGTCATGCTGAATCTTCTAATAAAACCCTAACCAAAATCCTCATGAAATTTGTTAACAATTATGGAAGCAATTGGCCTGATCACATCCCCTTTGCCCTTTGGCCTTATCAGACTAGCATTCACACATCCACTAATGTCACCCCATTCTCTTTGGTATATGGTACCGAGGCTGTCTTGCCTCTTGAAATCCAAATACCCTCCCTAAGAATATCTCTTCAGGATATTCTCACCAATGATGATTTCCGCCAAGAGCGGTTAGCCCAATTGGAGCTTCTTGATGAGCGTCGTCTTACAGCTCTTGACCATCTTCAAATCTATCAAAAATGCATCAAGCGTGCTTATGATAAGTGACTCCATGAGCGTACCTTTAAGGTTGGTGATCTTTTCCTCAAAGAGAATCAGCATGTAACCAAACTAGAAAAGAGAAAACATGGAAAATTTTCTCCTAATTGGATTGGGCCTTACATTATCACTCATACTTATGGATCAGGCACTTACCATTTAGCTTCGCTTAATGGTAAACCTGAGCCTGAACCCCTTAATGCCTTGCATCTTCGACCATTCTACTATTGAATTTAGTGTTATATCACTTCTTATCTACCTTGCGCTCGTCCCTTGAGCTCATTTACTACCTCATACACTTTTGTTCCATGCATCTCAAATCGAATCAAGCTCACATGGTTTGGTCATCACCTCCCCTTAAAGATACCTTCCCCTTTTTAGTCTAGTCCATGACTTAAAAAGTATCAAAATAACACGTTCTTAATTATACGCTTATGGGATATTCTTGAGTCAAACTTCCTACAAAACTAGATGCTTCATGCCAAATGGACATCTAGACCTCTAAAGTTATACATAGACTGCTCCCTCGAAGGATAGCTATGTGCAAAGCCGCATCTGTTATTATACACTAGATTGTTCCCTCGAAGGACAGCTATACACAAAAGTTGCATCTGCTACTATAAATAGACTGCTCCCTTGAAGGACAGCTATACAAAGTTAGCCTCTATCAGAAGCTTCTCGCATTGCTCAGCTTCGTGAAGACCTCAAGAACAACAAAATGCATATCCCCTATGGACTTCCCACATCGATCAGTCTATATCTAGAAAATTAAAAAGCCATATTCCAAAGCACTTTTGAGTCATGGACTTGTCTATTTAGGTTTGGTTCTCTTTCATCAGAATAATCACCTTATAACAAGTTCTCTACACCCCAGCTATACTAGCCACCTCACCTCACCATTCGTCAACACAACAAAACTCAAGGGACGTGACGTATATCCGATATATTGTGATTATACGAATCTTTTCACCTATTGTCTTCTCGCCTATGCAAGGCACCTAGGGATTCAAGCCCATCCTATGTTAATATGTGGTTTTTTAGCTCTTCTCAACTACGGGACACTTCTGCCTCTTTTACTCAACTCTAGGGTTATGTGTTGACCTTAATCAGGACACGGTTCCCTACTACTTAGGTAAGCTAACTTTCATTTCACCTATACCTACACCAACATTGCAGGTCCTTACCAACACCAATAATGTTACCCTACCAATATTAATATTTTTACCACCAACAAATTGCCTAACTATAACCAAATTACCCGAATTCACCTCTCCCGGTCCTAAGGAGAACTACATCGATCGAGGCCCCTCCTTGCTTTGTGCGATGGGCTATGTAGGTAGCACTTAGGAGACATGGGGTCTCCCAAGGTTAGCTCGACCATCCCCTACCATAACCTATCATGTGTTGTGTTTTCCTTAAAAAAAAAATATTTTCACGTATTTATATTGATAACACTCACCTTTATCCTTTAACAATCAGCCCGACCTAAGGCCACAACCAACCAATCGGCCCGACCCAAGGCCGTAACCAACCAATCGGCCCACCAAGGCGCAACAACCCAATCAACCCGACCCAATGCTACAACCGACCAATCGGCTGACCCAAGGCCGCAACCACCCAATCGGGCCGACCTAAGGATGCAACTAATGAATCAGCCCGACCTAAAGCCACAACCAATCAATCGGCCCAACCCAAGGCCAACTAACTAATCGGCCCAACTCAAGGTGCAACCAACCAATTGGGTGACCCAAGGCCGCAACCAACCATTTGGCCTAACCCACGGCTGCAACCAACCATTTGGCCCGACCCACGGCCGCAACCAACCATTTGGCCCGACCCAAGGCCGCAACCAACCATTAGGCCCGACCCAAGGCCGCAACCACCCAATCAGGCCCGACCCACGGCCGCAACCAACCAATCAGGCCCGACCCAAGGCCACAACCAACCAACCAGGCCCGACCCAAGGCCGCACCCAACCAATCAGTGGACCCACGGCCACAACTAATCAATCGGCCCGACCCAAGGCCGCACCCAACCAATCAGGCCCGACCCAAGGCCCTCACCAATCAGTCGGCCCGACCCAAGGCCGCACCAATTAAGTACCTCAACCAAGACCCGTAAATTACGATTTTATCCACCCATCATGTAGCTTTTTGTTCAATCGCACTCACTTGTTCGTGTTTTTAGCATGATTAGGATACTTGAATTGATCAGCCGACCAACTTTTCCTAGATCGAGACCGTGACGTTTATCTCAACCAAACCAACCATTTGAGTACTATTCGAACATGCCTAAAAATTCCTGTACCTTACCCGTTATATCCCCGGAGCTACTTCCTATGCCTTGGATACCAGGATTATATCACCCTTGTTTGGATAAACTATCGACCTTTGCCCATGAATTGCTTGTTTGCTCTACAAATCATGTACCACAGTCACATCACACTACTGCATTTCAACGTGCGTCTGCTTCCTTGGACCTACCCCACCATCTTACCATCATCTCAACACCATTTACCCTTTATCAACCCTATCCCTGATTTCACGCTACCTCAATCTGTGATAGATTTGAGGGGGATTACCTATACCCTTAACAGGAGTAACCACTTCTTATTATTGTTAGTGCAGCTTTACAAGACAAGCTACACGACAACAAGGGGCTAATGTAGACACCAAATTTGTGTCTTACGACCCCCTGTGCCCCACATCTCATTTCGCAACCTAGCCTCACCACCTAAACCTTGCACAATTATTTATTAATTACCTTATAATTAATAAATCCACATCTCCAAACCTACCACCACATTTTGCCACCTCATCATGACCTAGCCCTAACCCTAAACTAACCTAATTAAGACCTATAACTTGGTCTACATCCACACCCATGACTAATTACTCCTCACCCACACCAAAATCAACCTAATAATGACTTGACCAAGCCCACAACTAATTCCTCAAGAGAAAAGGAGGGAAAGTTGGCTACTTTACTAAAAATAGTCCACTTTGACTTAACCGATATCGGTTCCTACTCGACCACCGTCGATTACGTAACCGCCATCGATTCCCTGTAAATGACCTCCCCCAACCTGGAACCTGGGATCGGGAATTGGAAAATTCATTGGAAAGATCGGGAATTCACTTGGCCGAGCAGAGACAAGTGAAGGAAAGAAAGGAGTTTGCAGAGAAGGACATCAAGCCCAAGACTGCAACTGAGTAACCAGAGCCCAGTGACACTCATCCAAGCATTGGGAGAGAAGATAGCTCATCTTTGATTATCCGATCATCCTACCTGAGCCCTGCCTTCGTTATCACAGTCTTTGGACCTGTATCTTCATGAGGAACTAGTAAGTAGTATCTTGTATGTTCTTTTGATAACATTTCTTGAACTTCTGAATCATAGCAATTATAAGTCTATTCTTAAATCTACTACCCGGTAACACCCTACATCTAACTATCATTCCTCTACCCCTACACTGCCCCAAGAACAACTCCCATACCCTCTGAGCCTTCTCCATCACCCCATTACCTATCCCCAATCATTTACTAGCCTTATAAACACCATAGCCACCTTATAGCCAACCTTCACTAAAAGCCCCTAAACCACTTGCCCCTACCGATATCGGTTAGAAGAAAAGCTAGGTGACAAAGTGACCTGAAGCATCGATCACTTGTGATTCAAAACAAAAACTACCACTTTCCTATATTGTTTTAACAAGGTAATTAAATTGTAATTTTGCAATAATTTGTGTTAATTCATATTAGCAAGGAACTGACCACATTCAAAAGGAAGTTTAATACTTCTGGGCCCAAGGAAGTTCCCTCATTTATTATCTAATTAGAATCGTGGTCTTGTATTCTTACTTGTAGGTAATCCTTCCTAGACAAAAAAGAGTTCTTCGAATCAATATGATCTCTCTCGATGGTACACCCACACCCTCCAAACATTCAACATGTATTCCTCCTAGCCCTAACCCTTATCTATTTCTCAAGAGAACGAAAGATTAGAAGCAACTCTATTCTAGGAACTCGAGACCATCCTTTGTGTGAAACAACATTGCAAAAGAACATAAATTATCTTGGTGTGACAAAACTTTGAGCAAACAAAAGATCTATAAATATAAAAGGAATTCCATTAGTTATTGAACTTTTTTAAACTATGGTAGTGTGATAACTATTCCATGATTAATGGATGTTCTTGGGGAGCTATCTTGACTCTATGTCTTCCTTAATTCCAATATCTCATCTGGTCATCACGTTAGAATCTCTTGTGTAGCAAGAGTAAATTTTATACATTAAATAAAAGTTTGAGAAGAAAAATCTTAACATAAGAATGAGAAAATTAAAATCTTGTAGGCATTTTGAAATATGGAGAATACTTATGTAAGTCATGAAGATTTTTCATAAGGGTAAAGAGGAAATTAAATGGTTGAACAATATGTGAACTGTGAAATGAATTTTCAGAACATGCAGGGAGAAAATCATGCTTACCTAATAATGATCTTGGAAAGTTAGCCGTAATTAAAATACATTTAAAGTATTGATATGTCGTAGGTTCACCATTTCTAAAGTCATGATTCTTGTGGTTGGGTCTGTGCTAGTATTTGTTCATTAGAAAAGTGTGGCATTAACATGCCTATGTCATTTTCATGTGTCTATGTGAGATGATGACGTTTGTGATTGTCACATGTGTGTTGAGTTCTATACTCGGAGCCCTTACTATGTTGTATGTCATGAGCAATGTAAGTCAAAAAATTATCCCGGTATTTTTACTGTTGTATTTGGGTTTGTAAAATGTGGGCACAACATATGGTATCAAAGCGAGGTTCATGCTCTCGAACCTTTGGGATGGATTGGAGTTGTGGTGATTCTACATGATGCTTGATGGTGTTACATGATGGGTTGCGTGATGGTGATGGTGTTTCATGATGGTGATAAACATTGGAAGTGTAATGTGTGTTAAGAGTGATGTGATCTATGTCGTAATTGTGATAATGTGAATGCACATGATGTGTATGTCACTTAGTGTGTAATTGTTGTCATGTTGATGTGCTTGTGATGAGAGTGTCGACTCTCATTTTTGTGGATTCAATAAGGAATCCGTGTGTGATGTATTGCCTTGTTTTGTGTGAAAGGAATGATATTGTGAGTTGCGGGTGTTGAAGCATTTTGACCTTATGTGATGTGAAGATGTAGTGATGTATTGCATGAAGAGATTGATGTAAAGTGAATTTTAGTTTATCGTGATGTCATCACAGTATTGTGATTAGTTGTGTGCTTCGTCGTGTTGTTTTGCAAATGACTATATGCCGTAATGTTAGACATTGTGTTCCTCATACATATAATTCATGTAATATGTGATGGTTCATGTCATGATTTAGGGGCATATGGTGAGTATGATCCCTAGTGTACAATGATTGCACTTTGGGTGTAGGATGTGGTAATGTGATGTATCGTAACCCATGAAGGTAATGATTGTGTTGTACCTTGTATATTTATACCATGCGCAAGACGTTATGGTTGTTATGTGTGAATTACATTGTGTTTGTGATGTAGTGATGTGTATGTTATGGACCTTACACTAGATGACCCTAAGGGGATAGATTGTCAAGAGTGTATGTGTGGAGAGAGGAGGCATGGACCAAGTTGTCATAATCTTGAGCTGAGTACAAGTGAGAAAGTGGAGTCTTATATAGACTGAAAACCCACTTTTATCTATTTAGTATACTTCGAGCTTGCTCAGTATATTGTGGGTGCGCACCACCTTAGGCTCAACTTATGCAACCTTGTGTCCCCTGCTCTTTCCTATTGGATTGTTCATTGAATAATCCTATGTGATTTTGACCATGTTGATCCTTGTGGGAGTTTGGAGTTATGAATCAGGCAGAGATGGCGATAGATACATTATTTGATATACTCATTTCTATTTACATGTATATTTTAATGAGCTGAGGCTCGATGTCTGAGTTCTAGCAACTCGATGAGTACCCCTTTGGTGGCGATATGGGGCTGCATAGTGATTGTGATGTACTATTTTCTCATTACGTATTTTATTCATAAATTAATCTTTCTCTTTTATTTAGGACCAGCCGTTTTATTTATTGACATGTTCTTATATTTTTGGAATTTATTTGATTGTTGCATTAACAATTGGATTTTACACTAACCATGGCTAATTAGCCATTTGTATTCTTATTTTTAAAACTTTTTTTTCATATTTGAGAGATTTGTAGCCTAGCCGAATGCTTTTGATTTTACCACTTGGCATTTGATTGGACTGTTATGCTAGTTGTAATGTCATAATGTGTTGGATTAGGGTCATGGGGTTAACCATGGAGTGGTTGAACCTATTGACACGCTTCGTTTTACGGTGGTATGCCCCAGGAGTTACGGATAACTAGCGGGTTGTTGAACCACGAGTTATTATGTCACTTGGTCTTGGGGTAATGGGGCTCTATGTGCCCAGTGGCAATAGGGTGACTTGGCCTCATTAAAAGGAGAAAGGAGACATGCCTCATGGTTGAGTGACATGTTATTCTTTATGAAACTCCATGGTTGAGTGACCGAGATTTTGATGGGGCTCTATGGTTGAGTGACCCGACTTGGTTTTGACACTATGTTTCCTTCTCTTTGGGAGGCATATGGAGATTATCTGGTGATGCTTTGGGGAGTATATGGAGTTGCTTTATGATACTTTAGGAGATATGTGGAGTTTTACATGGTACTTTTGGAGATATCTGGGGTTTGTATTATGATGTCTTGTTATGTGGGAGTTGGTATAGTGGGTTATGTATACCTGTGTGAGTATTCTTGACACTGGTTATGTATGAGGCTTGACTCTCCCATTGGTTGGTTAGAACTATGTTGGACTTTTGGATATTGGATTAGAACTATGTTGTTAGAGTCATGGATTGTTTGGGTCATGTGATACCCATTGTATATGTATGGTTGTGTAAGTACGTAAAAGTATGCTTGTGTTGACCCGATTTTTCATGTGATCATATGTGTGTTGACTTTTCAGATCTATGTCTAGGGCGTAATTGTTGGAAATTAATTGTTATGTGGTCTACTTGTTGTCATTCCATGGTTTGGTGAAACTCTTGTGATGTGATATGGTCGTGTAAGTACGTAAAAACATACTTTTTAAAATTAGGAGTTGTGTATGACCACAGTAGGTGTTGTGACCGTAGTTCATGATGGGAACCCACGGGAATGAACAAACTAAAATTTGATCAAAATGAAATTTTAAAGGACTTGGATTAAGAATAATGTTAAGGGAAAGAGATTAATGAAATAACAAATAAGAGAGAACTACCAATCTTCACGAACGTTGAAAGTTGATATTTCTACCTATTGTTCCTATGGCCACCCCGTGACCATGCCTTTGTGTTTGAAATCTTAACCCTAGCACGTGCCTTCGCCTTATTCATTCCTTGTTGCTTACCATTTCTCCTTCTTCATTGTATGTCGCATCGAGGACGATGATTTCTTAAGGGGAGGAGAATGTAATGCCTCCATTTAAAAAAAAATAAAAATAAATAAATAATAAAATACTAATAAAAATAAAATAAATGAACTAAAATTAAAAAACCCATGATTCTTGTTGGGGGCAGATTTTAGGGAAAAGGGGGTTCCTTTGTGATTTTCATTTACGTATTTTTGGCTGAGCGAGAGAGTGTCACCGCCATGAGGAGAGAGGGAATAGATGAACTAGTCCTAGGCGCACCCCACCAAGCTACGAAGGAAAATGTGGCATCATGGATTGTCTTCTCATCGTTTTTGTCACCGATTCATTTGCTTGGGTCACAGTTTTTGCTCAGATCCATGCGCTTAGGGAATTTTTGTTGTTTTTTTTTAAAATAAATGCCTCCCCATATGCTATCTCATGGAATGCCATGGTTGCTTGCAACCTATGCCAGCATCCCCAGTTCTGTATCTTAAAAAAATGCACCTATATTCCTACGTGGATTAAATAAAAAGGGGGTTTTGTCAGATGTTGTAGTTACCAATGCTTTGGTGCACATTGTGACAACGTTTGATCAAATGAAAGAATAAGATAGCTCCTCATGGAATATTTGTTGCTGCTGTGCTTGGAAGGTCATGGGTCCGTCATAAGGAATTCATGTCATTTCAGCATGCAACAAACAGTCTATGACACGATAAGTTTCCATTTCCAGCATATCCTAGCCTATGTAGAAAATGGATTTGTTGAAAAGGGTTTAGAACCTTTCAACCAAATAAAAATAGCAGGTGTAAAGCCAAATTTAAAAACCTTTTCCAGCATGCTCATTGACTGTGCCAAAATAGAGCTCTTGAAATAGAGTATGGACGTCCATCAAAGCATTGTGGAGAAGGGATTTATGTTGTGTGTTTCAGTTACAAGTGCCTGACCGACAGATACATTTGCAAAATGTGGAGGCATGCGAGTTGTTCGACAATGCCTAAGAGGAATGTGGTTTAGGGGCTGCAATGATTGCAAGATAAATAAAAATAAAAAAATGAGTTGTTGAAAAGGCCTTGGAAACTTTCAAGCAAATGCAATTGGTACGTGTAAAGCCAGACTCCACTACCTTGTCCCAGCATCCTCGCAGCCTCTATCAAAATGGGAGCTCCAGAGTAGGCCTCGGACAACCGTCAAGGCATAATGTTAGAGGATTTTTAGTTGCAAATGTGCTAGTAGACAAGTATGCAAATGGCGGAAGCTTACACAAGGCAAGTCAACTGTTTGACAAAACGCCTCAAAGAAATGTTGTCTCATGGATTGCCAGGATTGCAAGATATGCACTTAATGGATCTATTCAAAAGGTTTTAGAAATGCATAAGCAACTACTTACTCTATTGGAAAACTTCAAGTGATCGGGAAGTTGGTGTGACGTGGTGGAGCTGAGGATGCTTGTGAACCGGTTGGCGAAGTGCCCAATCAAGATGCTAAACCAAAGCCTACGGCTTCACGACTTCGTTCTCCAGGCACGGTTCTTCTTCCCTTACCTCTCATAATTCTCGTGTTTTAGTTCTCTTTTGAAACTAAATAGAATTTTAAATTATTAGGATTTTTAAATACAGTTAAATGTCTCTTCAACTCATTGCAAAACAATAAAGTGTCATGTCGTAACTTTCTAAGTCATTATAACTCGTCTACTTTAAACCATCAACTATCACCCTCGCTTTGAGATGATCTAGAAAACTCTTACCCTTTTGATTGCTCTAATATCGTTTTATTAACCAGACAAATTTGACTCTCCATTGATTAAGTTGACCTTCTTCCTACTTAAAATAGTTAAATTTTGCAATTTTCGGAGACTCACTAAGTACCCTTCGCAACTCTGGAAACAAGATGTGAAGTTTCATTCGTGTACCTTGGTATAGGAGGAGTCACCTTGATTTTTGGTTTGACCTGAAATGATCATATGACATCCTTTTAACGCTCTTATAGGAGCCCTGTTACATCGGTTTACAATAGTAGAGAGTTGTTAAAACTTAAAAGTTGGCTTTCGTTTTGGACCACCATTTGAAACCCGGAAAGAGAAATCACGTTCCGTATTCCCAAACCTCTAGAGTTTATACTAGACAAATACATGGAACATTCAGTATAGGAAAGAGCACTTTTCGGGATAGTTTGGTGAAGCTGTTTTGTAGGCCTCTGGTCGTAGTTTGATGAGGTCAAACTGGTCCAATTTCATCTTGTCGCTCAACAAAACTTGTCGCCGTTTGAACATGGTTGTCTAGTTCTCGATCCCGTGGACTACGATGAACTCTCCTTATATAGTGGGAACTAGTAGGAGATGTCTCGTTGTAGGTTTCCTCCATCGAAAATTGTTTTGGACGCGGTTTTATGGGCCCTCGAGCTAACTTTTGGCATTTTATAACTAGGTGAAGGACAGACCGGCCCCGGAGAACTAACCGCCAAACGCAAACCATGTGCTCTTTTTCAATTCTTTTAGTTGCTATGAACTATTGGTATATCTGGGAACACATAGAAAGTTGATTGTGGAGGGCGTTCTCATTGGAAGGTAACTTTTGGAAAGAGTTACTTAGCCTCCGAGCCCATTTTGAACGTTTTATAACTAGTGAGAAAATGTAAAAGTAGAAAGTTGCGAACACTCGTAAGGTTGCCAAATCACCCTGGAAACTTTTAACACACGTAAATAACTGTTTAAAACACTATAATGAAACTTTTTGTGTATAGGAACTTTTGACAAAATGATTTTTTCTCTCTCTCTCTTCCTTTCTCTCTCTCTCCTAAGTTTATAAAATGAAGAAAAATGAAATGCAATGATTACATGTTTCTAGACCTTTTTTTATTTTGATTGCATATTGTAATTATTGTCAAATGTAAATGGGAACTAAAAAATGATAATTATGATTGTTTTAGGGTGGATGCCATGCCAGCGATTTATCGCTGATATCATGCTCACGTGGGTTTTGCAGGATGGAAGTTCGACGACGAAAAGGTGATGTGTAATTTAATTATTATTATTGTAATTTTTTATAGGTCATTGTAAAATGAATAACTGTCTAATGCGATCTCTTATTCTTGAAAAGTTATTAATGAAATTTGTTAATATGCATGATATGCCGCTTTTAGGGATACTTAGGAATGTGCATCAAATCACCGTTTAATTTCTTTCTTAGTTGCGTATGGCAAAAAGTGTTTGATTTATACATAGTAAATTGAAATTGAAGTTAATATATTGTATTACTTCCTAAACATTAAATAAATGATTAAATTAATCATTGGGTTATCTTCTTACCTTGTAAATGTAATAAAGAGTTTTAATGGGAACATTGAACCCTAATAAAATATTCGTGCTTAACTTGCCTGCATGTGTGATCCTTTTTACCTTATAAGAAATTTAAATCAGTAGAACAAACTTAACCTTTTCACCCGATGGAGCACCTTGGTTTAGGCAAATAAGATCCCAAGAAGAGGGGTTTATCATCTTATAGGTACGTTTGGTGACATCGACATAAACTAGACACATAGGAGCAACACAGTCAAATAAATCTTCTACATCGAATGAATTTCTTGTGAGATCCAGATGACATCTTGGAGCTAGTGAAATAGTGGTTCTATCACTTAAAATTTTGCTTATGAATAGATCCTCCTAGCTATAGGTGCCATCTTTGGCTAGTGACAATAGAGTGCTTTGATCTCTTACGAAGGGTTTATAGGGTGAATATGTTTGAAACCTTAATCTAACCTATAAGAGAGCGTAAATCCCTAAGTGAAAAATTAGAATGGGACTAAACCTAATTGACTAGGATGTTCACTTGTGGTTAGAAAACCATAATCTAACTCCTTGCATATGAAATTGTGTGGAAAGATGTTGTTTTTACGAGAACCTGAGAAATTGAATTCTTGTCTCACAATCCCTTGTTATGTCATTCTATGGCATTAAGGGATAAAGAATATTTCTTATGCAGAAACATGCTATGCAAGGATATGGGATCTTTGTGAACATAGACCATTTGTGATTATGTGTAGTTTTAATGCTCCTAGCCTTGTACTTCCTTAAGATGTCGAAAAGCACTGTCGTAACTTTTTTTGTTTTAAGACGATGCTAAGAATGAGACCTTAGTTCGATATAAGAGCATATCATATGATGTTGCACACAAGATTTGAGATTTGGATTAAGGTCAATCTTAGAGTCCTTATAAATTAATTAAACCTTTTCATGCCATGCAAAGAATATAAATTATCTTGGTGCGACCAAACTTTGAGAAAACAAAAGATCTATAAATATAAAAGGAAGTCCATAAGTTATTGAACTTTATTAACTATTATAGCGATATAACTATTCCATGATCGATGGATGTTCTTGGGGAGCTATCTGGACTCTATGTCTTCCTTAATCCCAATATCTCATCTGGACATCACGTTAGAATCTCTTGTGTAGCAAGAGTAAATTTTATACATTAAATAAAAGTTTGAGAAGCAAAATCTTCACATAAGAATGAGAAAATTAGAATCTTGTAGGAATTTTGAAATATGGAGAATACTTATGTAAGTCATGAAAATTTGTCATAAGGGTAAAGAGCAAATTAAATGGTTAAACAATATGTGAACTGTGAAACAAATTTTCAGAACATGCAGGGAGAAAATCATGCTTACCTAATAATAATCTTAGAAAGTTAGCCGTAATTAAAATACATTTAAAGTATTGATATGTCATAGGTTCACCATTTCTAAAGTCACGATTCTTATGGTTGGGTCTTTGCTAGTATTCGTTCATTAAGAAAAGTGTGGCATCAACATGCCTATGTCATTTTCATGTGTCTATGTGAGACGATGGCCTTTGTGATTGTTGCATGTGTGTCAAGTGTTGTACTGGAGCCCTTCTTGTATTGTATGTCATGAGCAATGTAAGTCAAAAAAAATTTATCCTGGTATTTTTACTTGTTGTATTTGGGTGTGTAAAATGTGGGCACAACATATGGTATCAGAGCGAGGTTCATGCTCTAAAACCTCTGGGATGGATTGGAGTTGTGGTGATTCTACATGATGGTGATGGTGTTACATGATGGGTTGCATGATGGTGATGGTGTTTCATGATGGTGATAAACATTGGAAGTGTAATGTGTGTTAAGAGTGATGTGATCTATGTCGTAATTGTGATAATGTGAATGCACATGATGTGTATGTCACTTAGTGTGTAATTGTTGTCATGTTGATGTGCTTGTAATGAGAGTTTCGACTCTCATTTTCGTGGACTCAATAAGGAATCCGTGTGTGATGTATTGCCTTGTTTTGTTTGAAAGGAATGATATTGTGAGTTGCGGGTGTTGAAGCATTTTGACCTTATGTGATGTGAAGATGTAGTGATGTATTACATGAAGAGATTGATGTAAAGTGAATTTTAGTTTATCGTGATGTCATCACAGTATTGTGATTAGTTGTGTGCTTCGTCGTGTTGTTTTACAAATGACTATATGGCGTAATGTTAGACATTGTGTTCCTCATACGTGTAATTCATGTAATATGTGATGGTTCACATTATAATTTAGGGGCATAAGGTGAGTATGATCCCTAGTGTATAATGATTGCACTTTGGGTGAAGGATGTGGTAATGTGATGTATCGTAATCCGTGAGGGTAATGATTGTGTTGTACCACTGTATATTTATACCATGTGCAAGACATTATGGTTGTTGTGTGTGAATTACCATTGTGTTTTTGATGTAGTGATGTGTATGTTGTGGACCTTAAACTAGACGACCCTAAGGGGATAGATTTTCAACAGTGTATGTGTGTGGAGAGAGGAGGCGTGGACCAGTTGTCATAATATTGAGCCGAGTACAAGTGAGAAAGTGGAGTCTTATATAGACCGAAAACCCACTTTTATCTCGTTTAGTATACTTCAAGCTTGCTCGAGTATATTGTGGGTGCACACCACCTTAGGCTCAACTTATGAAACCTTCGTCCCTCGCTCTTTCCTATTGGATTGTTCATTGAATAATCCTATGTGATTTTGACCATGTTGATCCTTGTGGGAGTTTTGAGTTATGAATCGGCGAGATGGTGACATATACATTATTTGATATACTCATTTATGTTTACATGTATATTTTCATGAGTGAGGCTCGATGTCCGAGTGCCAAAGAACTCCATGAGTACCCATTTGGTGGCGATATGAGGCACATAGTGATTGTGATGTACTATTTTCTCATTATGTATTTTATTCGTAAATTAATCTTTCTCTTTTTGCTAGGACCAACCGTGTTTTTGATTGACATGTTCTTATATTTTGGGCATTTATTTGATTTTTGCATTGAAATTGGATTCTACACTAACCATGGCTAATTAGCCATTTGTTTTCTTAGTTTTAAAACTTTCTTTTCATATTTGAGAGATTTGTAGCCTAGCCCAAGGCTTTTGATTTTGCCACTTGGCATTTGATTGGATTGTTATGCTGGTTCTAATGTCATAATGTGTTGGATTAGGGTCATGGGGTTAACCATGGAGTGGTTGAACCTATTGACCGCTTCGTTGTATGGGGGTACGCCCCAAGGAGTTACAGATAACTAGCGGGTTGTTGAACCACGAGTTATTATGTCACTTGGGTTTGGGGGTGACGGGGCTCTATGTGCCCAGGGCAATAGGGTGACCCGACCTTATTAAAAGGAGAAAGGAGATAGGCCTCTATGGTTGAGTGACTGTTATTCTTTATGACACTCTATGGTGGAGTGACCTGAGATTTTGATGGGGCTCTATGGTTGAGTGACCCGACTTGGTTTTGACACTATGTTTCCTTCTCTTTGGGAGGCATATGGAGATTATCTGGTGATGCTTTAGGGAGTATATGGAGTTGTTTTATGATACTTCAGGAGATATATGGAGTTTTACCTGGTACTTTTGGAGATATCTAGGGTTTGTTTCGTGATGTCTTGTTATGTGGGGAGTTGGTATAGTGAGTTATGTATACCTGTGTGAGTATTCTTGACACCTGGTTATGTATGAGGCTTGACTCTCCCCTTGGTTGGTATGGACTTTTGGATATTGGATTGGAACTATGTTGTTATAGTCATGGATTGTTTTGGGTCATGTGATACCCATTGTATATGTATCAGCGTGTTGACCCGGTTTGTCAGTCATATGTGTGTACTAGATCTATGTCTAGGGTATAATTGTTGGAAATTAATTGTTATGTGGTCTACTTGTTGTCATTCCATGGTTTGGTGAAACTCTTGTGATGTGATATGGTTGTGTAAGTACGTAAAAGTATGCTTGTGAAAATTAGGAGTTGTGTATGACCCTGGTAGGGTGTTGTGACTATAGTTCATGATGGGAACCCACAGGAATGAATAAACTAAAATTCGATAAAAATAAAATTTTAAAGGACTTGAATTAAGAATAATGTTAAGGGAAAGAGATTAATGAAATAATGAATAAGAGAGAACTACCAATCTTCACAGAACCTTGAAAGTTGAGATTTCTACCTATTGTTCCTAGGGCCACTCTGTGACCGTGCCTTTGTGTTTGAAATCTTAACCCTAGCGCGTGCCTTCGCCTTATTCATTCCTTGTTGCTTACCATTTCTCCTTCTTCATCATATGTCGCATCGAGGATGATGCTTTATTAAGGGGAGGAGAATGTAATGCCTCCATTTTTTAAAAATAAAATACTAATAAAAATAAAATAAATGAACTAAAATTTAAAAACCCGTGATTCTCGTTGGGGGCGGTTTTAGGCAAAGGGGTTCCTTTGTGATTTTTATTTTGTATTTTTAGATGAGTGAGAGAGTGTCACCGCCATGAGGAGAGAGGAATAGCTGAACCAATCCTAGGTGTAACCCACCAAGCTGCTGTCAAGGAAAACGTGGCATCATGGAATGTCCGGTGAGTTTTCTCGTCATCGATCCATTTTCTTGGGTCGCGCTTTTGCTCGAGATCCATGTGCTTAGGGAATTTTTTTGCTGTTTTTAAAAAATAAATGCCTCCCCATATGCTATCTCATGAAATGTCATGGTTTCGCAACTCGTGCAAGATCCCCCGATCCTGTATCTTAAAAAAAAAATGCATCTATATTCCTGCATGGATTAAATAAAAAGGGGGTTTTGTCAGATGTTGTAGTTACCCATGCTCTGGTGCACATTGTGACAATGTTTGATCAAATGAAAGAAAAAAAAGGTCGTGGGTCCCTCATAAGGTAGTCATGCCGATTCAGCATGTAAAAATAGGTCTGTAACCTGACAAGTTTACATTTCTAGCATATCCTAGCCTATGTACAAAATGGATTTGTTGAAAAGGCTTTAGAACCTTTCAACCAAATGCAAATAGCAGGTGTAAATCCAAATTTAAAAACCTTTGCCAGCATTCTCATTGATTGTGCCAAAATAGAGCTCTTGAAGCAGTATGGAAATCCATCAAAGCGTTATGCGAAGGGATTTCATGTGTGTGTTTAGTTCTGAAGTTCCCGACCGATACATATGCAAAATGTTGAGGCATGTGAGTTGTTCGACAATTCCTAAGAGGAATGTAGTTTAGGGGCTACAATGATTGCAGGATTAAAAAAAAATTGAGTTGTTGAAAAGGCCTTGGAAACTTTCAAGCAAATGCAATTGGCACGTGTAAAGCCAGACTCCACTACCTTGTCCCAGCATCCTCGTAGCCTCTGTCGAAATGGGAGCTCCAGAGTAGGCCTCGGAAAATTGTCAAGGCATAATGTTAGAAGATTTTTAGTTGCATATGCGCTAGTAGACAAGTATGTAAATGGTGGAAGCTTACACAAGGCAAGTCAACTGTTTGAAAAAATGCCTCAAAGAAATGTTGTCTCATGGAATGCCAGGATTGCAAGATATGCACTTAATGGATCTGTTCAAAGGTTTAGGAAACACACAAGCAACTACTTACTCTATGTGAAAAAATCAAGTGATCGGGAAGTTGGTGTGTCGTGGTGGAGCCGAGGATGCTCATGAACCGGTTGGCAAAGTGCCTAAGCAAGATGCTGAACCAAAGCCTGCGGCTTCGCCCGACTTCATTCTCCAGGCATGGTTCTTCTTCCCTTACCTCTCATAATTCTTGTGTTTTAGTTCTCTTTTGCAACTAAATAGAATTTTAAATTATTAGGATTTTTAAATATAGTTAAATGTCTCTTCAACTCATTGCAAAACAATAAAGTGTCATGTCACAACTCTCAAAGTCGTTATAACTCACCTACTTTAAACCATGAACTATCACCCTCACTTTGAGATGATCTAGAAAACTCTTACCCTTTTGATCGCTCCAATATATTTTTATCGACGAGACAAATTTGACACTCCATTGATTAAGTTGACCTTCTTCCCGCTTAAAATAGTTAAATTTTATAATTTTCGCAGACTCACTAAGTACCCTTTTGACGGTCTTATAGGAGCCTGTTACATCGGTTTACAATAGTAGAGAGTTGTTAAATCTTGAAAAGTTGGCTTTCGTTTTGGACCACCATTTGAAACCCGGAAATAGAAATCACGTTCCGTCTTCACAAACCTCTAGTGTTTATACTAGAACAATGCATGGAACATTCAATATAGGAAAAGAAATCTTCGGGATAGTTTGGTGAATTCATTTTATAGGACTCGGTCACGGTGTGGCGAGGTCAAACTGGTCCAATTTCATCTTGTCACTCCAAAAATTTTGTCGCCGTTTGAACATGGTTGTGTAGTTCTCAGTCCCGTTGACTCTAATGAACTCTCCTTATATAGGGGGAACTAGTAAGAGATGTCTCGTTGCATGTTTCCTCCATCGAACGTCATTTTGGACGTGGTTTTCTGGGCCCTCGAGCTAACTTTTGGCATTTTACAACTTGGCGAACGACGACGAGTGGCCCTGGAGAACTAACCGCCAAATGCAAATCGTGTGATCTTTTTCAATTCCGTCAGTTGCTATGAACTCTTGGTATATCTAGGAACATGTAGAAAGTTGATCATAGACAGGCATTCTCATTGGAAGGTAACTTTTAGAAACATTTTCTTAGCCTCCAAGCCCGTTTTGTATGTTTTATAGCTAGTGAGAAAATGTAAAAGTAAAAAGTCTGCGAACCCTCGTAAGGTTGCCAAATCACCTCGGAAACTTTTAACCCATGTAAATAACCGTTTAAAACACTATAATGAAACTTTTTGTGTATTGGAACTTTTGACAAAATGATTTCTTTTCTCTCTTCCTTTCTTTCTCTCTCTCTCTCTCTCTCTCTCTCTCTCTCACGAGTTTATAAAATGAAGAAAAATGAAATGCAATGATTACATGTTTCTAGACCTTTTTTATTTCGATTGCATATTGTAATTATTGTCGATGTAAATGGGAACTGAAAAATGATAATTATGATTGTTTTAGGGTGGATGCCATGCCAGATTTATCGTTGATATCATGCTCACCGATTTTTGCGGGATGGAAGTTCGACGAGGAAAAAGGCGATGTGTAATTTAATTATTATTATTATTGTAATTTTTTTATAGGTCATTTTAAAATGAATAATTGTCTAATGCATTCTCTTATTACTGAAAATTTATAAATGAAATTTGTTAATATGCATGATATGCCGCTTTAGGGATACTTAGGGAATGTGCATCAAATCACCAGTTTAATTTGTTTCTTAGTTGTGTATGGCAAAAAGTGTTTGATTTATACATAGTAAATTGAAATTGAAGTTAATATATTGTGGTACTTCCTCAACATTCAATAAACAATTAAATTAATCATTAGGTTATCTTCTTATTTTGTAAACGTAATAAAGAGTTTTAAAGGGAAAACTAAACCCTAATAAAATATTCATGCTTAACTTACATGCATGTGTGATCCTTTTTACCTTGTAAGAAATTTAAATCAGTAGAACGAACTTAACCTTTTCACCCGATGGAGCACCTTGGTTTAGGCAAATAAGATCCCAAGAAGAGGGGTTTATCGTCTTATAGGTACGTTTGGTGACATCGACATAAACTAGACACATAGGAGCAACACAGTCAAATAAATATTCTGCATCGAATGAATTTCTTGTGAGATCCAGATGACATCTTGGAGCTAGTTAAATAGTGGTTCTATCACTTAAATTTTTTTCTTATGAATAGATCCTCCTAGCCATAGGTGCCATCTTGGGCTAGTGACAATAGAGTGCTTTGATCTCTTACGAGAGGGTTTATAGGGTGAATATGTTTAAAACCTTAATCTAATCTATAAGAGAGCGTAAAGCCCTAAGTGAAAAATTGGAATGGGACTAAACCCTAATTGACTAGGATGTTCACTTGTGGTTAGAAAACCATAATCTAACTCCTTGCATACGAAATTGTGTGGAAAGGTGTTATTTATAGAGAACCTTAAAAGTGGAATTCTCGTCTCACAATCCCTTGTTATGTCAGTCTATGGAATTAAGGAATAAATAATATTCCTTATGCGGAAACATGCTATGCAAGGATATGAGATCTTCGTGAACATAGATCATTTGTGGTTATGTGTAGTTTTAATGCTCCTAGCCTTGTACTTCCTTAAGATGTCAGACAAGTGTTGTCGTAACTTTTTTGTTTTAAGACGATGCTAAGAACGAGACCTTAGTGTGATATAAGAGCATATCATATGATGCTTGCACACGAGATTTGAGATTAGGATTAAGGTCAATCTTAGAGTCCTTATAACTTAATTAAACCTTTTCATGCATTGCAAAGAATATAAATTATCTTGGTGCGACCAAACTTTGAGAAAACAAAAGATATATAAATATAAAAGGAAGTCCATAAGTTATTGAACTTTATTAACTATGGTAGCGAAATAACTATTCTGTGATCGATGGAGGTTCTTGGGGAGCTATCTCGACTCTATGTCTTCCTTAATCCCAATACCTCATCTGGACATCACGTTAGAATCTCTTGTGTAGCAAGAGTAAATTTTATACACTAAATAAAAGTTTGAGAAGCAAAATCTTAACATAAGAATGAGAAAATTAGAATCTTGTAGGCATTTTGAAATATGGAGAATACTTATGTAAGTCATGAAGATTTTTCATAAGGGTAAAGAGCAAATTAAATGGTTAAACAATATGTGAACTGTGAAACGAATTTTCGAACATGCGGGGAGAAAATCATGCTTACCTAATAATGATCTTGGAAAGTTATCCATAATTAAAATACATTTAAAGTATTGATATGTCGTAGGTTTGCCATTTCTAAAGTCACAATTCTTGTGGTTGGGTCTTTGCTAGTATTCGTTCATTAGGAAAAGTGTGGCATCAACATGCCTATGTCATTTTCATGTGTCTATGTGAGACGATGACCTTTGTGATTTTCGCATGTGTGTCGAGTTACGTACTCGAGCCCTTACTTGTGTTATATGTCATGAGCAATGTAAGTCAAAAAAAAATTATCCTAGTATTTTTACTTGTTGTATTTGGGTGTGTAAAATGTGGGCACAACATCGACCACCTCAATATCCCTCTAAAAACCTTTTACTTCATCATCTCTGTTGTCATTCTATCTCGTGCTTCATAATGAAGGAGCAACCTACTCCCCCTCTCTATCTAGATGGGATATATTCTATCACCCCCATCCCCTACAATATATAGTTCCATATAGATAGATAGGGGCACTGTATAGAGTCCCCCTCCCCTATAAACTAATAGATAAGGGGCAAAAAGTCCATAAAGATACAACAAGTATATAGTTTAATTGGCTATCTAGTGGCGGCCTATATATAGATCTATATCTAGGCTTAGCACCCCCTCTCTATTTTATCTTATCTCAAGATATTCTCCCTAGGGAGAGCCCCCTCTCTATTTTATCTTATCTCGCCATATAGATAGTTCAAGGCTCCCCAAGCTTGGTATTCTCCTATCTATATAGGGTGCGACTACAGAGAGTTACCCCAATAGGGCATCCCTAGGTCTATACCGTCCCCAAATAGATGAGATCTATTATATTTCCCCCCACCCCCATATAGAGCATAGATAGGGGGCCTATCAGTCCATATAGATAGGGGTGCCGACTATGGAGAGTCACCCCCATAGCCATAGATCATTCAGGGCTCCTCCCCCAGCTATATATCTAGAGTCTAGTAGGTTGTACAATATAACTCTCCCGAACTTTATCCAACTCCCTAACTAGAGAGGCCCACCACCCCGCCCCTATAGATCTAATCCGAATTCCATACGCCCTATAGATTAATCTAGCAAACGAACAGACTATCTCTACTACCTCGACTGTAAAGGAATTGTAGTCGCGCCTACACAATACCACAATACCCACAATACCAATACTAATGGATGGGATGGGATGGGATGGGATGGGATGGGATGGGAGTCTGCTATCCATCTAGATCTAGACTGGCGGGATGGAACGTTCAGGGTTAGGGTAGGGATAGGGATAGGTAGACTATCAGATCTATAAATGAGGGGGTGGAATAGTAGGCGTATGGATCTTAGATCTCAGATCTGATAGTCGAATAGAACTCTAACTGATCTGAGAGTCTGGATGCATCAATCAATCTAGATATCTCTGTAATATACGATTTCAGCAAGTCATTCCCCAACCCCCGCCCCATTCATTCACTCTCCCCAATCTTCTCTATCGGGAGATAATATGCATGATGCATGGGCGACGGGGTGAGCGAACCGACCGCCCAGATCTAACCAGATGGTATTGGGGCCTGAATGAGACTATGGGGGCGGGCACCCTGAACTCTAGATATGGCGCCCCCGCCACTCTATATCTGATCTATCTGGGAAGGAGACCAGGGACTCTCGGGCGGCCCCTATCTGAACTATCTACCCCTCCCCTATATAGATATGGGCCCGAACTATCTAATCCAGGGGGAGCACTCCAGAGTTCTGTCTGGGGGTCGGCCCAGCCCAGCCCACTATACTGGTGTGACCAGATCGATCCGCTGAGTTCGGGTTGTCCCAAACCCTACCCGCGGGTTGGGGACTATACCGGCGCCGAAGATAGTATATGCGGGAGGGCCCTATCTATCTATCTATGGGGGGGTAGAGCCGTCCGATCTATCGCATAGAAATCAATAGGCACCTTCCTTGCCGCACTCGCCCGCTCCGGAGATAGCGCAGTCTGATTGATTCTCCGCAGCTCTCTTCTCGTATATAGCGCACGCAGTCTGATCCGATTGATTCTCCTCTCCCTCTATATACATAACTAGCGCAGCTCTCCCATATCCATATCCAGATCTATAGAGGGGGAGGGGGCTCTCCTGCCATATAGAGATAGGGGCGCCCGGGGAGATAGGGGGAGGCCCATATACCATATACCCCGCTCGACCCCGACTAGAATAGAGTTAGATAGGGGCTGGAGATATGGGCCTATCCCTATCGGTTGGGTGTGAGTGTGAGCGCCGCCCTCTCTTCTCGCTATAGAATAGAATGCCGTCGGGAGAGAAGCTAAGCTATAGGATCTAGAGTCCAACCTATATATAGATGGGGGGGGCAGCCCTATATAGATAGATATAACTCGTGGCGAGACCCCCCATATATAGATGGGGGATCAGATCTCTAGGTGGTCGTGATCAATGCCATATAGAAATATCTCTGGGGGGTCTACTTGAACCTAAATAGAACTATATGGGCAAGAGAGGGGTCGGCTCGCTGCGGACCGCTGTCGTCCGGTTGGCATAGAAATAGAAATCGAATAGGCACCCATATATATATATAGATAGGGTCGGCCGAGCACCCTATCTATATCTGGAGCCCATGGTCTGGATGGACTATGGCCCATACAGATATCTAAGGGCATCACTAGACTATGGCGCATCGCTCTAGTCTGGACGGTTCTTTCTCTATATCTTCATCACATGCATGCCTCTCTCATGTTCACGTATATGGCATGGCCTCACTATCTAATCCATAGTCCATCCAGACTATATACGTGACATGATTGGCAGCCGGTCGAGCCCTATCTAGACTCCCCCCATATATAGATATAGGGCCCCTATATTCTATGGCCCTATATCTATATATGGCGAGCATGAACCGATTACCGATCATGTATGCGGACGAGAGCGAAGCGAGCCCTCCATGGAATATAGGGTAGAATTCTATTATCTATATGGAGGCTTCTATTTTACACGTGGGTGCGGTGCCCTATATATGATAATCTATAGTAGACTAGATTATCATATATGGTAGTGAGTCAAGGGTCATCCAGGTTTCCAGCTCTCAGTAGTTCTCAGCGGGGCGGCTTATCTTCCTATCTCTCCGCCGGCAGACCAACCCCTCCCCCTCCTTCCTAGAGTAGAGGCGCCATATCTTATCTATATATAGGGATCTGTCGAGTGCCCCAGATCTATATAGGGATAGGGGGGGCCCATATATCTATAGGGGTGCCTGGAGATCAAGAGATGGACGAGCTTATCCATCCGGAGTGGCATATATAGGATAGGCCCCCCCCCTCCATAGTTCAGAATTCTCTATGGGGTGCCCATTATAGATCTAGATCCCGAGGATAGCTCTTACCCGGATCGGTAACACGGGGACACCCGGGGGCTGTTCCCATTTCATCGACCCGCTGCTGTTCCACCTCCCCCTATCATATATGGCCGCTGTTCCACCCCATATACCTCGGGAATTGACAGAGATATAAGTTCTATATAGATATAGAAATCA